>CM077313.1:33705066-34270066 GCA_039655065.1 Glossophaga mutica | reverse complement strand
GCCCATTTAAAAAAAGTGGCTCTTAAGGGTTCGTGAAATGACTGAATATGAGGATACATGTCCTGTAGAAAGCAAACATGCCTCATATACTGCCAAAAATAGTGTTAGTTTCATTAATGTGAATTTTCCAGCATTCAGTAGTTGTAATGTTAGAAACAATTGCTGGTCAAGTTCAACTTGTTGCTATTGTTTTTAATTTGCACAGGAGTAGTATCAGAAATTAGTGTCACTGCTTGTATCTAGCTGAATTTTAAACAACAGAACATTAGTTTTTTATGTTGGTGCCACCAACTGTAAATGACATTAAGTTAGTAATTACAAAACACAGTAATTAGACTGTTGCAACCATCTAAAACCTTAGGCTTCCAGTCTGTGCTGTTAGTGTTAAGATGTAAAGTGCAATCCTAAGCTAACATTATCTGTGCAAGCACCATAGAAACATTTGCATATCTGCATAGATCTTACAACTGTACTCTTTACCTCCTTGTGATAAAGCTTTGTCTACCTGCAAACACAGTCAAAGGCTACAGCTGCAAACCAAAGCCAACTCTAACCATGGCCAAGAGCTCAAGGACAGAAGCAGCCACATGCTTTGGTCAGCCTTCTGTAACTTCAATTAGTACAAAGGAACCTTTTCCATGAACTACCTGCTGTTTTCTGATGACCTCTGGGATCTTTTCATTTAGCCCTAAACAAAGAATTAAACATGACAAAAACCACAACTAAAAAAATTAATTCAGTCACAGAGTAATCTTCTGAGACCAAAAGTCCAACTAAATGCAATGAAGATTTGCTTTCATTAAAGAGAGAGGTGAGGACAAAATCTGCAGTGGAAGTTATGATATGCTAGAAAGCAAAAAAATGTGGATCACTGACCAAAATTATTATGTACTTGATGCAAATGCAGATTGCATATTGTTATATATATATAGTACACTGTGTTTTTGTTTTCTCCAATTCACTTATTTTCAGTGGTGAATACATGTTGTTAGAAGATGTCTTGTATGGTCTGAATCTTTGTTTTGTGCTATTTTTTATAGTCTTAAGTTGTAATGAAAAAACAAAAAGTAGGAACCAAACATAAAAGGTCTAGTAAAGCCAAAAATTAATTTCATATTGATTTCAAAGTGATCTAGCTGAGTTTTTACACTGAAAGCAAAGATTATAGCAATTGTAGTCCATGGTAGTTATTTTCAATCAAACCAAAGTTACATATAATTCTGCCTCTGCTTATACGGGATATTAACACTAACAATACACTCCCTTTTAAAGACTTGCACAGGCCAAATTGTTGGAAGTTTTCTTGGCAACTCCAAACCCCAAAACTATAGTGATACGTTATAGAGTATTTGAAAATAGCATAGTCAAATGTTTGCTTAAAACCTAGAAACTTTACATGTTGCTTTTCTTGTGCTGTGCCAAGTCTTGATAATACTTTTCCCCCAACCAAGGGACCTCATAACCTGACTATGGTTATTGCTTTACAAACAGTTTTGACAGAAGGTGGCTGCTAGAGCTTAACATATGTACCAGTTCCATGTGATGGAGCTGGTTCTTGCAAACTAAGCTCATCATTTATTCTTTGCTGAAGTCAGCAAATAAAGTTAGAGAGATACCCAGTCATCTATCACACCAAATAAAAGAACATAATGGCTTTCAAAAGGGTTTTCCCACTTACCCAAAAAGCTTTTGGAAAGCTTCTACCTCTGCAAAAAAAAAAAAAGAAAAAAAAGAAAAAAGAAAAAAAAAAGAAAAAAATTAGAACAATATGGCAGATTGCATGAAACGTGAAAACGTCACAGTAACTGCTACTTTTCATTATGTTTCTCTTTGGGTCATGATCAATGAACAGGAAGTTTACCATATGGTATCAAAAGAATGATTGGTATTGTGAATGATGATTTTCAGTCATCTAAGATCCTGTCAGGATTATCTGAAGGGAAAATTGGTCTTTCAGGTGCATGTTCAAAAGGCTTTGATGGATTGAAAGTAACTGTGAGAACTGTACCATCCGGAGAGTGGCCTAAGATTACAATGCTAGAGTATGCATACCTCAGTTACAAAACTTTTGAAAGGAAGTCTCAGCCACAGAATGCATATACCTGTAGAGTTTTGCATGGGTTTTATATGAATACAATTTTAAAAAATAGCTGCTTGCACATTATACCAGAAAAACCTCCAAAACAGCAATTGCTTTGAAAATAGATTTTAGGTTTTTTGGAGTTTTCTGAAATGCTTGGTCTGTATTTTGATAATTGTGCATATTATGTAAAGATGTTGGTGGACCCATAAATGATCAGACTTTTCTAAGAAAAATGTTGCTTTAATGCATTTCATGAATTTTTACTTATATCATTGCTTGCTAGTAATAGCAAATCTGCTTTTCTGCATCTGCTTTGCGTAGCTATTGTAAGGCTTTGAACTAATGTATGTATTTATTGCTTGAACTTCTGTGCATACCCTATAAAGCATAATGTCTGACAGTTTAAATGGCTCATGTATTCTTGCTTCTATCAAGCTGATTATGGGGACTATGATCTTTTGTATACAAGAAATTTTAACTGTAGCACAAACATCTGTTTATGTATTGGTGGAATATACCTGTTTTATTTATCTTTTTTGAGGTAAACTAATTTTTGATACTTTTCATTACTGTGTACTATGTTCATACTTTGAATTCTCTGACATTAGAAGTCATGGTTGAGAATTGTAACAGCTGTTATTTGTTCTGTATTCATGGCTTTCACTGCTGAATAAAATAAAGGACCAAACCTAGGATTTGAAAGAAAACTGTCTACCTCTAACACCAGGGAGTTATCATATTTTATTTTACATAGATTTAGTCTACAAAGACACAATTGCTTAAACCTAGTGGGCTTAAAGTTTATATTCTATGTGGTTGGATTTGTGGCAGAGTTGTACTATTTGATAATCAATTTAAATTTCATGTGAATGTTACAAGTATTCAGTAGAATTACCATTAACTAAGTTTTCTTTAGGTTAACATCAGCATTCTCTATCTATAGCTGCTTAACTTTATAAGAATGCATTTCTTTGTGATTAGAGAATCTTAAGAATAGACAGCTAGGAATAGAGCTACAGAAGCACACTTAAACCGTCCTGGACTTTAATGTCCCTGAATAGATTCAGTCACAATAGCCATTAGGTTATTTTGTAGTTTTCAAATTAAATATTCACATTTTAGATAATTTGTGAGACTTCATCCTACACATGCCAATATTAACACACATTTGGACAACAGCTTTTTAATGTCATAAAGTTATTGAAAGGAACATGGCCTACCCTTGTAATTTCACAAGTTTGGGTTGCAATGAAAGGGTTTCTTTTTACTTTTCTTTTTTTTTTTTTTTGTCCATGAACACTTGGTAGATCTTACCTAACAAAAAGAAGGATGTACATTTTCCTATAGAATTAATGTATGAACAGTGTGTCACTGCTGTTGAATGTAAAAATGTATACGGAAACATTCATTCACCTGACATTTCTGAAGTATAAATAAAAATTATAATTCTTTTGACCCATTTACAACCCTAGGATTTAATTTTTTCAGAGAGACCCCCTTTTTCCCTGCCAGAGTCAAGTCATAAATTTGTATATACATGTCCCACAAATTGTTTTAAATCATTTTTTTAGGATCAGAGATTCACAAACCAAATCATATACAAAATAAATCAATAAAGATAGGGGCTTCTTGTCAAGTACATCCCATTAAAAGTACTTTCAGGTTCAAACTTGACATGCTCACATAATCAGCTCATGTTTTTATGCTTTTATTCTAATAGAATTTGACATCATAATTCTGAACATTCAGAAAAAGTGGGGGTAGGGAGAAACATAATTACTCTATTTAACTTTATGATTTTCCTTTATCATTTTTTTTTTTGGCCTCTAAATATCAGTCACATCCATGGCATTCTACTGTGGTTTAAGAGGACGTACAGTGAGAGGTAAATAGCTTTCCAAGGGAATACTTCTTTGCCCGTAGTGACCAGTCCCAAACTTTTATTAGTGTCCAAAACAGGCAAGACAAGCCATCTGCAGAAGGAAAGTTTGTCTTTTTCTTTAACTTTAATATACATCCCAGAATTTGTCATAATTGGAAGCAAAAGAAAATAAATATGTTGAGTATATTTTTATTTTATGCATACTTTAATATTTTTGTCATCCTTGTGAGAGAGTACCTTGACTAAAAAGCTTCCAAAAGATAATACATTGTTTTAAGAGAAATGTGAACATAAAACTCATTTTACTGAACCTTAGAATTCATATTTAATTATCAATCAGTTGAAAGTCAATGAATACCAACATACCCCCATCCAGTGTATTTATTTTTTTTAATTTATTAAAGACTGTGTAACAAGATGTGAATCCAATGGTCTGGTACTCTCTTCTTAATATAAGGAAAATAATTTAGAGAATAAAACTAACAGTGCAAGAAAAAGAAAAATTGATTTGGCAAACGTTTTGTATTTAAACCTTAGTTCAAACTCCGGTCACTCTGTAGTGTAAAATACTGTGTTGTCCAGATATATCATGTTAGGTCAACAGTGGATTCCACTGTTTTGTAAAAACCCAGTTAATAAATTATTTTTAATTTTTAAAAATTAAAACCAAGATGACAACTTAAAATCTAACTAACTAGAATAAAAATACAAATGGCAAATTACATTGTAACCATTTCTCTAGGCAGAAGTAGTGAAAGCTAAGTATCCAACTCTATTCTTGCTTCCAAATATTTCACAAAATGAGATTCAGACAACTTCTAACAGTTAAATGCTAATGAAGGAAAATAATATAAATACATATTTTCATTATTAATCAGGTTTTGAATTGCATTCAAAACATTTAAACAGCAGAGTACAGTATTACTGCATGAGAATGTGTAACTTGAGAAAATAAGGTGTGGTTTCACTTACAGTTTGACACATTACTTCCTTTTCTACCTTTCTGTCTCTGTTCAGTCACCATCAACACATATTAAAAGAAGCCATGTGACAACTCAAAAAATGGAAACACCAGTAGTTATAAGTAAAGAGTTTAGAAGTTTCCAGGGAATTTGTACCTTACATTGATTCTAATGTATTACTTCACCCAGTAGATACACATGAATGTGTACAGACACACATAGTTCAAAAAATAAAATTATAGCTTTAAGCCCTAAATGTTTATTGTTGATTTCACACTCTGCTGTGAAGTAAACACTTGATAGCTTTTGAAATAAATATTAGTCAATCTATTTCCTAAAGTTGAAGTTGATCTTATTCCCTAATTCATGAGTCTTCAGGTTCCAATGATCCTATAGAAAATACAAACATATACATAAAAATTATTTTCCTTCTCTTCATATTTGAGGATCCTTGAGGTCAAAAGTTTTGACAGTAAACACATGCAGAGGTGAGTGAAGATGAACAGAAAGGAGAAATGAAAATGAAAAGTTATTAAGGAAAATATGCTGGCTGTGGCCAGACATGACTGTATTTGTTCAACTCGTCATGTCATGATTATAATGAAGGGATTATCAATTTGTGACTCAACTATCTATATGATTCTCTTCTCAATCACTTTTTCTGAAGTTCCTCCTTGTGTTCAATAACAACTTGCTATTTCCCTGGGGAGATTGTATAGAGTAGATTGCTTGTTCCCGTAATATCATTCAGGGATGTTAATAAAGGACAAAGCCCCTAAGCCACCATCTTCTTGGAAAATGACACAGCCCTTAAGGCATTGGAACATACCAAAGGGAACACCTGACCTGCCTTCCCTGCTTAACTCTCTTTTAAATACATTTAGATGGCCCTGACTGGCGTGGTTCCTTGGGTTGGGCAGAGTCCCACAAACCAAAAGGTCACTGGGGTCAATTCCCAGTCAGGGCACATGCCTAGGTTGTGGGCCAGGTCTCTGGTTGGGGGCATGCAAGAAGTAACTGATTGATGGTTCTCTCTCTCTCTTTCTTTCTCCCTTCCCTTCTCTCTAAAAATTAATTGATTAATTAATTAATTAAATACATTTAAATGATGTTATAGAAAATGCAACATTTAAAAATTACCAATCCTCTTTGGTTAAATGTGCTAAAAATGAACAAGGAGTCTCAGGATAAAGTTGTAAAATTCTAAAATAACATTCTCCTAATATAGAGTTATTATGATAATGTATTCATATATCCTCCATAAGCCAAACAATTAAACTTTTCAGAAAAAGTTTAACTTTTTCCCTTTCATCAGCAGAAGGAGCTTTAGACAACTATTCTACAAGAAACCAAACCAACAGAACTTCAACAGAAATATTTCATCTGGAGATAATAGACTTAGATGTTAAAAGTCTTATAATAATACCAAAAGCTTGCTACCAAGGCCACACATTTATTTACAGTTTTAGCCTCTTGAGTAATAGAAATTAATTCAAAGTTAATACAACAAAATAAGATTGCAAAGAAATAAACAAGTGATTTTTTAAATTATTTTAAAGATCAAACTGGTTTCTCAATAGCCATGAAAAGCTGTGTGAGATTTATAAAAGAATCCAACATTTTGCTTGTTTCCAGTCTGTGACACTTGATTCTCACAAATAGTCTCCTTATATGGCATACTCAGTTATCCCTATTTGGTATTATTTCACTTTTTTTTTTTTAATCAGTATTTTTTAATTGTTGATATTGTACAGTTTTCTGTCTTTTACCCCGCCCCAGCCCACCACCCCAGCCCTCTCCACCTTCCTCCCATTTCCACCCCCCATAGTTTTTGTCCATGAGTCCTTTATACTTGTTGCTCTAAACCGTTCCCCTTTTCCCCTGAAATTCCCTCCCCTCCCACTCTGGACACTGTCAGACCCAGCAATTCCACTGCTTGGATTATATCCTAAGAATCCTGAAACACCAATCCAAAAGAATCTATGCACCCCTATGTTCATAGCAACACAATTTACAATAGCCAAGTGCTGGAAGCAACCTAGGTGCCCGTCAGTTAATGAATGGATCAAAAAACTGTGGTACATTTACACAATGGAATTCTATGCAGCAGAAAGAAAGAAGGAGCTCCTATCCTTTGCGACAGCATGGAAGGAATTGGAGAGTATCATGCTAAGCGAAATAAGCCAGGCAGTGAAAGACAAATACCATATGATCTCACCTTTAACAGGAAGCTAACCAACAAAACAAACAAACAAGCATAATATAAACAAAGACACTGAATATTATTTCACTTTTTATTTTCTCATCATCTTAGATATAATCTTATAGTAACCTCCATTTGCAAAATGGAAAAAATGTCACTAATTTTCTTCTCTGCAAAATTTAACGATGTCACTATTGGATAATGTGGTACATCAGTAGTTGTTATTTTGCTGAAGGAGCAATCTTAGGCAGATAACCATGACTACAGTCCAATTGTTATTTCTTGCATTTAGGAAAATTATTGGGTCACTTGAAGAGCATGTATGATACATAAATTTAAAAGATAGATATTGAGCTCAAGCATCTAAAAAGAGATTTCAAGCATCTTACCAGAAGTTAAGTGATGTACCAGGGTTTATCTCCAAGGAAACTAATCAAAAATCTGGAGGAAAACATTTCTATATTTTATGCCAAAGAACTCAGAAATGATGGCTTGAGCAAAAGAGAGTTTATTTTCTATAACTCAGGTCTTCCATGGGCTCTAACACTGAAACCCATCTGGAGAACAATAGGTAGTAATTTCATATTTAGTGATCATTCTAACTGTATTCAAAAGGTGAATATTCAGTCAATAGCTTTACTTTTCCACAGGGTCACAAAACTATCCACTTACCTTTTCACATTTTTGGGAAATGCTGGCAGTATTCAATGATCCAACATTTCTTTACTGAATTAGAATAGAAACCGTTTTAGAGCAAGAGGCATCTTCTTCCAGCCCATTAGCAAGAAGGAGCATTGATGGGGAGCTAACCAGCTGGCAGGTATTGCTCTTAATGCTAAGGGGATGGGATTGAATGCAGGATCTGGGCCTGAAATGGTAAACTGGCTTCATGTAATTTTCCAACTCTGATAGATTCATAGTGACCACTTGGAGTGCCAGGCATAATGTAGAGGTTTAATATACACTCCATTATGGATTATGAGGCTATATCTTCACAAGAACATGTACCATCATCTACTAGTGACTTCTGCCATGAGAAGAGGAAGGGGAATAGGACAAAAGGCCCACTGATTTACCAGTCTGTGTTTGGTCTCTCAATGACAATGAGATCTGGGAATATTCAAACATGTGGCCCAAATATAACAGGTCGGTTCATAGCAGATGCTGGGAAGCAGAGTGGGGAACACCAATATGGCACAAGAAACTGCCCCTGGGAAAAGGAAGGGGTGGGGAGGAAACCCTGAGGCAGTGGTTGAAGCTACAGCCTGATAAATAACCTTCTTTACCCCAGGGGAGAGTAAACAACTGATGTGTTTGTAACACAGCCAGAGGGAGCTTGTATAGAGATTGCATAGGCTGAGAAGTTCACAAAACACACATGTGACAAGATGACACCCTGCCCTGGGCAAACAGATGCTGCATTCCTGTGTGTGACTACAGACTCTGCCCCCTTCTGCAAAATGGTGGCCAGAAGAAGGTTAAAAAAACTGAGTAGCTGACAAACATGGTGGGCATTAGCACCCATTGGTTGAAAAGTTAGATATGGTGCAGACAGATACACATGGTGGATATGGGCTAGAATTGGTGGGCAAAGGGACACTCCCACAGTGCATAGGATTTTGGGAGGGGACTTTAAAACAGAACACATGCAGAAGCACTCTCTCTTTTCCTTCCCTCATGCCACTGATTGAGGTGTGGTGGGGGAGTACTCGTGAGACCCACATATGCCAGGCCCACTTAGAGCACTTCTTTGCCTTGCACAGGTGGGAGCATGTGCAGAGGCATAGTCCTGCACTGGGATGTGCCTTGCTGAGCTCTAGTCCTTGGGACATTATGACCCTGTGCAGCATGGCACACATATCCTACACCACTCTAACTCTCTCACCCTGAGAGATACACAGGCCAGAAAACTTCCTTGGTCCCTGGGACACAGGCAACCTCAGGGACCAGGACCCTACAAGTGGAGCTACCCCCACATGACAAGGTACAATGATCTGGCAGCACCCTGAGCCTCAGGAGAGAGAGCAGTTGCATGAGGTGATGGCGATTCTGGAACCCACAGGTGTGCTCCCCAGAGAGTGAGCTTGAAAGCTAGAGAGACCAGCAACCCATTCATGTAGAAGTCTCTAGCTTCAAAAAGAACAAATAAGAAATGATGGGAAGCTTCTGGGCATAGATTTGGATTTCAGTCTTTCTGGGAACAAGGGAATTTCTGTGCTTTGCAGAAGAGGTTGGCTTGGAGCAGGCATGCTTCCAGCCCCCTCAAATTGGGTACATTGTTAATAAAGATATTTTGCCTCCCCACAAATCCTCAGTGTTAGGCTTAAACACAGCAGCAGGTGGCAGGACCCCAGGCTGCCCAGTTATACAAATTGGGAGGTTTATCAGTGGATAGGATCAATGAGTTGGGAATAATTTCAAATTTGGATGTTTGGTTTTAAAACAGGGTAAGTGGAAAGTCTAACTGGTGAGACTGTTGTATTTGGTGAATTCCTGTTGGACATAAAGCCCTAAATATTGATCCCTATACTTAGCTGAGACTCAAGGACTATCCAAAAATGATTCCCATTCTTAGAGAATTGAGACACATGCTCACTATCACATGCAAGACCCTTTTGGAGTAGGCTGAAATTCGACCTGCTTGGCTGGAAGACAAATTTCTTATTCTCTCATTTCCAGCCAAGCCATTGGGTTGCTCTGAAATCAATACCATTTAGAAGTAAGTTTTTTTAAATAAAGTTATACATTTATCAAAATCTGTAATGTAAATAGTTCCAGTTCAAACAACTTCTTCTCTGGGAGTGTTAAATGAAGGGACCTGGGGAGAGCTATAGGCCTGAAGACCCCTGAAGCCCTAACTTAATGAATGGTCTTAGTTGGAACTTGGGCATGTTTACTCAACAACGTTTCTCAGACTCCATCTGGATGGAAAGGCAGTTGACATGATTACATATCCTAACAGTAACCTCTGGATACAATCTCTACTATTGTAATCTTTGCAGTTCTCATTCCTGAGGCCCTAGCTCTTGCATGAAGTCAGTAAGTCAAGTCTCCAAAGGGTCTGAATCTCTCTATGACAACTGCCCCTATGGGTGATTGAGTCTACCTTTCTTTCTGAAGTTCTTCAGGTTTGTTTCACATTCTGGTTGTGCTGACATGTGCGGTAACCCTTATCATTGGTTTTTATCCTTGCCTGTGGTCTTCCCACTGTGTCTCTGTTTTGGGGAAAGAGGTCATGCCTCTGCTATCCTTAAGAATAAATTTCTTAAGATTGCCGTTTGGGCTCATAGTCTCTGTCCATAACTGAATCCCCAACCACTGGTGGAATCATCTGTTAGTCCTTGGTGTATCCTGGGCCTTTAGCCCCAGATGTTCCCCATAAAATCCAAACTGCCTCTGCTAAAGCGCTGCTGATACATCTCACTACTCTGACTCAAAAGGAAAGAATGACATGAGAAGGCCCACCAAGAGAATTACATGCAGTGTCTGGCACTGGAAGTAAGAAATAAGTCTACATGAGAACTCTCTCTGTTGATTTCTATGTGCTAAAATTTATGGTGATTCCCAGGACACTAAGAACATTGTAAAGATTAGGAACTTGGTGTTTATTTTCATCTCTAATAATTGAATATATTGGGAAGAATTTTAGAAAAAGTAAAAATCTAAGCTCACTGGATGTGTTCATTTGGAAATTGTGACAGTAAATGTTATATTTTTCTTTTGTTTGGCTACTCCAAACTTCAAAGTTATGCATATATCTTTGCCAGAATGATCATTCAAAGTCAATAAAGGTGACATCATCAGTTTGCAATAATGTAAGTTTCAAACTACATTTACAATGCTGAACACCAGAGAAATTATGAGTACAATCATCTTTAGCACTAAACCTCCACTGTTATGAAAAGATACTTAAAATCTTCTTGATGGAATTTACAAATATATTTTGAAAATCTTAAAATCATTACTGATTCCAACCCTTTCAATAAAGCCTATAGTTAAAACAAAATAAAACAAACAAGCAAACAAAAAGCCCTCACAAGCAGGTAGTACCTGTTGGCTGGAACAAGGCAAAATAGAGTGGGAAGATGGTGCCCGCTGGCCTTCTTCCTGGGGAACACCTAGCAGGCCTCCAGATTCAAGCCAAACAAGATGCCTGTACCTCAGACCAATGCTTCAAGACCAGCAAATGAGCCTCATTCAGTCTGAATTACTCTCCATCTACTGGTACTTCTGTGCTGGGTCCTAAACCAGGTATGACAGAGAGCAAAGCACCAGCTCTTCAAGGGCCATCTCAGCTCACCATAGTATGTGTGACTCCAGTATCTGTTTTGTTGTTTTTTCAAAGCTAGATGTTTTGAGGGATTATATCTCTGGTGCAGATCTTAAAAGATTCTCTGTATGCCCTGGTATTACCCAAAGCAAATTTTCACACGTCATCTTGTTTGATGCTAATAACCATTCTGTGACATGAGAAATTTCCCCACTTATCAGATGGGGAAACTTAGAGTTGGAAAGGGCTATGGTGACATCACGAATGTCACAGAGGAAAAAAAAAAAAAAACCCCTGGGGTTTATATGTAAATCATATATTTTCCCACAACTGTTTGCATATTAGGTGTTAGTTTGATTTTGCACAGACAGATTTTTAATGATAGAATGTTAAGTAAATTCTCACTGAAGTTGAAATCCTCAAGGACTAACATTACCTGAATTACAGAACCATTGTGTGCAATATCTGTAGGAAGTGATTACAAGAACAAATGGCTTTAGAGACCTAAATTTCATATTTCTATGACAAACATGGTGGCAATTTTTAAATTTATTTCTTTGTAGTCTGCTTAATTTCCCAAATGATTTGAGGTAACAACATGATTGCTATTTTTTGTCCTCAAATGAATCAATGCATACTATATTTGAAATTAATTGGCAACAGAATATGTTAGGTTGATTATGGAAATCTTATAAAGTTGTGATAGGATTGGTTCTTGGAAAGCAAAATAATCAGAGCCTATGGTTTATAGTTATGGTTCTTTTGGAAATAAAGTGTCTCATCTCATGAAACTTTAGGTAACTCAGACACAGACAATATCTGCCAGAGCTGCTTCTTGAAGTCAGGGACTGCATGTTTTACTCATTTTCAACACTCAGAACTAATTCAGTGGTTAGTACAAAGAAGTACTCAATACAATTAATCACATTTAAGTAATGTGGTTTAATGCAAACAAGTAGTCTTTTTAACCAAAAATTGTTTTATTGCTAAAACTACTTTTATTACATACACATTCATTCTTTTTGTCTTTACTATCTATTTTATGTGGTGTCAGGGGGTATAATAAACCTTGCATCAGTTGACCAGCTTAATTGAAAAGTATTTTGAAAAGTTAAAAAGCAAAACAAAACATATTGAAAGTAATTTCTCTACCAATTTCTTTTCTTTGTTAGTTTAGTTGTAAGAAATGGAAAACAAAAGCATTATCAACCCACTCTTTTGGAGGAAGTATAATTGCTTACACATCCAAATACTTCAACCAAGTTTGCAACAAGTGATTAGGCAGCCAATTGTGTTGAAAATGTGCCGGCTCATTCAGAGGAGGCCACACCTCAGGGCTTACCCACTTGTTCCTCTTCACTCCTAAAGTTCTGTCAGCACTGTCCATGCCCATTAGCCATTTGTTGAAAATACAATGAGGCCACCAGGTAATAAGAATCTCTCTTCACCCACACTAGTCAGGCCAGGAATGTGTCTCTCCAGCCTTTCCTAATAGCAGCGTCTTTCTATCCAAGGATGCTGGTAATTAATGAATAGTGATGTTCCAAGTGCTGTGAACAGTATATTATATTCAAAACATACAATGTCACAAATGTAGATCAAATACTAACATTTTTTTAGTTTGCATATCACATGAACATTCACTTATTTTAAAAGGAAAGCAGACTCATATTGTATATTTAGTTTCAGGTACTTTTCCTCATTCTTATCTCCCTACCTGAAGTTAATTTAGTTTTCAGTTCTCAAGTAAATGAGGAAGTGATGTCAGAGGAATTGCAGCAGGAGAGATCCCTTTGGTTTCTCCCCCTGAAATTTCAACAAATTGATCAGCTATAACTCAGCAAAGGATTCCCCACTCGATGTATAGGCACATGCATTGAAGCATCTAAAGGCGGGAAAATGGGAACAAACAAAAGGTGAGAAGAGAGGAGAACTCAGATGAGCCACAGATGCACTCTACAGCACAGAGTTCCTGGTGGGCTTGGCTTGAAGAGGGAGGAAGCCCGTTATAATTGGCAATTCCTTCAACCAAGAGGAGCAGAGAGTCTTGGTAGGCACTCCTGCAGGAGTCAGTAGTACAAAATGTGGCTCCGAGAACTGGGTAAGGACACGGCACAGGGGTTCTGCCTGAGCTGTTGGTGTTCCAAACTAAGAAATGGAGCCACAGATCCCTGGAAGTCTCTTAGAATCCCAAAACTCACCTCCTGTTACTCTTGGTATTGTATCTCCGAGCATGTTATCTGCAAACCCAAGAACTATTACCAAAGAATTGCAATTTCTCTCTGTGACTGACCCCAGATTGGGACACATGGGGGGGCAGGCCCTGAGGAAGTTTGAGATCACCATTACCAAGAGGACAAAACAAATTCCACCCCATAGCATAATGGTTATACTGATGGCAGCCCCAGAGGTCAACTTTGGGATTTCAGAGCTGAAAAGCTTGTGATTCAGTGCCATGAACTAGAAAACAGTAGAAAGACCTCTTCCTAGAAATGTCGTAAAGAAATGCCAACACATAGATGTCTAGACAGTGAAGGAGCCATTCAAAAACCATGAAAAACCAAAGTAATAAAGCAGCAAAGAAAAAAAATGAAAAATCTCCAGAAAGCAAACTGGAACACATAGAAATATGAAGTAGGAGACATAAATGACAGAGAACTCAAGATTGTAGTTTTAAAAATACTCAACAAGATGTGAGAAAATACAGACAAGCAATTTAATGCACTCAGAAAACCAATTAATGAACAAAGGAAAGACCATCAGGTTATCATCAGACTTAGCAGAAGTTCTACAAGCCAGAAGAGAGTGGAACCAAATATTAAAATTACTGAAAGAGAGAAATTACCAGCCAAGGATAATATATCCAGCAAAGTTATCCTTTAAATATGAAGGAGAAACAAAGACTTTTCCAGACATACAGAAGCTGAGGGAATTCATCACCAGAAGACCTCCATTATAAGAAACATTCACGGAAGTTATTCTACCTGAAACAAAGAGCAAAAGGTCACACCACTACTTGTAAGATCACCAAAAACTTACAGATTAAACAGGGATAATTTGTGACAAAATTATTAAAGGGGAAGAGGTAAAGATCTAAATTGGCAAAGGAGGATGGAGATCAGATACACTCAAAAGAAAAAAAACATTACTGTATACATACAACTTTCTTTTTCATAAACCTAATAACTACACACAAGCAAACCAAAATTGAGACACACAGCTTAAAGAAAGAGGAAACAGAGGAAATAAATATGGAATGCCACCAAACAAACAAACAAAAACAGACAGAAACACAAAGGAAAAGAACCAATGGAGGCACGGAGTTACCAGAAAACAAAGGATAAAATGGCTATCAGGTGAATGTGACAGAAACCCAACTTTCTATGTCCTAGATTTCTTTTCTAACTATACTGCTGACTTTTTTGAATTACTTGAATGTGGCATAATCACTATTCATTCTTCACTCTCATTCTGATGACCAAAGTAAAGCAGGGCTATATTTTTTTTCCTCCTGGGATCACAGAAAGACATATTTTGCAATAGTTGGGCTTCAAGTATTCAGAAAACCCAAACTGACAGGTACCACCCTTTGGTCAAATGGCCTTTTGCTATATGGTTGATTGCTTAACATGTCATTCTTTAGGATCAAACCAGCAGTATTGGGATCAACTACTTGTTGGAAATTAGTTCCCCTGGGATAAAAAGTGCTAAACGATGTTTGCCTTCCCAGCAGGCTACCATCTAAAATGCAGGAGATGAAACCAGGATGCTAGCTAGCCAACCAAGCAGAAAGGGTAGCATGACTACCCCTTAGGTGAAAAATTCTATTTTCTTTTCCCCAAATGTTTGTTGATTTCCTAGCAATCATCACCACAGACAAAGCTTAATGCAAAAACTGTATATTTTACATGTCAAGCTGACTGTTGAACTCTGTATCAGTTTCCCAGTGCTGCTCTAATAAATTATCACCAATTCAGTGGCTTTAAATGACACAAATTTATTATCTTACATTTGTTCATCACTGGTCTCAATGAAGTAAAATCAAGGTGTAGCAGGGTGCCTTCTCTCCTAGAAACACTAGGGGAGAATCCAGTTTGTTTGTCACAGCTTCTAGAGGCCTCCCACAATCCTTGGCTTGCAGCCTTCTCCCTCCATCTTCAAAGTCAGAGCAGTGGGTCAAGTCCTTCTTTTTTCGCTCTGAATTCTTCTGCCTACCTCTTTCACTTTGACCCTTGTGATCATATCTTGCCCATGACAATAATCCAGAATAATCCCCTTATTTTAGGTATAGCTGATTATCAACCTTAATTTCATCTACATCCTTAATTTCCCTTTGTCATATAACCAAATATATTTACAGATTTTTGAGATTAAGATGTAGACATATTTTGGGAGGCAATTATTTTTGCCTGCCATAGACCCATTCTCATTTTGACTGATAAAGATAAAAAGGGTTTTTCAACTAGAATTTCCAAAAACTACCTATGGACAGCAAAACAGGCAATCATATCTTCCAGTTAAGTCCATTCTTTGCTCTTCACTCTTACCAATATCTTTAACTGGATTTGCTAGTAGCCTGCAGATTTTAAAATTCAATGATTTCTTGTTCCATATTGTCTGTATTCTAACTTCACTGAGCCCCTTTCTCCCCACTTGCCTTTGTGTGGATAGCTAAGCTCGGCTCTCAGTAATGAGTCCCCTGTCACACAGCAGACCTTTGAAGAGTACCTACTTTTCATCATGACAAATATGAGCTCACACACATTCATACCTTCCTTTGTTCCCTCCAGGATTCCATCCTCATGAGTTGCCTCTTTGCTTTCAGGGGGAATCAAGGTAGCACACCTCAACAGTATTCCATCTCAGGGGATGAGGACAGATAGCAGAGAGGGGATTTAGGCTATATCCAATGACCACTTATTTCCTGAGTTTGCCCTCACAACAGCTGGAGGGCTTGGAGGTGCTAAGCCCTCTGATTTAGAACTACATAAGTCTGAAGACAGAGCATTTTCTATGAAGGGCCTTTATCTTTGGAATTTTGTCTCTAAAGCCATTGACCTATATGGCCTTAAGTAAATTCTATCTCACCAGCAAAGTGAATTTCACAGCTAATATAGCCAAGTTGAATTGAATTATTTATTTTCAATATTGGCCACAGTTGTAGAACTCTCAAATATATGCAGAAATTAAACTCATCTTTAGAAATCTCAGGAACAAATAGCATTGCCTGAGACAGAAGAGGGTTTGACTATAATCTTATTTTTGTATCGCCATTGACTAGCTCTAATACTGAATTATAGCCTATGCTCTATGGTTATTTCTTCCATGTTGTTTTTTTTTTGTTGAGTTAACCTTCCTGACCCATTTCTGTGTTTGATTACTTAGGGTGTTTCTCTTTATATCTGGATAGCAAATGACTGACGAAAATAAATGTAAATAAGCACACAGTATACCTGCATATTGAGTCAGGTACACTTGCCTATGTGGGGGGACTGGAGTAAAGTGAATGTGAAGGAAGTTATTAGCTCTCCAGCAGGGGCAAAGAGAAAAGCCAGTTCTGTCAAAAGTGAATGTTGAAACAAAAGAAAATAACCCTGTCCCAAATGCTCTGGGATGAATCGGCCTTCCTGGGGTCTTATTCTGGTTCAGAGATAGCTCTGTCCTTGAAGTATTCTCTGTTGAGTGACACTAGTCCATGGTATCAAGTAGTGTTTAAAATACCTAGATTAAAAAAGCCTTCTGTATTTAATGTCTCAGCTCCAACAGGTATATAAACCAAAATGAACTTGCAAATTTCATTGAAGCTTTATACTCTAGCCCAGGCTAGTCCCTAATGTCACAATTTCCACATTTCCTGACAAAGAATCTTTTACTCTAACCAAGTTCCCATTCACAGTTGGCAGCTGGCCCATCCAGCGGGAGAAGCTGACTTTAGTGGTATCCTCGCTCTTACAGGGGTGGAGGTTAATATCATCCTTGGGTAGTGGGGACTAATATTCTGTTCTTTGTTAAAAGCTCTGAAGAATCAGTGTGTGAGATGTGATAATCGAGTTGATGCTATTCTTGTCCTGAAAGCATTAACACCAGTTCCCTTTCCAGTGAAAAAAGTAAGAGGATGTGACTTATGGCTCAGCACTGCCCTAGTAAATACTTTTTATCAAATTTCAGCCTGACATTCACTGATATTTCAATTAGAACATATTTCTTAAAGATTTATACTAATGCAAAAATAGGCCATGGATTTCAAATACATTCAGACTAAACAGTTAAGCTGTTTTTATAAACCTAATAACGGTTCAATTAAACATGACCAGTGTATCCCTTAGTCTGGCCACCATCTCATGAGGAGCCCACATCTAGTCAAGCTGCTCTTGGATATGAAAAATCTCACATTTCTAGCAAAATTTCTGCACTTAAAGGATGATGTATTTATAGACCTCATGATCCCTAACTACAGAGTAGTATTGGAAAAATTTTCTTATATTGTTGACACAAGAAATAGAAACATTGGTATGACTGTACAGCAATACTTCTTTTTTTTTTGAGTTTTTTCATTACAAAAAGGTGGGTCTAAGAGTATGATTGTAACTGATGTGGTGGGTTGTAGGTGATGTGGTAAGAAATGGCTGAACTTAGAAGCAGGTTTAAGTTGGACCTGCTGAACCAGATGAATTTGCTCAAGGCCTAGCAGTGAGTCGGAAGCCCTCCACTTGGTGAACAATTTTATTCTTCAAGATAGGAAGATAGTGGTCACTGTCAGGGCTGTTCCCAAAGTTAACATGGCCTCACTATTGGACTAGATGGATTCTGGAGTTTGCCACACCTATAGAAAACATTTCAGCATATCCCAAGTCCTGATGAACTTAATAATTGATGATTCCCTTGTGGGTTTTTTTTTTCCAGCTTCATTGAGGTATTATTAACGAATTAAAATGTAAGCTACAGAGAGATGCAAATTAAAACCACTTGACACCAGTTAGAATGGCCCTCATAAACAAAGCAACAAACAGTAAGTGTTGGAGAAGTTGTGGAGAAAAGGGGACCCTAGTGCACTGTTGGTGGGAGTGCAGACTGGTACAACCACTGTGGAAAACAGTATGGAATTTTCTAAAAGAACTAAAAATGGATATACCTTTTGACCCAGCAATTCCACTGCTAGGACTATATCCTAAGAACCCTGAAACACCAATCCAAAAGAACCTATGCACCCCTATGTTTATAGCAGCAGAATTTACAATAGCCAAGTGTTGGAAACAACCTAGATGCCCATCAGTAAATGAATGGATCAAAAAACTGTGGTACATTTACACAATGGAATTCTATGCAGCAGAAAGAAAGAAGGAGCTCCTTCTTTGCAACAGCATGGATGGAACTGGAGAGCAGCATGCTAAGCTAAATAAGCCAGGCAGTGAAAGATAAATACCATATGATCTTACCTTTAACAGGAATCTAATCAACAAAACAAACAAACAAGCATAATATAACCAAAGACATTGAAATTGAGAACAGGCTGAAAGTCACCAGAGAGGAGAGGGGAGGGAATTTCAGGGGAAAAGGGGAAGAGTTTACAGGAACGGGTATAAAGAACACATGGACAAAAACTATGGGGGACGGAAATGGGAGGGAGGTGGGGAGGGCTGGGGTGGTAGATTGGGGTGGGAGTAAAAGACAGAAAACTGTACAAGATCAACAATTAAAATAAAAATTGAAGGAAAAAATAGAATATATCAAAAAATAAAAAATAAATAAAATGTAAGCTACATAAAGTGCACAACATGATGATTTAATATGAGTCATTGTAAAAGTATTCTTTCATGTATTGATTGAATTGTTTTGTAGAATAGCCTAACCCACCAGTCTCAGTGCAGTCAGGCCCGTTGTACTCTTACTTTCTCCCATTAATGTCCTTGCACCCCTCCTAGGCACTTACTTTGGTCTTAAACTGGCCCAGTCACACCTGTAGCTCATTAGGCCCCATGGGGCTGAATGGACATGCCATAAAGCACATGCTAAACATCTCAAAATCGCCTCCTACATGCTATTTATTTTCCTGTTAATTAGCAAAAAATGGACCTTGCATGGTGATCCACAATTTTTTGTTAGAATATATTCCTGTTATGTGTCAAGGATAGAAGCAGCCTTGTTTAACTGTTGGCTTTGTCCTTGAAACTAAAAACTGTCCCCAGCACTCATCTAGATATCTTGCTTTCAACTTTCATTTAATCCACTTCCATAGTCATTGTCTCTCAGGTAGGGAGACATTTCAGTGTACAAGTAATGTTCTAGGACCATGATTAATTCAAAACAATGGTTTGAAACATGCTCCTTTAGCCACACAGTCTGTATTTTCTGCCTTTTCAGGTCTACCACACCTTCATGAGATGCTATTCATTAAAAAGAATTGTGATTTTTATATTTAACATTTTTATGTGGATGGGTCCCCTTTTATTTGACTTACATTGTGGCTCAAAGTTATCCTCTCTTATTTCTTTTAACTTCCGTTGCTTTAACAAGGTTCCAACAATTGGGTGGTATTCCTACTGCGGTCTTGTTAATATCTGGTTCCAAACTGGTACAATCTTCCCTGATTTTTATTCTCTAATGCATTTTTTCATTCTGAAATATTTTATTGCTCTATTTTATTCTAATTAGATTATAAATAGTATTAGGCTAAAGGTTAGACATTTTTATCCCCACAATTTTTGGACCCTGTCATGTTTGTCAAATTATTTTTGAGAATGCAGTCACAAGGAAAGAGATTTTGTCCTTAGATTTCCCCACCTTAAAATTATATTTATAAGTCATCTGTACTCTCTATGGGGTTTTACTGACCCAATCATATTTAATTTAATTGCTCATCGTACATTGAAATTTGCTGCAACATCCCTCCCCCGCCTTTCTCCACTCAGTTTTTAATCCATCAAGGCTATATTCTTATGGTATGATTATGCAGTTGTTTAAATAAAATAAATCAGAAATGAATCAGGTCATTCAGGCTGTATTTACACAAATAAACACTGGGATGGGGATTAAATTAGAGGAGAGGGTTTTGAGTTAAAGATTTTAATTTGAAAATGTACACCTTCTATTTCATCAAGCATGCTGATGGGGGAAGAAAAACAAAGTCATGGTTCCTAATCTTTTTTTTACTGCATCAGAATTGAATCTACTTGTTCCATTTTGGAATTATCAGTCCTTTCTCTAGTTACATAAGATGATTCCTTAAATGGTGGGGTGAAATCTTCAGGTTGAAGCATACACCTAAATTTAATATGTGTAGAACTCACATACATATCACCCTCATTACCACAAATGTACTGTTGTTGGCAGTGGAATAACTTATTTTTTATTTGAATAAGAAATACTTCTGATAATATGCAGCCTACCATCAGAGTAGAAATTTTGCCTCAACTTAAAGAAACATTTTGACGAACGTAACTTTAATAGTGCTTCTAAATTAGAAAGGGAGGGTAGTGGGGTGGGGTCTTTCTGGCCCTTTGGGTGTGTATATCTGTTGGCCCCCTGAGTTCAGGGTCGTTGGAGCAGGCTATGTCCATGTCCTGTTGGAGTCTCTGAAGTCAAGGTGTCTGCCTTGAAGAGAGTAATCAAGCTACATGATTACCTCTCCTCTGTCTCACAAACACATTAAATGAGACTAAAGTTTTCTAGGAGATAATAAACTTATAAACATACTAGGGTCGAAGTGGGAGAGTGGCATGGATATAGCAGCTCAATAAAAAAAAGTATCTGGGAAGAGTAATAATGATGGATAATTCAGAACAGAGAGAACCATAGAGAGACAAGGGTAGAGAAAGCAAAATAAATTTTTCACAACAGAGTTTCCCAAAGTGGACAAAAGGGAGAACAGCATTGGGAAAAGGATCAGAAAACAGTATAATGGACTAAAGACAACTACAGAATGTGAACAACGTCCCATATTGCCCACATTCATCTCTAAGCCTGCTTCTATGACAGCTCTGTTAATCTCCAGGTTGGAATTAGAAAGATACCCTCTAGTATAGTAATCTACCACCCATTTCTTTTTTTTTTTTAATTTTATTTTTAATTACAGTTACATTCAATATTATTTTGTATTAGTTTCAGGTATGCAGCATAGTTGTTAGACAATCATATATTTTACAAAGTGTTCCCCCTGATATTTTCAGTACCCACCTGACACCATACATAGTTATTAAAATATTGATTATATTCCCTATGCTGTTCTTTGTATCCCAGTGATTATTTTGTAACTACCAGTTTGTATTTCTTAATCCCTTCACTTTTTTCACCCAACCCCCTTCTTTTTTGGCAACCATGAATCTGTTCTCTGTATCTGAGTCTGTTTCTATTTTATTTGTTTGTTTATTTTGTCTTTTAGATTTCCAATATAAGTGAAATTGTATTATACCCATTTCTATCACACTACTTTTAGAAAAAAATATTTTCTCAGCCTAGCTCACAGATATATTATTTATTTTTGAACTACATATTTGTGTGCTATGCATTATAAAACATCAAATAGAAATTCTTTTTTTTAAACAGATCCTGCTGCAGATTTATTTGTAAAAACCACAGGAGGACACCAGCTCCATGCAGAGAGCAGCCCAGGGGTCGTACCAGTTCTTATGCACTCACATCAACAATCAGAGGTGTCTACTATGAAGACTTCGTGGGGGCTTGGGCTGAGCTGTAGCCAGAGCTGTAGCCACATCAGCATCTGCATCTGCAGACTGGGGCTTGCTCTGAGCCTTGGCCTTTGGCTGACAGAGCCAGAGACCCTTGGTGATATGGGCATGGACACATTTCCCAAACTTGTGGTGAGCAATATAGGCGAGTCCACTGATCTTGTGGCTGCAGCCCTGTGGGATCTTAGGCTTGACCTTCTTGTGCTTTTACAAGGGCCTTGATAGTCTCAACATGTGTGCTCATGGCCTTGGCGTTGTTGGCCTTCATCATCTTCAGGCCCTTCGTGTTATGCTTCTTGGCAAAGCATATGTTCCTCAGGAACCTGGGGTCCCTTTAAGAAGTTCCTATCTTCGTAATCAGAGTCTTGATGTCATTTATGTTTCATTTTCGGGATGGGCTGTGCATGTTGTTGTTCTTGGACTCGGTTATCTCTCAGAAATTCTTAAAAAGAATGAAAAAAGAAGTCCAAATAGAAATTCTAATACTTCATTCAATAAAAATTAGAACACATCTCTGAAAAATCTAATGTTGCATGTAAAAATATTAATTGTGAGCATATCTTCATAATAATGTGCCAACTCAAAACTCCCAATTTCCTAAAATATAACTAAAACAGTAAACTAACTACATATATAAATGTATGTAATGTGCAAGACATATCACTTCTTTATATCAGAAAAATATAGTTACTAACAAATAGTTGCTGGGAGTACATAACATGTACTCTGAGCTTCAGTGTAGATACACATCCCTTTTGTTGACACTTGTAAGATCTTTAAAAACATCCATATGCGATTCTGAGATATTACCAATTACATTTAAATGTATCCCAGGATAATGTCCATCATTTGATTTAGAGTGTATTGAGTATTCAGAATGTAATATATTTTTTCTATAAAATATTAGCTAAAAAAGTTGTATTGACATATATAAATGTTCTCTGAAGATTGGATACTGAAAACCAAGAGGCATTTTACTGGGAAAATATTAATCAGTGTGACTTTCTGCAGGAGTATGCTTATATTTTCTTCCATTATCCCAACAAAACAACTTGTATACTCTGAGGTGAAATTGTCACCTTTGAAAACTACTGCTTTCTGAAAACATCAGATGACCTACAAAAAAAGCTAGTGTTGGAGCTGCCATCTTAATCAGGATCTTTCTCATGTTAGCAATAGCTAGTTGAGAACACATTCATATGCCCTCAGATGAATTCTGCAGGTCCCCACACCTTTCTTGTACACCCAGAACTGGAAGCCATTTCTTCTTTCAGGGAAGAGCATGAGTTACATAAGCTCATATGAACATATGTAACTCATAGTCTCATTTAATGTGTTTGTAAGCATAAGAGCATAAAGAAACTTCATGGCAGTTACATAGATTGTCATCCACTCCTTCATTCAGTTGCATGAAGGCAAAGCAATGTTTTAGAAATTATTTGAGAACAATTGGCAGCATAAAAAGGAAAGATAGAGATGAACAAGCAAAAACAACAGACACTCAAAAACAAATAGTTTAGGAAAGAAAATATAATGTTTTTAAAATTTACTATCTTACAGAGATTGTGGATAATACAGTATCCATGTAACAAGAACAGGCTGCAAAGAAAAAAGATCCATCAGAGAATAGGAAAGAGTTGATGAAAATTTAAAATACAAATTGCAAAAATAAATCAGCAAAAAGGTGAAAAGATAAAGTTTAATCACACAGAGGACAAAAGAGAGAGAGAGAAACAAATAGATGTAAAATGTAAAAAAATATTCAAGGGCATAGAAGGTAATACAAGAAATAACAGATGAAATATTATATGTTTATGTGTAATTACTTGCATATTAAAATAACAATACAAAATACTCAACAAATGAAATAATAGTTTAGAATTGTTTATTTGCTTAAACAGGGAGAGAAAGATTTTCCATTGCTTAGAATGATAAATCTTCCAGAATAGAAGCCTGGAGATTTCTATAATTCATATTTAAATGTTGAAGGAGAAATTAAGAAAGAAAACAGCTTTCCCCTTTCTCTATTGTTTCTATACCTGCTGTTCACCCTCAAGTTAATGAGGAAAACCTGTGACCAATTTCTGGAGAAAGTTATTCCCTTCTGTGGTAAGAAGAATGAAGAGAGCCATTGAGGACAAACCTAGCAACCTGTGTAGGAATATCATTTGCTATTATGAAACAAAGATTATTGGCCCAGGTAAAAGCTGAAGGCATTTTATGGTAGATACATTTAATCACAAATGTTCTCACTAATGTTCCAAGTGCCCATTTAGCAACTCTATGCATGACCACCCTACCATTTCTAGCTCAAATCACTATTATCCAGGAAGAATGATTTAGCTATCTTTATGGAAAAAAAAACACACACAAAGCACTTTATGGCATTTGACAAGACAGTGTAGGGTCTTAAGGGAGTGGTCTACAAAATACTGTAGGTCACGAAGTTAACAGTTTCAGGAACCTGTTGTGATGAAAAATTCAAGGGAAGCCAAACTGAGGAGAGCTACAGGAGTCTGCTCTCTTTTATTGTAATTCTGTGTAGGCTATGACAGTTTTATCTAGGAAGGATGAGTGTCACTGGGGAAGGTGGATCAGTTCTGGGACAGGCCTGGAAGTCTAAGTGGGAATGAAACCATTCAAAGTTATTTGTAGTCATTGTGAATCATGAAAAACTCCAATTTAATCCGAGACTGAGCTCCCTCCAGGCTAGGGCCACAACTGACTTAGCTTCAGTATCCCATTGAGAAAAAAATGTTTATCTATGGTTACATATCACAACAATTGCAAAGTGCTAAATTTTGGAAGCTATACCACCTTGTTTGTTTAGTTCTCACAATATCCCAGGAAGAGTAATGTACAATGTGCAGTAAGATTTATTTCATCACATTTGTCTTTTGATACACTTGAAAAAAAAGTTGTTAAGCAACACTTTTATTTTATTATCTTATGGATTAAATATTGCATTACTTGTATTTATATTCTAGTCATTAGTATATTCATACAAGTTATAATAAATTAATAAATAGTATCACTTCTCCATATAAACAGTGTCCCAAATTATGCTGCTTAGGTTTATTGGTATTTTATGACTGATTTCACAATGATGAGATTTTATCACTCTAAACATATCTGACCAGTTATTACAATGATAATGGCTAGCATTTGAAATAAATAATAACATTTGAAAATATCTTTTCAGTTTTAAAGCAACAGGTCTTATTAAAACATTCTAAGTCCATAGTCTAACTCCTCTGTAATTAATAAACATAATGCTATGCAGAGAATAGAGGCAATATCGGAACACTTCCCCAAGCATGTAAAGATGAAATACATGCAAGAGTGGCATAAAATAGATTGAACTGGGAAAATAAATATTTCAACCACTATTTAATTAAAAGAAATTTATAGTAGATTAGCTTTGCCATTACTTTCAGTAATTTTCAAACAACAAAACTACGTTAGTGCTTGCTGCTTTTTCTTATCTTCAAATGTATTAATTTGTTAATTACTCTTTACATAAATCAGTGGAAGACAGCTTAATTATTCTAAGCGTGGTGGAATTTCTAAGCATATAAAGAATCACTGTCTAAGTTTGTTTAATTTCTCTGTGGCCCCCAAAATAATTTCACCAATGAACTAATACAGAGAAAATATTTTTATTTTATAGTACAATGCCTAAATAAAAGGAAGTTTTCAGATACATAGCCTTTGAGTACAATAACAGCAAAGAATTGTGTTTATATTTGAGAAAACCAATTTAAGTAGGTCTTTGTCTCATATCTGAGTTAAGATATGCCAATATCAGATCCATACTTGATTATCATGTGCATATTTTTTTTAATTTCATATCTTTTGTATATGATGAAGCATGGATTAGATTGCTCTGGAAATGAGACTTTTAATGAAGAATTAAGTGTCAGAAAAATTTTCTGAAAGTCATTTTCCCTTTTTCTTTTTTTCTATCCAGGAATTCAGGCACTCAAAGATGACTCATGTCATTCCATAATGAAT
Source organism: Glossophaga mutica (assembly GCA_039655065.1). Classification (NCBI taxonomy): domain Eukaryota; kingdom Metazoa; phylum Chordata; class Mammalia; order Chiroptera; family Phyllostomidae; genus Glossophaga; species Glossophaga mutica. Next base: position 34,243,967 of record CM077313.1, on the reverse strand, counting down.
ATTAAGTCAGTTAGGGCCTAGGTATTGCAGTACTAATTTCCTGTTGTTGTTGTTTTTTCTTCTTTGGTTATGCTTGACTTCCTCTTTGCTTAAGAAGAAAAAACCCATTTGAGAGAGGTGTTGAGTGAAAAGTCTCTACTGGGATGAATTACAGGCCCTTAGCAGGGCCTCCTTCAGGTCCTTCCCTTTCTTCCCTTTCTGTCAACGTCCAGGAATATGGGAGGGTCTTCTTTCTGAATGTCAATCTGACTTAGAGTCTTATGTAAGTATTCTTTTTTTTTTTTTTACTTTTTTTAAGTTTGACAATTTTATTTTATTTTTAATTATTTTATTGGCATTTAATTACAGTTGTCTGCATTTACTCCCCATCACTCCCCCTACCCCAGCATATTCTTATCACAAGATTATTTTAGATAATATAAAATGATACATTTATTTGCATCTGCATATACATAATTCCAGAGCTGATTTTCACATGAGGTGAAAGTCTAAACTCCTTTTAAATTTTGAGCAATTGTAATAACTTGAATAGTGTTAATCCCTATATTCATGTCCATGAAGAACCTCATAATGAAACCTTATTTGGAAATAGGGACTTTGCAAATACAATTAGGTAATTTAAGATAAGGCTATACTGATTAAGGGTGGACTGTAAATCCAATGAAGATTTAGAGTTTAATCTTTTCCACTAAAATTGTAAGTTTCCCAAGCCTGGAAACAAAGTCTGACTCATCTTTGATCAATAGTGGACGTTGGCTTTGGTTTGTTACCCTTCTGGCTTTCAGTTTTGTTGTGCTTACAACAAAACATGTTTATTTCCTTTTGAGGAATTACCAATTACCACTATCCCAATAGGTGAAGACTTGTAAGGGAAAGAAATAAAGGTTTCTTTCTCTCCACTTTTCAAGGAAGGGACATAAGATTTAACTTAAGATAGTTGGATTCTATACCCCAGAAATGAATCTTCAGCGGAAATGTAGTAAGTACAGATGAAGGTTAGAGAGAATTTATCCATGTTGCTACCTTGAAGTTTTACTCTTTGAACGCTCGGAACTTTTCTATTATTCTTCTTTGCAGGCCTTGTTCTTTATCTAATATTCCATCATTCTGTAAGATAACTCAGAGTCTTCAAATAAATTCACATAAAAATCCTAACTAATAGTTCTACAAAGTCTAGTTAACTGCTGTGCATAAAGTAGCTACTCAGAGTAGCAGTGCTAAGTGTTCACAGAATCCACTCTCGTTAGTTGAAACGGAATACTGGAGAACTCATAGAAACTTTGAGAAAGCTGAAGAAATGTGTCCAAGTTCTTGACACAGAACTGGCTTATGGAAAAAACACTACAATTATAGGCAGGTGGTAAATCATCACAGATGGTGTGCAAATATTTCTCCCATTCTGTAGGTTACCATTTCACTCTTGTTTTCTTTGCTTTGCAGAAACATTTTAGTTCAATATAGTTCTACTTGTCTATTTTTTCTTTCTTGGTTGCGTTCTTAGTGTCATATCCAGAATATCACTGCAAAAGTCAAGAAGATTTCCCCCTATGTTGTTTAAGAACTTTTATAATTCAAGGTCTAATGCATAAATATTTAATTCATTTTTAGTTGATCAGTTTTCCCAGCCCTATTTATGAATGAGAGGGAATCATATATAGCATAAGGGATTAATACCCAAAACATATAAAAATACCCACAACTTGATAGCACCCTCCCAAATAACCCAATTAAAAATGGGTAAAGGACTAATCAAGATTAGACACTTCTCCAAAAACGACATACAAATGGTCAGGAGGTACAAAAAAAGATGTCAACACTAATCATCAGATAAAAATCAAAACCATGAAATATCACCTGAAACATGTTGGGATGGCTATTAACACCTGTTAGTATGGCTATTATAAAATCTATGACAAAAGACGACAGGTAGTGAGAATGTGGAAAGCTTAGAACAATTGTATATGGTTAGTTGGAATGTAAAATAGTATAGCTGCTATAAAAATGAAGCCATTTCCCCAAAAATTAAAAATTAAAAAATTACTCCTCTGGCTGGTGTGACTCAGTGGACTGAGTGCTGGTCTGTGAACCAAAGGGTTGCTGATTTAATTCCCAGTTATGGCATGTGTCTGGGTTACCAGCCACTTCTCCAGTAGGGGGCATGCCAGAGGCAATCACACATTGATGTTTCTCTCCCTCTCTTTCTCCCTTCCACCCTCTAAAAATAAATTAATAATATCTTTTTTAAAATTTTTAAAAAATACCTTAAGATCTAACAATCCAAAGATTGAGTATATATTCAAAATAATTGAAATCAGGATCTTGAAGAGATATATTTATTCCTATGTTCATTACAGCATTGTTTACAATAGCCGAGATATGAAAATAACATAAATGTTAATTGACAGATGAATTGATAAAGAAAATGTGGTACAGTAGGCCCCCTTATTCTGGTTTTGCTTTATGGGAATTATCAGTTTATCCAGCATATCCATGTATATGCTCCCTGCCCCTTAATCACATAGTTATCAGACCAAATGTTATAGTATCATAGCATTTGTGTTTAAGGAACCCTTATGTTACTTAATAATGGCATTAAAGCACAAGAATAATGATGATGGTTTTGAATCTCACATTGAAGTCTTTAAATCATTTTGAGTTCATTCTTGTATATGGTGTAAGAAGGTGCTGTAATTTCATTTTTTGCATGTATCTGTCCAATTTTTCCAATATCACTTATTGAGTAGATTTTCCTTACCTTGTTGTATGTTCTTGCCTCTGTGGTCAAGTATTAATTTACCATATGGTATTGGGTTTAGCCATATACCTCCATGAAGAAAACATAGGCAGTAAAATCTTTAACATTTTTCTTAACAATACTTTTATGATATATCTCCTTGTGCAAAAGAAACAAAAAAATAAGTAAATGGAACTACATCAAACTGAAAAGTTTTTGTACAGCAAAGGACACTATCAACAAAATGAAAAACAACCTACTGAATGTGAAGACATATTTGGCGATGAAACATATGATAAGGAGTTAATACCCAAAATTTATAAAAAACTCAAAAAACTTAACACCAGAAAAATAACCCAATTAAAATGTGGACAGAAAACCTGAAGAGATATTTCTGCTAAGGGGACATACAGATGGCCAATACGCATATGCAAAATTGCTCAACATCACTAATTACCAGAGAAACACGAATCAAAACCACAATGAGCTATCACTTCACACCTGTCAGAATGACTATCATCAATACATCAACAAAAAACAAGTTTTGATGAAGTGGTGGAGAAAAAGGAACCCTAATGCATTGTTGGTGGGAATGCATATTGGTGTAACCACTATGGAAAACAGTGTGGAAGTTCCTCGAAAATTAAAATTGAATTGTCTTATAACCCAGTGATTTCACTTTTGGCAATATATCCAAAGAAACCCAAAACACTAATTCTAATGATAGAACTACCCCTATGTACATTGCAGCATTATTTACAATAGCCAACATAAAGAAACAACCCAAGTGCCCATCAGTAGATGAGTAGATAAAAAAGCTGTGATACAATTACACAATGAAATGCTACTCAGCCATAAAAAAAATGGAATCTTACCTTCTGTAACAGCGAGGATGAACCTTAGAAGGTATTATGTTAAGTGAAATAAGTCAGAGAAAGACAAATACCATAAAATTTTATTTATATTTGGAATCTAAAGAAAAATAAACAAACAAAATAGAAACAAAGTCATAAATACAGAGTGCAGCCTTATGGTTGTCAAAGGGGAGAGAGGTTGGGGAATTGGCTGAAAAAGGTGAAAACATTGAGAAGTACAAATTTGTAGTTACAGAATAGTCACAGAGATATAGATTATGGCATAGGTAATATGGTCAAGAATATGGTAATAACTATGTATGCATGGTGCCAGGTGGGTACTTTAAACATCAGGGGGACAACTTTGTAAAGTACATGATTAACCACTATGATGTACATCTGAAACTAATACAAAATAATATTGAGAACATGCCAAAGAGAAGCTGTAAAGAAGAATTTCCTTTAAGTGAAATGATGAGTACAGTAAAACAAGATATTTTGATGGAGTGAGACACCACATTCACATAACTTTTGTTATAATATATTGTAATAATTATTTTATTTTGTTATTAATATTTTACTGTGCTTAATTTATAAATTAAACTTTATCATAAGTATTATGTAGGAAAAACATAATTTATATATGGTTTTGTATTTTCTGTGGTTTCAGGCATCTACTGGAGGTCTTAAAACACATCAAAAAGAAGGAAATCCTGCTGTACATGACAACCTGGTTGAACCTGGGTAAGCAAAATAAGCCAGCCTCAAAGCATGATTTCACTTATACAAGGTATCTTAAATAGTCAAACTTAGAAACAGAGAATAGAATGGTTGTTGCTAGGACCTGGGAGGATGTGGAAATATGGAATTGTTCAATGGGTACCAAGTTTCAGTTATATAATATGAATAAGTTCCAGAGATCTGTTGTACAGCAGTGTACTCATAATACATGTGGATTTATAGGAAAATCAAGAATATTATAAAAACTAATTATTGCTTCTTTTTCATGGCAAAATGTCATTTCCTATTCATTTACTAAGTGTAAAATATGAATTTGTAATTTCAGCAATAATCATTTTGTCAGTAATGAGAGTAATTAACATTTCATACCAAACTAATAATATTAACAAAAAATAAAGAAGATGTGATCCATTTGGATTCAACATAAATTCATCCACAAGGAAAGAGGCCAAGTAGACATAGCATATACACAGTATCTCATCATTTCTTATTGCTTTTGTTAAATAGAACAAAAAATAAAAGAAATAATCCTAAACTGACTTTCTCTTACAGTAATGGAAATTACATTTTTATTCTAAGAGAATGACATCGAACTGCAGTAGCATTAAATCCTCACATATCAACTAAGGAAATAGCGATTAATTACATCTTCCCAACCCTGATGGTATTCTTCCCAAAAGATTTTTTTAAAAAAGTTCTTCCCTCAAAAAAAATAAATAAAAAGTTTTTCCCTCAAAAACATGTACTAAGTATTCATTATGTGTCAAGTGCAATCATAGAAGCTAGAGAGGAAATGAAATCATAAAAGAATATTGTCACTATGAAAATGCTACGTATTCGCTACACCCTTTACTCTTCCTGGGCATCCAGATAGATGGCATTTCTCAGGCTCCCACACAATTAAGTGTGGTCATCTGACCGAGCTTTGGTCAATACAATGTCGGCAGTATGATGTAAACAGCTTCCAGTTCTGACCCTTAAAAACTTTTTAGCTATCATTTCTTTCTTGGGAGCTACATATTTCAAAAAGTAGAGGTACAGGTTGGATGAGGCTTATTCCACCTTAACCAGATGGTGAGGTAAAAGAAACCTTTGCTGTGTTAAGCTACTGGGATTTGAGGGTTTATTTGCTACCACTGAAATGTTTTTCTTAATCTCATAAACTAAAGAACAAAATATTAAAAATGAAAATTTGTAACATAATATGAGAATGTAGAGATAAACTACTATATGTGGACAGAAAAACATATTGCGTGTAGACTGAGTCAGGGATGGTATTAAACAGGAGGTGATAGTTCACTCTGCTCTTGAATTATGGCAGGAGTTTGCAAGATACAGCAAAACAAAATGAGAGACTGAAGGAAATGATCTACTGTTTCGGAAATATCTTTTATCATCAAGAAATGATTTGATGATTTCTCATCTAAAGGCAACTAAGAAAAGGAAGTAAATAAAAAACAACTTTAGAGCTAAATTCAACATTGTGGTGAAGCAATACTGGATAACCATTTAGCTCACTTAACTGAAAAACTGTTTTGGCCAGATAATACATTTGCTATGTAATCTGATGGCACTTTTATTATAAATAAATCCATGGAAAAAGCACCTAGCAAGTTATTTAGAAATTTTAAAATTCTCTTTAAAATACAATGTATTGATTAATATGGTATTCTTAGTACCTAATGTCTAACAGATACTATTTTCAGATGCAAGCTATTTCCTGATACTTGGGTAGGGTTCAAGGTTAATGTAGTAAAAACACATTCTATAGTTGTCAGGGACAGCTAAAGTCATTTATACTGAATGTGTTAATGTGGATGTACAACATTTCTCCCAAGATCAAACAAAAACTAGCAGCAGAAAGTCTGAACTCTTTTACTATTTAGGGAAAGTGGTGTGTTCTTCACTGGTCTCTCCTGAGAAGGTATGAGGTGAAGGCTTTGCTGTCAAATCTGCTTTTCTAGGAATGGTGTTTGAATTATAATAGAAAGAAGAACCTGTGAATTTAGGGAAAAAATGAAGAAAACCATATTAAGAACAAATGAATAATGTGTCAAGGGTTGTGCCACAGGGGGGCAAATGTTAACCATCCTCAAAGTACAACATATGTGGTACTGTGTCAGAGGAAGATAAAAACTTGAATGAAAAGATTCAGAGCATTGTGAGATCTTTGAGGAGTTTGATCTGTGGATAGCACATTATAGCTCTGTAAATTCAAGGCAAAAACGAGTGTCAGTTGTACTAGTTTGAGACATAAATCATTTGTAATGTGGGCTGTAGGAATGCAGTCAGTTCTGAGGGATGGAGATGAAGCTAACAGCTTCTTCCTGAATAAGTAGATCAGGCAGAAGTGTTATCCCAGGTAAAAGTTTTTAAAGTACTAAGTGGACCTCAAAGTTAAATTTGTGGTTATGACTTTGAATTGAGGATTTTCAACATAATAACCAACCTGTGCACGTATGTACATTCCTACTTGAATAGCAGTGTCAGATATTTTCAAGATGAAATCATGATAAAGACTAACTCAGGATGAGTTTTTGTTTAAAATATAGCAATATGGCACCGGCAACTTAGGGCATAAGAAAGAGTATACAGGGAACATTATTAAAATAGTGTTTGATGGCATGACTTCATGGACTTCTCTTTTATAATGATCTTCGATTTTTTCTCTTTGCATTACTAACACCTTACTAACTGGTATTTCTGATAGTATTTGTCCTGTGTTCCTTTAGATTTCTTGAATACCAGACATATATGATTTATCTTTAGTATGAAGATGAGGAAAAAGGGCAGAATTAAGGCTGATTATATTTATCAGCTTTATAAATAAACTGAAATATTAAATATATATATATATTTTTTAATTTTTAGTACACAAGGTTTACTTGAAAAGTCTATTGTGATCAAAGGAACATATAACCAATTCTGAGATACAGAAATAGTTAGTCTCACTAATAGTACTGCTCTCTTTTATATTCTTAATATTGGCCCTTTATTATCCACATTGTAGCAGAATTCCTTGAAAACTATGAATGCTCTTGGGACAAGTGTACTTAAAAACAGTTTTTATAACTAAGAATAATTAACAATGTGACTACGTTTGCATTAATAGAAGAATATAATCAAGAAGACCATTTTTTTCTTGCATTATTCTATATGGCATTAAACACAAATGTGCAAAATTTGACATGTGCCTGTTAAAATTACACTGCTGTCTGCTGCTTCATGATTAATTTACTCTGGATACACACACACACACACATACATACACACACTCTGGATATATATATATATATATATATAATACACATATATTTTATAAATATAAAATATAAATATTTGCCTCCTTAGCTGTCCCAATCCCACTTTCTATTGCACACCAACACTATTACCATGAGAATCAAGACCCATACCTCCTCTGTTTTAGAAGATGCTTGTAAGTGTTCTGAGCCATTATTAAAGGGTGTAATAAAACTGAAGAGGGGCTCAGGGCACGGGAATGTGTCCTGGAGGGGCTGGAGTCAGTGAAAGCCATGATCCATGGAAAGCCTTTGCTTAATAGCAATGAGATCAGTTGATAAGATTTGGCTCCAAGGATAAAGTAGCTTATGGACTCTGTCTCAGTTTCTTGTTGATACTTTACGTATCCTTCTTTATAATGGTGGACTATCTAAATACCACACCCTTTGAGGCCTTCCCTTTCAGTTTGCAAGAGCATAGCTTGGGAGTCAAAGGAAGCTAAGTGTTTTGTATTCTTGCCGTAACAATTCTGATTCTCCCCAAGACTATGAGGAATCTTCAGACTACAGAAAGTTATGTCATGTGCTGTCAATTAGTCCCTGAGGCCCAATCACCCCGTATTCACCACCATTACATATCTCTCATGAATAAACTGAATGATTATGCCCATGAGACCTCTTATTTGTTCCAATATAATCTTTCGTATATGTCAGGCCACCTTGTGGTGCTCTCTGCTAACCTTGCCCCAAGGAATGATACAGATCACACACCAATATGCTATGCTGCAAAACACAGTTTAGCTCTCACAGTTATGCACACAGATTAATCATGCATATAACACCATCAATATCAGTTTATAAAGGTGTAATGACCTTGAAGTCCAAGGGTCCAAGTTCAAGGTGGTTCCTTCGAAATGGGAGGCAATGGATGATGGTTGGCATCTTCCAAGGCAGAGTCTCAAGGTCAGGAGGTCCAGTGATGCCAAGTCACCAGGTGCTCTCAACATGGACTCATCCTGCAGAGAAGCTACATTGAACTATTGCTAAAATCCTGAGTTCTTACTGTTCTTCCATGGCTCTTCCTTAGGCAACATCCTTCCTGAGTGCGTGCTCCCTTTGGCAGTGATCTTCCTGCCTTTTTACTGCACATGTCTCAGGGTTGTTTACATTGCTTTGCTGTGCCTGCCTCATAGTTGTTTATATGAGCTTGTCTCAGATAAACTGTGCTAGTCTCAGAGTTGTTTACATTACTCTACTGCACGTGTTTCAGAGTTGTTTACGCTACTGGCACAATTGCTCTTGACAGGTTATGGATGGGGTGAGGTACATTAAGATTAGTATTTCCAAATTTTATTTTAACTACATCTTTATGAAATGATGCAAAGTATTATTATCCACTTCCTTTGGAAATAACAGCACATGTCTGGTGGCTTTGAAATGCCAAGTGCTCAGAATAGCTCTTTGGGGTTAATTCTCTTTATTTGGATAGAATTATTCTTAGGATTACAAAGTACACTCTACCAGCACCAGAACTATGATTTTAAATTCAACTTCACATGCAAGTCACTCATCCCTAGAGGGTAAAGAAGCTTCCCTTTTCTTCTGCACAGTGGTTCACAAACTTGGCTCCACATTGGATTTTCCTGGGGTACTTTTAAAACAAAATGTCTGTGGCTAGAATTCAGTACCAGCAAGTTTTAAAAATTAGGGAGGGACCTGGAAGATGGTGACATGGTAGGAGGAGGCAGATTTCACTTCCCTCTACACATGGGAGAAAAACCTAGCTGATCTACAGAGGAACAGAGCAGACAGCCAACAGTACCACAGCATATATGAAAATAGGAGATCAAAAACTATAGTGGACATTGAAAAAACAGACACTAGCAAGACCAGAAAAACCAGCTTGGCAAGTTTGAAACCACCAAGAGGCGACTGGAGGTGGCCTGCAACTGGATGTGGCTCTGCGATCCACCAGAGTCAGCCCTGCAACTGGAGATGGCTCTGCAACCAACCAGAGGTGGCCTTGCAACCTAACTGAGGTAGCCATGTGACCGGAGATGGCTCTACGACCGACCTGAAGCAGCCCTACGACTGGAGGAGGGGGTTTTGTGGAAGACACTGAGATCACACCCGTGATTTTAGGGTGACTGCGCGCAACTCAGGAAACTCACAGAGCCCAAACCCGTAAACTGGAGTAGGTGCATGTGCTCTGTAGGAGATCCAGAGCTCACAACAATAAACAACAGGAGTGCTCAATCCTTAAGAGATCCAAGCTGAAACCCATAACTCAGGAAAGCAAGTGCTCTACAGGAGGGTCAGAATTCATACCCAAGGCCCTGCATGGAGAGTGCACCACTAGCCCTAGGGACAGTGTGCGGTGGGCACTGAGGAGAGTAGCCCAAAGCTGACTGAGTGCGGAACAGGGAGAAAAGTGATACCAGTACCCGCTCAGCCCATTGCAGCCAGCAAGACCAGAAAAACCAGTTTGGCCAGTTTGAAAATAGCAAGAGGTGTTTTTCTTTTCTTTTCTTTTTTTGTTATTGTTGTCATTTGTTTCTTTTTTGCTTTTGAGGGTTTTTTGTTTTGTTCTGTTTTAATTATAAATTTTTTTATTTTTTTATTATTTTTATCTTTTTTACCCCTCAACTCCTTTTGGTTCTCTTTACTTCTTTCTAGTTTTATTCCTTCTTCCCTTCTTTCCAATTTGATATCTTCTTCCTTCCTTTTTTTCCTCTTCTTTATTCATTATTTTTTCTTTTCTCTTTTTAAATACCCATGAGTGAGACAAAAAAACTTGGAACTGTAAAAAAACAAAGTTGGATCCAAAGAGGAGGCATCCCAACATCTGAGACAGTGGAAGCTGTGAACAATAGGATACCAGAAGGAGACTGCACCACTGAATCTCACAGGTATTCTACCACAGAAGTTCACACCATAAACCCAGGGAGTCAGAAGAGATCAATTGAAGAAGCTGAGGCTAACAAGAAGAATCTCATAAACAAAGGGAAGGCAAAGAAACAATCCCCAAATGAAAGAAAAGGAGGAAGCCCCAGAAAGAATGCTAAATGAAACGGAGGCAACTCAACTTTCAGATATTGAGTTCAAAGCAATGGTTGTCAGGAATCTACATGAGCTCTCAATGAGTTACAAGGAACTACAGGGAAGCGACGATGAACGCGCTACAAACTATATCAACATGAAAAAGGAAATAGAAACTATTAAGAAGGGCCAAGAGGAAATGAAGAATACAATTTCTGAGCTGAAGAACACAGTAAAAGGAATGCAAAGCAGAATCTATGAAGCAGAAAACTGGATCAGTGAGTTGGAGGACAAAGTAGGAAAAACACCCAGAAAGAGCAAGAAAAGGAAAACAGGCTCAGAAAGAATGAAGAGGGGTTAAGAGAAATGCAAGACAACATGAAACATAATAATATCCGTATAATAGGAATACCAGAAGGAGAAGAAGAAGAGCAAGGGATAGAAAACCTATTCGAAAAAGTAATGATGGAAAACTTCCCCAATTTGATGAGAGAAAAAGTCACACGAATCCAGGAAACACAGAAAGTCCCAATCAAGAGGAACCCAAAGAGGCCCACTTCAAGACACATCATAATTAAAATGGCACAATTCCAAGACAAAGAGTGAATCTTAAAGGCAGCAAGGGAAAAAAAAGGAAGTAACATACAAGGGAGCCCCGGTAAGGTTAGAAGCTGACTTCTCAATGGAAACACTCCAAGCCAGAAGAAAATGGTAAGAAATATCCCAAGTAATAAAAACCAAAGGCCTGCAACCAAGACTATTTTACCCAGCAAGGCTTTCAATCAAGATAGAAGGCCAAATAAGGAGCTTCACAGACAAAAGAAGTCTAAAACAATACACCTCTACCAAACCAGTTCTGCAAGAGATACTAAAGGGACTGCTTTAAGGAAAGGAAGGGAGGGGGAGAGAGAGAGAGAGAGAGAGAGAGAGAGAGAGAGAGAGAGAGAGAAGCACAGGTACAAATTTGGCAATGAATCAGTACCTATTAATAATAACTTTAAATGTAAATCGAGTAAATGCTCCAATCAAAAGACATAGAACAGCTAAATGGATAAGAAAGCATGACCCACACATATGCTACCTAAAAGAGACACACCTCAGAACAAAACACCTACACAGACTCAAAGTGAAAGGCTGGAAACAAATTTCCAAGCAAATGGACAGGAACAAAAAGCTGGGGTAGCAATATTCATATCAGACAAAATAGACTTCAAAAAAAGAGCCAGAAAGAGAGACCCAGAGGTCACTTCATAATACTCAAGGGAAGAATCCACCAAGAAGACATAAACATTGTAAATATATATGCACCCAACATAGGAGCACCTAAATACATCAAGAAAATCTTAGAGGACTTCAAGAAAGATATTGACAGCAACAAAATTATAGTAGGCAATTTTAACACCCCACTGTCAAAAATGGACAGATCTTCCAAACAAAATATCAACAAAGATAGTGTGGCATTAAACAACATTCTAGATGAAATGGACTTAACTGACATACATAGAGACCTTCATCCCAAAGAAACTAAACACACATTTTTTCAAATGCACATGGAACATTTTCAAAGATAGACCACATGATAGGACACAAAACAAGCCTCAACAAATTCAAGAAAATTCATATCATATGAAACATTATGCCCGACAACATGGGACTGAAACTAGAAACCAATGCCAAAGAAAAACCCAAAAGCCTCAAAAGCATGGGGATTGAATAGCCTGCTATTAAACAATGAATGAGTCAAGAATGAAATTAGGGAGGAAATCAAAAAGTTTCTGGAAACAAATGAAAATGAACTCACAATGACCCAAAATTTATGGGACACAGAGAAGGCAGTCTTGAGAGGGAAGTTCATAGCGATACAGGCTTACCTAAAAAAGATAGAAACATTTCAAATAAACAACCTAACCCTACACCTAAAAGAACTCAAAGAGCAACAACACAGACAGCCCAGAGCAAGTAGAAGGAAGGAAATAACCAAGATCAGAGCAGAATTAAATGACATAGAGACTAAAAGCACAATCCTAAGGATCAACAAATCCAGGAGCTGGTTCTTTGAAAAGATAAACAAAATCGACAAGCCTTTAAGCAGGATCATCAAGAAAAAAAGAGAGAGGACCCAAATAAACACAATCAGGAAAAAAAAAAAAGAAATGAAAGAGGAGAGATTACAACTGACACCACAGAAATACAAAGGATTATAAGAAATTACTATGAAGAACTGTATGCCAAGAAATTTGAAAACCTAGGTGAAATGGACAAGTTTCTAGAAAAATATAATCTCCCAAAACTCAATAAAGAAGAAGCAGAAAGCCTGAACAGATCAATAAGAGCAGATGAAATTGAAGTAGTAAACAAAAAACCCCCCAACACACAAAAAAGCCCTGGACCAGCTGGTTTCACAGGAGAAATCTACAAAGCATTTAAGGAAGAGCTAATCCCTATCCTTCACAGACTATTTGAAAAAATCCAAAATGATGGAAGACTTCCAAACTCTTTTTTGAAGCCAGCATCATCCTAATCCCAAAAGCAGATAAAGACACAACAAAGAAAGAAAACTTTAGGCCAATATTACCGATGAACATAGAAGCTAAAATCCTCAACGAAATATTGGAAAACTGCATCCAACAATACATTAAAAAGATCATACACCATGACCAAGTGGGATTCATCCCAGGGATGCAAGGATGGTTCAACATTCACAAATCAGTAAATGTAATACATCACATAAACAAAAGCAAAGACAAAAATCACATGATCATATCAATAGATGCAGAAAAAGCATTTGATAAGGTACAACAACCATTTATGATAAAAACACTCAGCAAAGTGGGAATAGAGGGAGCATTCCTCAACATAATAAAGGCCGTATATGAGAGGCCTACAACCAACATCATACTCAATGGGCAAAAACTAAAATCTTTCCCACTAAGATCAGGAACAAGACAAGGTTGTCCACTTTCACCACTCTATTCAACACAGTATTGGAAGTCTTAGCCACAGCGATTAGGCAAGAAAAGGAAATAAAAGGCATCTAACTCAGAAAGGAGGAAACAAAACTATCATTGTTTGTAGGTGACATGATAGTGTACATAGAAAATCCTATAGACTCAACCAAAAACCTGCTTGACCTAATAAATTAATTTGGCCAAACAGCCAGATACAAAATTAATATCCAGAAATCAAAGGCATTTTTGTATACCAACAATGAAACAGAAGAAGCAGAAATCAAGAAAAAAATCCCATTCGATATAGCAAAAACAAACAAACAAACAAAAAAACCCCTAGGATTAAACCTAACCAAGGAGGTAAAAGACCTGTATGCAGAAAACTACACAACACTGAAGAAAGAACTCAAGGAAGACACAAACAAATGGAAACACATACCATGTTCATGGATCTGAAGAATTAATATCATGAAAATGTCCATACTACCCAAAACAATCTACTAATTCAATGCAATACCTATTAAATTACCAATGGCATATTTCACAGACATAGAACAAACACTTCAGAAATTTATATGCAACCATAAAAGACCATGAATAGCTGTAGCTACTTTGAAAAAGAAGAGCAAAGTAGGAGGGATCACAATACTTGATACCAAAATGTATTACAAGGCCACTGTAATCAAAACAGGTTGGTACTGGCATAAAAACAGGCACATGGACCAATGGAATAGAATAGAGAGCTCAAAAATAAACCCAAATCTCTTTGGTCAATTAATATTTGACAAAGGGAGCAGCAACATAAAATGGAGTAAAAATAGCCTCTTCAACAAGTGGTGTTGGGAGAACTGGACAGCTACGTGCAGGAAAATGAAACTCGAGCATCAACTTACACCAAACACAAAAATAAATTCATGGCGGATAAAAGATTTAAATATAAGCCGTAACACCATTAAAGTCCTAGAGGAGAACATAGGCAGGGAAATCTCAGATATTTCACACAGCAACATTTTTACTGACATGTCCCCTAAAGCAAGGGACATAAAGGAAAGAATAAACAAATGGGATCTCATCAAAACAAAAAGCTTCTGCATGGCCAAAAAAACAGTATTAAAATAAAAAGAGAACCAACTGTATGGGAAAACATATTTGACAATGATACCTCAGACGAGGGTTTAATCTCCAAAATATATAATGAACTTACACAACTCCACTCTAAGAAGACAAGTAACCAAATCAAAAAATGGAGAAAGGATTTGAACAGACACTTCTCCAAGGAGGACATATAGAGGATCCAGAGACACATGAAAAATGCTCAGTATCACTAGCTATCAGAGAGATGCAAATTAAAACCACAATGAGATACCACTTGACACAAGTCAGAGTGGCCATCATAAACAAAGCAACAAACAGCAAGCGTTGGAGAGGTTGTGGAGAAAAGGGGACCTTAGTGCACTGTTGGTGTAAGTGCAGACTGGTACAACCACTATGGAAAGCAGTATGGAATTTTCTAAGAAAACTAAAAATAGATCTACCTTTTGACCCAGCAATTCCACTGCTTAGATTATATCCTAAGAACTCTGAAACACCTATCTAAAAGAACCTATGCACCCCTATGTTCATAGCAGCCCAATTTATAATAGCTAAGAGTTGGAAGCAACCAAGGTGCCCATCAGTAAATGAATGGATCAAAAATCTGTGGTACATTTACACAATGGAATTCTATGCAGCAGAAAGAAAGAAGGAGCTCCTACCCTTTGCAACAGCATGGATGGAACTAGAGAGCATCAGCTAAGCAAAATAAGCCAGGCAGTGAAAGACAAATACCGTATGATCTCAACTTTAACAGGAACCTAATCAACAAAACATACAAACAAGCAAAATATAACCAAAGACACTGAAATTGAGAAGAGGCTGATAGTCACCAGAGGTGAGAAAGGATTGAATTTCAGGGGAAAAGGGGAAGGGTTTAGAGTAACAAATATAAAGGACCCATGGACAAAAAGTAGGGGGGTGGAAATGGGAGGGCGATGAGGAGGGCTGGGGCAGTGGGCTGGGTTGGGAGTAAAAGACAGAAAACTGTACAAGAACAACAATTAAAATAAAAATTAAAAAAAAGTTAGAGGAGATTCCAGCATATAATGATGGTCTAGTAAGTAGTGGAATGTTTCCATCTGATAATGAGATGGAGTAGCTTTCTGATAAAGGAATTGGTGGTGGAAAAGAGAGATAGGGACTGATTGGATTTCCAGTATCCGGAACTGTGAAAAAATACATTTCTAGTGTTTAAGTCTGTGGTATTTTTTACAGCAGTCCTGGAAAACTAACAGAGATAGTCTAATAAGTAATAGAATAATAAATATTTGAAAAGTTTTTAGGTATAGGTATTTTTATAATTACTAGTGAAACTCATCTTAATATAAAAGTTTTCCTAATGCTTTCAAGAACTCAGAATTGATTGATGGAGTAAGTCAAAGTTATTTCTCAACTGCATTATTTTTACCCACTCCTTACCTCGTAAATCCTACTCAACCTTCCAGGTCTCGTGTCCAGTCTTTCTCTTTCAGGAAGTATTTCCAGATCACCCAAAAGCTCAGTGCTCCCTCCCTTTTCATAACCAGCAAGACTAGTAATTTAAATCATAGAATTGGCTTCTAATTATAAACTCATCTTTGACATTTCAAGAATTGTTGCCACATCTGTAATTTAATTTTCCATGTATTTTGATCTAGTTTTCAGCCACCAAATTCTAAACTCCTTTGGCATAGAGGCCATAACTATTCATTTTCTATGTCTTTGATAATGTCTGGCTAAGTTCTTCCACAAATATTGATTGATAAGTAATTAAATGGTTTTCTACAGACATTGTACCTGAGATAATGAAATCTAGAAATATCAAAGACAGGATGAAAATATATTATTTCTATAATAGCTGTGCCACAATCAGTTATGAACATTTCAACAATTGGTGAGCAGTCATGAACAAGTAACTTTAAAATTCATACGTGGAATATAACCTAAAGAGTAAAGGTTGTGATTTTTTTTCACCTGGATGCATTCCAGTAGGCTAAGTAAAGCATCTCTTAAAAACAACATAGGACCTAGTGCTGATGATTGCATTTAAAACATCAAAATCTTTCTAATTTGACACTATTCTAGTACTGATTAAAAACTTTTGTTGGAGAAACAGTCATCACATATTTTCAGATGACATAATCCACCACAGCTCAGGGAGTCATAACATTAGCTAAAAAGACCCCAGATTAAGTCACTATATTTCACTGAGCAATAAGATGGAACTGAATTCTTCTTAACCTGTTTTTTGAATGATTTTTCCACCTACCTCCACCTGTATTATGATGTGAATGAACATAGAATGATGGCCAAAACAAAATTAAATAATTTGGCAGGTATCAGAGTACAAGATAGTAAGTGAAATTTTGAAGATCTACTTATAAAATATTCTTCATATATTTTTTAAAGAGAAGTGCATCATGTGTGAAGCATGATAGTGTTGAGTTAGCCCTTGATTTAAGAGTTAGCTGTCAGAAGTTGCAACATCTAAGCTATTGTTTACCCTTCATCCTTAAAAAATTTCTCTTAATAACTAAGTTTTGGGGAAGGAAAGACGTACTGAGTCTCAATCTTGACCAATTTGTACCTTTTTCTTCTCTGCACCAGTTATCTATTATTTGTATTAAAATAAATGAAGAAACTAAAACCACAAATCTCTCTTAGTCTCACACAGCAGTTGATATTGATTCAGTACAGGCATTCAAGACATCTGAGGGATAACAGACTAGGTGGGCTCACCAGGACAGTTTTGCAGATCTTGACCTGATTTTCCATGCATCTCTCCTCCTCCTGGATAGCTAGCTCATGCATGTTCTCAAGGCAAAGACAAAGTTTGCCTAACTGCAACCCTACTCACATAATTGATTTTTTTTTTATTTCAAGCATTTTCTAAAAGATTTTATTAATTTAATTTTAGAGAGAGGAGAATAGAGGGAGAGAAGGAGAAAAACATCATTGTGTGGTTGCGTCTCGCATGCCTTCTACTGGGAATCTGGCCTGCAACCCAGGCTTGTGCTCTGACTGGGAATTGAACCAGCAACCCTTTGGTTCACAGGCTGGCACTCGATTCACTGAGCGACACCATCCAGGGCTGATCTTTTTTTCTTCTATCTGTTGAATCTGAGAAAGGGCATTTAAGAGTCATAACTGTTCAAGCAAAAGTTAAAATGGGAAAGTGAGGTATTGACCTAAAATGTATACTTGATCGTGCTTTCCTGGGCCTTAAAATCCTTCAATGGCTGCTCATCAATTTCCGAATAAAGTCTAATTTGCTTAACATAATATATAAGGCCCACTGAGATCTGGCACTCATAGCTACCTCTTTCTTCATCTGTTGTCCTGTATGATAGATATAGTAAGGCCATGTTGTACTCACATTTAGTACCCATCCTTGCCAGATGCCACCCCCAATGTCTCTACAATACACACCATTCAAATTCAGGATTCTGAATGATTGGTCATATTTTTTTCTCTGCCTGCAGTGCCCTTTCCAACTTGTTCTGTCACCACCAATGCTGGCTATCTCTAGCTTGGCACTTTATTCTCCGGGATGTCTCATTATTCAAATGGTCTACTCCTGACACTCCCATAGCACCAGGGGCATATTTTTCTCAGCCCTTAAAATACTATAGTGAAGTATTATCACATGCCCATCTTCTACACTAAACTGTGCAGATAAAGAATAAAAATTTATTGAATAAAATTTAACTAACTAGAAAACCCTGGGGTTTTCTAATAAGGATTTTAGGTAGTTGGTGTTATTCCCTTTATAGAGACTCCAATGTCCTTAAAAGACATCAATTTCCCATAGATGTATCTTCAGGAAGTTTGTTTCATTAAACAATAAGGATATCTAATTTGTATAAGATCAAATTGATGAAGGCAAATAGGCAAATAGGCAAGGCCTGTCTTGTAATGTTTCCTCCAAAAGATAAATTATGAGTTTTCTGGTTCAACCTCAGAAATAGAAGCTCACAGTCAGAAAATATTATTTACTTTCTCAAAATTATCCAGCCAGTAACTGTTTTTTTCCAGAAGGATACAATGAACAAATTGCACATAATAGATACAAACATTCTGAAAATGCTACATATTTGGAACAAAAACACATTTATGCCTCAGAGTGATGGCAACCAGTTCTATGGTGCTTTTGTTAAACATAATTGTATTTCTTCACAAAGAGCCCAAAGAAGTGGAACAAATGCTTCGTATATTTCTTCTGGTCTTTCAGCTTTTAACCTTCTCCTCCTCCTCCTCCTTCTTCCTCTTCCTCCTCCTCCTCTTCTTCTTCTTCTTCCTTCTTCTCCTTCCTTCTTCTGCCTCCTCCTCCTCCTCTTCTTCTTATTATTATTACTATTATTATTATTACTGGCACTGAGAAGCATTGTGTTTTTCCTGTTGGGCACCAAGGCAGTGTGATAGGTACTATGATTTCAGTCGCTTTTTCTTATACTCAGGCTCCTGGATATATGAAGTTGGAGTCAGTGTTTCAAGCTCACATATTATAAAGTTAAGAGTTACTCTGTTTCATCTTTCCACATGTCTTGTTTTAATAGTGCCTGGTTGCATTTTGTCATGATGAAGTCTTCTTCCCATGAAGGCCAGTGACATAATGAAATCACATATGGGAAGAGCCCAAGTAAGAACTGATCTGAAGCAAATAGAGTTCTGAAGATGAAGGTAGAGTATTTTTCCCCCCAAAAGGAAGAGAAGTTAGACTTTGAGAGCTTTCTTCAATCATATATTATAAGCTATATTTTATGAATATTCATTACATTACTTCTTTTGAACTTCTTTGAAACAAATCTCATAAATAAACAAGGAATGCGCCATACTGACAGAGTCATTTAAACTGGATGTATTGTGCTAATGGAGTGAAAAGAATTAAAAATTTTCAAGGGCTTCAATCCTCAATTTTAATAAATTTCATGGAAATAAGATCAAGCCCTAATTGCTAATTCATCCAAAATTATTAAAAAGAGATTTCAATTACTACCACCATTGAATTTTGATGTATCAAATTAAATTAGGATAGTAGATTATATCTTTTCTTAAACCCAGACCTATTTAAAAACCTTTTTCTATAAATTCTGAAAGTGAACTTTGTGTTCAGTTATGTTGCTAAAAAAAATTCCAGCATTAGTACAAAATAGTAGGTTAAATCTCTTAGTGAAGATTTTTAATGACATTTCAGTGTTCCTCTTATAATTACTCTTCATCTAAGATATCTCATAATGATGTTGGACACTCTTGGTTCAGGCTCACTGGCTTGCTTCATTAGCATGTCATTCCCATTCCACATCACAAGATTTAATTGTAATGCCGGATATGCACAGCTCTCCACAGAAGTCTAATCAAAGTGGATTCACTTGTATTATTAATATCAAAAATCAGTCCACTTGCTATTTTTATAAATAAAAGAATCCAGATACATAAATCAGCTGTCATTTATTAGCATGTTACTGGCATATCTGCCAGACATATGAGCAGCCCTATCACAGTTCCTTAGGATTATTTTCATCAAGATTAAAACCCTTCTACATTAAATATACATACTAATTCCTCTGTAAAGTAATCAGATTACAGAGCAGGTGACATTGTGTGTTGGAATTCAAATGACTTGCAGTAATGAGCTGGAAAGGTGTGCTTGGAGCCAGGCAGAGAAAAAGAAAGAGTAAAGACAAGAGAAAGAAAGACTGGTTTTAAATCCAAGCTTGCATATCCAAGCTTGCTGTTGTTTTATTGTTTTAACTTATTTATTTTTTAATAAGTAAAGGACTCAGACAAGCATCCGTGATACTGAGTAATCCATGGTGTCAATAATTTATATTATTAAATGTTACATGTTTTTAGTTTATTTGCTTACCTTGCCCTCTTTGTATACATACCATCTAAGGTCTAGGTGGGGAAATATTTTCTGCATTTCAGGGGTATTCATAGATCAATGCCTACGGATATTTTGCTGTCCAATGGGAATGTTTCCTCTCTTCACATTATCTACTTTTCTGTTCAAAAATTTTTGTTCCTTATAAAAATTCAGTAAAACATCAACAATATACCAGTACACAATGTATCTACTTTCACAATTGTGAATAGCATTATAGAATAATACGTTGAAATTAAAATAAAATAGTTACAGATTGGCTTGAAATATGGTTTTACTCTTCATGGTACTGTGGAAGCATCCATTGTAACCCATGTTTTAGTCTCATAGATAAAAATGTAGAAGCATGTGTACAACACCTTGATTTTCCACTTCATTTATTTCTCTTGACATATTTTGCAAAGAAAAGAATCTCCATATTGCTTCAACCACAAGCACTTATACCATATGCACCTCAACAATTGATAAAGAACTTGTATGAAAACTAAACATTTGGTGCTAGACTGTCCTAGAGCTTGCAAATATACTCAGTCTGCTTGAAAACTGATATTGTTGCCCTTGTATGTGATTTTTTTTTTTATTTCTAATACTGGGCTACTTTTATTCTTTCACAAAGTAACAAAAAGTGTATTTATGCTTATGATTTTGAAATTCCTTTTTATATAGCCACAAATACTATATATACACATATATATGTGTGTAAATATAAATAAATTGCACAATTATTTATGTTCCTCTTTTATATTACAAAATAGATGTTTTCATTAGGTCAATTTCTGGTGCAAAAATTATATCAGAACATACATTGTTCTATCTGTGATAAGAATGGAACAACTCTATATATGAGAATAACCTTTTGAGGTGTAAAGATCATAACAAGTAATACTGTGATACGTACAATAAAAATCTGTTCTACCTTATATATAATTTGTGATCCATTTAAATAGATCCTCTTTCCCATGTCCTGATGTTAAATGGGATGGATTTAAAATAACTCATCTTAAATAGTTAGTCAATTAAAATACTTATTGTATTGCTAACAAGTAACACACACATATATGGTACTGAGTGCAGCATTTACGGCTTCAATTTATTATTTAATAAGAATATATTTAACTCAGCTTGTTGATGACTCTTTTCTCAGAAACTATATTCCTCAGCTAGGCTAATCAAACCATGTTCGGTGCATTTGGAATAATTTCTCATCTAATTCTTTTATCTGTTTGGAGACAGAAAGTGGGCCTGGCCCTCACAGAATAAAAAGTAAATACCAGCTCTCATTGTATAATAAGCAAATAGAAAGGCTAACAGCTAATATGCTGGTTCAATAACCATTTTTATATTATCCATTTAACTTACAGACATCCTCAGTATATTTTAAATGATTTCTATCAGAGCTTCAGATGTTGCTCAGATGAGAAATATGAAAATAAAATAAAAAAACTGTTATTATTTATTAAAAATGAATTATTTTATGCTGATTCTTTATAAATGGCCTAGAGTTCAAGATGGTATGTTGATGGTGATTATAGCAACTCTATAAAGGATGTAAAAACTTCACAGGGACAGAATAGGCTTCAAAGAAGGAAGACAATCAGCACTTTCTATGCTAATTTTACATTTTTATGTTGGGGATCAGAGATCAATCTTGTCATAGAAGTGGATGACCACCTCTGCAAAATACACAGTGCATTCACAGCCATACTGATATTGGCTTAGTTTAACATCTCTGATGGGAAGTAAAAAGAGACATTCCTTGTTTTTTGTTATTGCCTTTAAAAATATATTGTTTTTATCTCTCAAAAATTAAAATTCTCTTGGCAGTGTATAATAAGCAGTATACTTCTGTGACAATTTACTGCATACAAACTGAATTTTATATTTTCCTAGAGGGTTTTTGTCAGTATTTGCATATGTAACATTGGCCATCATCCTTGGTTACATTGTCAGAGCAGAAATGAGAGGAAAAGTGAGTGGAATATTGTGAGTGAGGGAATGTAGCATTTTTATCATGAGGATTGCTGGATGGTGTCAGAACACACAGTGCCTGCTAAAATTCAGCATTTTCAGGATAAACTCTTATCTCTAACAGTAGAATTTGCTTACTGTACAGATTTATCCACTCCATTTGTATTTACCGCATTTCCAAAACAATACAAAAGAAGTAGGAGATAGTTTCTGAGATACCCAAAATATTTAAATAACTATCATAACCAAGGCTGGTCCAAACCTTATGCTGTAACTTTGTGCATGTTGGCAAAATGTACTCCAACCCCCACAAAGGATAGCTATGTCCCTGCACTTCTGGCTACAAGATGACCTATTGTGAAGAGAAAGAAAGCTCTACATCCTGGAGAGGGAAGGTTCACAGCCAAAGTGTGGGCAGCCTTGCAATTAACTCACTTCAAGAGACAATAAACATGGAAGTGAAATCATATGGTTCTTGCATTTTTCTTTCTGCCTAATTTCATTTGGCATAATAGTCTCAAGATCCATCCATGTTGTTGCAAAATAGCAATATTTAATATCATCTTATGGCTAAGTAGTAATTCATTGTATGTGTGAACCACATGTTTATCCAATCATCTATTGAACAACATTTTGGTTGCCATGCATATGTGCAATATAAAACTGAAAGCAACAAATATACAAACAAGAAAATGAACATACAAAAACTTACAGACAAAGACAATAATATGATGTTACCAGAAAGAAGGGGGTTAAGAGTTAGCAATGGGTAGAGGGGATCAAATACACAATGATGGAAAAGATTTGACTTTACATGGTGGGCACACAATGCAATATACAAATGACTTGAAATCCATATAGTTTTGTTAACCAGTGTTATCCCAATAAATGTAAATTTTTTAAAGGATAATGAACAGCTATTTCAAGTAGAAGTTTAGATACCGTGTGTTTCAAAAAACCTTGAGATTGGCAAAGTCTTGCCCTCAAGATAAAAAGGATTATGGGGAAACTAGGGCTCAGGCAGATATCAATTCACTAGCTTTATAAGCAGAACACCAATATCAAAAACAAAATGAAACAATCCTAATAACAATTCTGGCATAAGTAAATTTTTCTTAGCATTTACACCAAGCATTGTAGTCAATTCTTTGCACTCAAAATGTTGTGTTTAAGGAGAGAAGGAAGATGGCAGCACAGTACGAGGGAGCAGATTCCACTTCCCTCTACGCACAGGAGAAAAACCTGGCCAATCTTTGGAAGAACAGAGCAAACAAGGAACAGTAACATAGCATATTTGAGAATAGGCGATCGAAAATTGTAGCGGACATTGAAAAACCAGTCGGTAAGGAGCGTACTTCCGAACAATAGGAGCCCAGGGATCAGCACGGAGACTAGGGTGCCTGAGGTCTTGGCCCAGTGCTTGCCAGGCCTGCCACAGGACTCTAGGGAGGGAGCCCGGTCAACCGCTGAAATGGGCTGATCGATGAAGGTTGCCGCTTAACTGTGGGCTGAGCGATCATGATTACCCCAAGACTGCAGACAGCTGCAGGTGTGAACAGAGAGGGCTGCAATAGGCACTGTGTGACCACAGACGGCCACAGGATCCATAAGTGCGCAGGGGATCATAGGCACGCGCCACTGGAGACAGCTGTAGGACCATACTTGCTTGTGTGCGTGTGACTGCAGACAGCCTCGGGACCGTAGGTGCATGCACAAGACGGCCAGGGGATCATAGGCCCCATGACAGTGGAGACAGCTGCGGGTCCATAGTCACCTGCGAGACCACAGATGGCAGCTGGAACATAGGCACCTGTGCCACTGCAGAAATCTGCGCAGGGGCCAACAGAGTCGGCTGTGCGACCATAGACCCGAGCTCCACCCATAAACTCGGGAAAGTGCTTGCACTCCAGGAGGCTCAGAACACACACCAGAAGCCCTGTGCAGAGAGGCGCCTAAATAGCTCTAGGGATAGTAACCCAAAGATGACTGAGTACTGAATACAGAGAAAAGTGATTCTGTCAACCCTAGGCCATTGCAGCCAGCAAGACCAAAAAACAGGATCGGCAAGCTTGAGTTTTTTGCTTGGTGTTTGTTTTTTGTTTCTTTTTTGCTTTATGTTTGTTTTGTTTTTTGTTTGTGTGTTTGTCTGCTTATATAATTGTTTTTTTTTTTCTTTTTTTTTTTTTTTTTTTTAGATTTTATTTATTTATCTTCAGAGGGGAAGGGAAGGAGAGAGGGAGAGAAACATCAATGTGCGGTTGCCTCTTGTATGTCCCCTGCCGGGAACTGGCCTGGCAACCCAGGCATGTGCCCTGATTGGGAATCGAACCGCGATCCTTCGGTTCGCAGGCCCGCGCTCAATCCACTGAGCTACACCAGCCAGGGCTGCTTATATAATTGTTTTTAATTATTATTTCTTTATTATTTTTATCTTTTTTACCCCTCAACTCCTTTTGCCTCTCTTTACTTCTTTCTTGTTTTATTCCCTCTTCCCTTCTTTCCAACTTTATCTCTTCTTCCTTCCTCTTTTTTCCTCTCTTCTTTTTTCATTTTTTCCCTCTTTTCTCTTTTTAAATACCCACGAGTGATACAAAAAAACCCCACAGAAACCTGTAACTGAAAAAAAGAGAGTTGGTCCGAAAAAGAGGGCATCCCAGCAGCTGAGACAGTGGAAGCTGTGAACAACAGGATACCGGAAGGAGAATGCACCACTGAATCTCACAGGTATTCTACCACAGAAGTTCACACCATAAACCAAGGGAGCTGGAACAGATCAATTTAAGAAGCTGAGGCTTACAAGAAGAGTCTCACAAACAATGAGAAGACAAAAAAACAATCCCGAAATGAAAAGAAAGGAGGAAGCCCCATAAAGAATGCTAAATGAAACAGAGGCAACTCAACTATCAGATATTCACTTCAAAGCAATGGTTGTCAGGAAGCTCCATGAGCGCTCAATGAGCTACCAGAAACTACAGGGAAGCTATGATGAACTAACTGCAATCTATATCAACATGAGAAAGGAAATAAAAACTATCAACAAGGGCCAAGAGGAAATAAATAATACAATTTCTGAACTGAAGAAGACAGTAGACGGAATCAAAAGCAGAATCGATGAAGCAGAAGATCAGATCAGCCAGTTGAAGGACAAAGTAGAAAACAACACCCAGAAAGAGCATGAAAAGGAAAAGAGTCTCAGAATGAAGAGGGATTAAAGGAAATGCAATACAGCATGAATACGTAATAATATCTGTATATTATACAGATATGTAATAATATCTGTATAATAGGGATACCAGAAGGAGAAGAAGAACAAGGGATAGAAAACTTATTTGAAAAAGTAATGATAGAAAACATGGAAAACTTTCCTAATATGATGATACAAAAACTCACACAAATCCAGGAAACACAGAGAGTCCCAATCAAAAGGAACCCAAACAGGCCCACTTCAAGACATATCATAATTAAAATGGCAAAATTCCAAGACAAAGAGTGAATCTTAAAGGCAGCAAGGAAAAAAAGGAAGTAACATACAAGGGAGCCCCGATAAGGTTAGCAGTTGACTTCTCAATGGAAACGCTCCAAGCCAGAAGAGAATAGCAAGAAATATCCCAAGTAATGAGAACCAAAGGCCTGCAACCAAGACTACTTTATCCAGCAAGGCTTTCAATCAAGATAGAAGGCCAAATAAAGAGCTTCTCAGACAGAAGAAGTCTAAAATACACCTCTAGCAAATTTTGCAAGAGATACTAAAGGGACTGCTTTAAGGAAAGGAAGGAAAAGAGAGAAATAGAGAGGAACACAGGTATGAAAATGGGAATGAATCAGTACCTATCAATAATAACCTTAACTGTAAATGGATTAAATGCTCCAATCAAAAGATAAAGAACAGCTGGGTGGATAAGAAAGCATGACCCACACATATGCTAGCTAAGAGAGACCCACCTCAGAACAAAACACCTACACAAACTCAAAGTGAAGGGCTGGAAACAAATTTCCAAGCAAATGGACAGGGGAAAAAAAAGCCGAGGTAGCAATACTCATATCAGACAAAATAGACTTCAAAAGAAGAGCCATAAAGAGAGACCCAGAAGGTCACTTCATAATAATCAAGGGAAGAATCCACCAAGAAGACATAAACATTGTAAATATATATGCACCCAACATAGGAGCACCTAAATACATCAGGAAAATCTTAGAGGACTTCAGGAAACATATTGACAGCAACACAGTTATAGTAGGCCATTTTAACACCCCACTGTCAAAAATGGATAGATATTCCAAACGAAATATCAAAAAAGATATTGTGGCATTGGACAATACTCTAGATGAAATGGACTTAACTAATCCATATATAGAGACCTTCGTCCCAAAGAAACTAAATACACATTCTTTCAAATGCACATAGAACATTTTCAAAGATAGCCCACATGATAGGACACAAAACAAGCCTCAACAAATTCAAGAAAATTGAATTCATACCAAGCATTTTCTCTGACCACAAGGCACTGAAACTAGAAACCAACCCCAAGGAGAAAAACCCAAAACCCTCAAAAGCATGGAGATTGAATAGCATGCTATTAAACAATGAATGGGTAAAGAATGAAATTAGGGAGGAAATCAAAAAGTTTCTGGAAACAAATAATAACGAACTCACAACAACCCCAAACTTATGGGACACGGTGAAGGCAGTCCTGAGAGGAAAGTTCATAGTGATACAGGCTTACCTAAAAAAGATAGAAACATTTCAAATAAACAACCTAACCCTACACCTAAAAGAACTCAAAGAGCAACAACACAGACAGCCCAGAGCAAGTAGAAGGAAGGAAATAACCAAGATCAGAGCAGAATTAAATGACATAGAGACTAAAAGCACAATCCTAAGGATCAACAAATCCAGGAGCTGGTTCTTTGAAAAGATAAACAAAATCGACAAGCCTTTAAACAGGATCATCAAGAAAAAAAGAGAGAGGACCCAAATAAACACAATCAGGAAAAAAAAAAAAGAAATGAAAGAGGAGAGATTACAACTGACACCACAGAAATACAAAGGATTGTAAGAAATTACTATGAAGAACTGTATGCCAAGAAATTTGAAAACCTAGGTGAAATGGACAAGTTTCTAGAAAAATACAATCTTCCAAAACTTAATAAAGAAAAAGCAGAAACCTGAACAGATCAATAACAGCAGTTGAAATTGAAGCAATAATCAAGAAACTCCTGACACAAAAAAAAGCCCTGGACCAGCTGGTTTCACAGGAGAAATCTACAAAGCATTTAAGGAAGAGCTAACCCCTAACTTTCACAGACTATTTGAAAAATCCAAAATGATGGAAGACACCCAAACTCTTCTTATGAAGCCAGCATCATCCTAATCCCAAAACCAGATAAAGACACAACAAAGAAGGAGAACTTCAGGCCAACATCACCGATGAACATTGATGCTAAAATCCTCAACAAAATATTGGAAAACCACATCCAACAATACATTAAAAACATCATACACCATGACGAAATGGAATTCCTCCCAGAGATGCAAGGATGGTTCAACATTTGCAAATCAGTAAATGTGATACATCACATAAACAAAAGCAAAGACAAAAATCACATGATCATACCAATAGATGCAGAAAAAGCATTTGATAAGGTACAGCAACCATTTATGATAAAAACATTCAGCAAAGTGGGAATAGAGGGAGCATTCCTCAACATAATAAAGGCCGTATATGAGAGGCCTACAACCAACATCATACTCAATGGGCAAAAACTAAAATCTTTCCCACTAAGATCAGGAATAAGACAAGGTTGTCCACTTTCACCACTTCTATTCAATATAGTATTAGACATCTTAGCCCCAGCGATTAGACAAGAAAAGGAAATAAAAAGCATCCAACTTGGAAAGGAGGAAACAAAACTATCATTGTTTGCAGATGACATGATAGTGTACATAGAAAATCCTACAGACTCTGCCAAAAAACTGCTCTACCTATTAAATCAATTTGGTGAAACAACTGGATACAAAGTCAATATCCAGAAATCAAAGGCATTTTTGCCTACCAACAATGAAACAGCAGAAGCAGAAATCAGGAAAAAAATCCCATTTGATATAGCAAAAAAACCCCCAAATACCTAGGATTAAGCCTAACCAAGGAGGTAAAAGACCTGTATGCAGAAAACTACACAACACTGAAGAAAGAACTCAAGGAAGACACAAACAAATGGAAACACATACCATGTTCATGGATCTGAAGAATTAATGTCATCAAAATGTTCATACTTCCCAAAGCAATTTACAGATTCAATGAAATACCTATTAAAGTGACAATGGTATATTTCACAGACATAGAAGAAACACTTCAAATATTTATATGGAATCATAAAGGACCTCAAATTGCTGCAGCAATCTTGGAAAATAAGAGCAAAGTAGGAGGCATCACAATACCTGATATCAAACTGTATTACAAGGCCACTGTAATGAAAACAGCTTGGGACTGGCATACAAACAGGCACATGGAACAATGGAATAGAAACAGAGGGCCCAGAAATAAGCCCAAATCTCTATGGTCAATTAATATTTGACAAAGAGGGCATCGACATAAAATGGAGCAAAAATAGCCTCTTCAACAAGTGGTGTTGGGAGAACTGGACACCTACGTGCAAAAAAAAAAAAAAAAAAAAAAAAAGAAACTTGAGCATCAATTACACGAAACACAAAAATAAATTCAAGGTGGATAAAAGATTTAAATATAAGCTGTGACACCATTAAAGTTCTAGAGGAGAACTTAGGCAGGAAAATCTCAGATATCTCACTCAGCAACATTTTTACTGATATGTCCCCTAAAGCAAGGGACATAAAGAAAAGAATAAACAAAATAAACAGAATCATCAAAATAAAAAGCTTCTGCATGGCCAAAGAAAACAGTATTAGAGTAAAAAGAGAGCTGATTATATGGGAAAACGTATTTACCAATGATACCTCAGACAAGGGTTTAATCTCCAAAATATACAAAGAACTTATATGACTGCACTCTAAGAAGAAAAGCAACCCAATTAAAAAATGGACAAAGGACTTGAACAGACACTTCTCCAAGGAGGACATATAGAGGATCCAGAAACACATGAAAAGATGCTCAGTATCACTAGCTATCAGAGAGATGCAAATTAAAACCACAATGAGATACTATTTGACACCAGTCAGAATGGCCATCATTAACAAGGCAACAAACAGCATGTGTTGGAGAGATTGTGGAGAAAAGGGGACCCTAGTGCACTGTTGGTGGGATTGAAGACTGGTATAACCCTTGTGTAAAGCAGTATGGAATTTTCTAAGAAAACTAAAAATAGACCTATGTTTTGACCCAGCAATTCCACTGCTGGGACTATATCCTAAGAACCCTGAAACACCAAACCAAAAGAACCTATGCACCCCAAGGTTCATAGCAACATAATTTACAATAGCCAAGTGTTGGAAGCAACCTACATGCCCATCAGTAAACGAATGGATCAAAAAACTATGGTACATTTACACAATGGGATTCTATGCAGCAGAAAGGAAGAAGCAACTCCTAACCTTCGCAACAGCATGGATGGAACTGGAGAGCATTATGCTAAGTGAAAAATATGCCAGGCAGTGAAAGACAAATACCATATGATCTCACCTTCAACAGGAACCTAATCATCAAAACAAACATACAAGCAAAATAAAACGAAAGACACTGAAATTGATAACAGGCTGACAGTCATCAGAGGGGAGAGGGGAGGGAATTTCAGAGGAAAAGGGGAAGGGTTTAGAGCAACGAGTATAAAAGACATGTGGACCAAAACTAGGGTGGGGGTGGAAATGGGATGGAGTTGGGGAGGACTGGGGTGGTGGGCTGGGATGGGAGTAAAAGACAGAAAACTGTACAAGAACAAGAATTAAAATTAAAAAAAAAATTTTTAAAAAGAAAGTTTGGTATTGAGAAAGTTCCTAAAACTGGACTCAGAAAGGACAAGATACTAAACTTAAATGTTCTGTCTCATACCAAAAAAAAAAGAAGAATTTGAGTTTATGTTTCTCCTTCAGGAAACTTGTCTTGGGGGATATCTGGGATTAACAGAGACTGTTTTCATTAAAATTTTTATTCATGGTATAGGCTTTTTTTCTAAATCTATTGTTTTAGTACTGGGAAGAAGACTTTTACTAAACTTCCTCATCTATACAGTAGCTTTGCCAGTAGCTTAAAATGGTGGAAATCCTCAAAATTCTTAAATCCATTAAACCAACAACTGCTCCTGTTAAAGAAGATCACATATGTTGTTTTTGAGCTTAAAAATGTCTTTTTTTTTTTTTTTTTCTCACAATAGAGTGATTTTATTTATTTTTTTTTAATAATTTGTGTTAATTTGTTTTTTTTTAATCAGTATTTTTTAATTGTTGATATTGTACAGTTTTCTGTCTTTTACCCCGCCCCAGCCCACCACCCCAGCCCTCCCCACCTTCCTCCCATTTCCACCCCCCCATAGTTTTTGTCCATGAGTCCTTTATACTTGTTGCTCTAAACCGTTCCCCTTTTCCCCTGAAATTCCCTCCCCTCCCACTCTGGACACTGTCAGACTGTTCTCAAATTCAGTGTCTTTGTTTATATTATGCTTGTTTGTTTGTTTTGTTGATTAGCTTCCTGTTAAAGGTGAGATCATATGGTATTTGTCTTTCATTGCCTGGCTTATTTCGCTTAGCATGATACTCTCCAATTCCTTCCATGCTGTCGCAAAGGGTAGGAGCTCCTTCTTTCTTTCTGCTGCATAGAATTCCATTGTGTAAATGTACCACAGTTTTTTGATCCATTCATTAACTGATGGGCACCTAGGTTGCTTCCAGCACTTGGCTATTGTAAATTGTGCTGCTATGAACATAGGGGTGCATAGATTCTTTTGGATTGGTGTTTCAGGATTCTTAGGATATAATCCAAGCAGTGGAATTACTGGGTCAAAAGTTATGTCCATTTTTAGTTTTCTTAGAAAATTCCATACTGTTTTCCATAGTGGTTGTACCAATCTGCAATCCCACCAACAGTGCACTAGGGTCCCCTTTTCTCCACAACCTCTCCAACACTTGCTGTTTGTTGCTTTGTTTATGAAGGCCATTCTGACTGGTGTCAAGTGGTATCTCATTGTAGTTTTAATTTGCATCTCTCTGATAGCTAGAGATATCGAGCATCTTTTCATGTGTCTCTGGATCCTCTGTATGTCCTCCTTGGATAAGTGTCTGTTCAAATCCTTTGCCCATTTTTTAATTGGGTTGCTTGTCTTCTTAGAGTAGAGTCTTGTAAGTTCTTTATATATTTTGGAGATTAATCCCTTGTCTGAGGTATCATTGGCAAATATGTTTTCCCATACAGTTGGTTCTCTTTTTATTTTAATACTGTTTTCTTTAGCTGTGCAGAAGCTTTTTATTTTGATGAGATCCCATTTGTTTATTCTTTCCTTTATGTCCCTTGCTCTAGGGGACATATCAGTGAAAATATTGCTGCGTGAAATATCTGAGATTTTCCTGCCTATATTATCCTCTAGAATTTTAATGGTGACATGGCTTATATTTAAATCTTTTATCCACCTTGAATTTATTTTTGTGTATGGTGTAAGTTGGTGCTCGAGTTTCATTTTTTTGCATGTAGCTGTCCAGTTCTCCCAGCACCACTTATTGAAGAGGCTATTTTTGCTCCATTTTATGTTGCTGCCCCCTTTGTCGAATATTAATTGACTGTAGAGACTTGGGTTTATTTCTGGGCTCTCTGTTCTATTCCACTGGTCCACGTGTCTGTTCTTGTGCCAGTACCAGGCTGTTTTGATTACAGTGGCTTTGTAATACAGTTTGGTATCAGGTATTGTGATCCCTCCTACTTTGCTCTTCTTTCTCAAAATTGCTGCCGCTATCCGGGGTCGTTTATGATTCCATATAAATTTTTGAAGTGTTTGTTCTATGTCTGTGAAATATGCCATTGGAATTTTAATAGGTATTGCATTGAATCTGTAAATTGCTTTGGGTAGTATGGACATTTTGATAATATTAATTCTTCCGATCCATGAACATGGTATATGCTTCCATTTGTTTGTGTCTTCCTTGATTTCATTCTTCAGTGTTGTGTAGTTTTCTGCATACAGGTCTTTTACCTCCTTGGTTAGGTTTATTCCTAGGTATTTTATTTTTCTTTTTGCTATATCGAATGGGATTTTTTTCTTGATTTCTGCTTCTGCTGTTTCACTGTTGGTATACAAAAATGCCTTTGATTTTTGGATATTGACTTTGTATCCAGCTATTTGGCCAAATTCATTTATTACGTCGAGCAGCTTTTTGGCCGAGTCTATAGGATTTTCTATGTACACTATCATGTCATCTGCAAACAATGATAGTTTTGTTTCCTCCTTTCCAATTTGGATGCCTTTTATTTCCTTTTCTTGTCTAATTGCTGTGGCTAAGACTTCCAATACTATATTGAATAGAAGTGGTGAAAGTGGACAGCCTTGTCTTGTTCCTGATCTTAGTGGGAAAGATTTCAGTTTTTGCCCATTGAGTATGATGTTGGCTGTAGGTCTCTCATATATGGCTTTTATTATGTTGAGGAATGCTCCCTCTATTCCCACTTTGCTGAGTGTTTTTATCATAAATGGGTGTTGTACTTTATCAAAAGCTTTTTCTGCATCTATTGATATGATCATGTGATTTTTGTCCTTGCTTTTGTTTATGTGATGTATTACATTTATGGATTTGCGAATGTTGAACCATCCTTGCATCCCTGGAATGAATCCTACTTGGTCATGGTGTATGATCTTTTTAATGTATTGTTGGATGCGGTTTGCCAATATTTTGTTGAGGATTTTAGCGTCTACATTCATCAGTGATATTGGCCTGAAGTTTTCTTTCTTTGTTATGTCTTTATCTGGTTTTGGGATTAGGATGATGCTGGCTTCATAAAAAGAGTTTGGGAGTCTTCCATCATTTTGGATTTTTTGGAATAGTCTGTGAAGGATAGGGGTTAGCTCTTCCTTAAATGTTTTGTAGAATTCTCCTGTGAAGCCATCTGGTCCAGGGCTTTTGTGTGCCGGGAGTGTTTTGATTACTGATTCAATTTCACCAGCTGTTATTGGTCTGTTCAGGCTTTCTGTTTCTTTTTCATTGAGTTTTGGAAGGTTATATTTTTCTAGAAACTTGTCCATTTCACCTAGGTTTTCAAATTTCTTGGCATACAGTTCTTCATAGTAATTTCTTACAATCCTTTGTATTTCTGTGGTGTCAGTCGTAATCTCTCCTCTTTCATTTCTGATTGTGTTTATTTGAGTCCTCTCTCTTTTTTTCTTGATGAGCCTGCTTAAAGGCTTGTCGATTTTGTTTATCTTTTCAAAGAACCAGCTCCTGGATTCATTGATCCTTAGGATTGTGCTTTTAGTCTCTATGTCATTTAATTCTGCTCTGATCTTGGTTATTTCCTTCCTTCTACTTGCCCTGGGCTGTCTTTGTTGTTGTTCCTCGAGTTCTTGTAGGCGTAGGGTTAAGTCGTTTGTTAGAAATGTTTCTGTCTTCTTTAGGTAGGCCTGTATTGCTATGAACTTCCCTCTGAGGACTGCCTTCATTGTGTCCCATAAGTTTTGGGTTGTTGTGAGTTCATTTTCATTTGTTTCCAGAAACTTTTTGATTTCCTCCTTAATTTCATTCTTTACCCATTCATTGTTTAATAGCATGCTATTCAATCTCCATGATTTTGATGGTTTGGGGATTTTCCCCATCAAGTCGGTTTCTAGTTTTAGTCCCTTGTGGTCGGAGAAAATGCTTGGTATGATATCAATTTTCTTGAATTTGTTGAGACTTGTTTTGTGTCCTATCATGTGGTCTATCTTTGAAAATGTTCCATGTGCGTTTGAAAAAAATGTGTATTTAGTTTCTTTGGGATGGAGGGCCCTATATATATCAGCTAAGTCCAATTCGTCTAGAGTATTGTTCAATGCCACAATATCTTTGTTGATAATTTGTTTGGAAGATCTGTCCATTTTTGACAGTGGGGTGTTAAAATCTCCTACTATAATTGTGTTGCTGTCAATATCTTTCTTGAAGTCCTCTAAGATTTTCTTGATGTATTTAGGTGCTCCTATATTGGGTGCATATATATTTACAATGTTTATGTCTTCTTGGTGGATTCTTCCCTTGAGTATTATGAAGTGACCTTCTGGGTCTCTCTTTATAGCTCTTCTTTTGAAGTCTATTTTGTCTGATATGAGTATTGCTACCCCGGCCTTTTTTTCCTGTCCATTTGCTTGGAAAATTTGTTTCCAGCCTTTCACTTTGAGTCTGTGTAGGTCTTTTGTCCTGAGGTGGGTCTCTTGTAGGCAGCATATGTGTGGGTCATGCTTTCTTATCCAGTCAGCTACTCTATGTCTTTTGATTGGAGCATTTAATCCATTTACATTTAAGGTTACTATTGATAGGTACTGATTCATTGCCATTTTCGTATCTGTGTTCCTCACTCTCTCTTTTCCTTTTTTTCCTTAAAGCAGTCCCTTTAGTATCTCTTGTAGTACTGGTTTGGTAGAGGTGTATTCTTTTAGACTTCTTTTGTCTGGGAAGCTCCTTATTTGGCCTTCTATCTTGATTGAAAGCCTTGCTGGATAAAGTAGTCTTGGTTGTAGGCCTTTGGTTCTCATTACTTGGAATATTTCTTGCCATTGTCTTCTGGCTTGGAGCGTTTCCATTGAGAAGTCAGTTGCTAACCTTATCGGGGCTCCCTTGTATGTTACTTCCTTTTTCTCCCTTGCTGCCTTTAAGATTCTCTCTTTGTCTTGGAAGTTTGCCATTTTAATGATGATGTGTCTTGAAGTGGGCCTGTTTGGGTTCCTCTTGATAGGGACTCTCTGTGTTTCCTGAATTTGTGTGACTTTTTCTCTCACCAAATTAGGGAAGTTTTCCATCATTACTTTTTCAAATAGGTTTTCTATCCCTTGCTCTTCTTCTTCTCCTTCTGGTATTCCTATTATACGGATATTATTACGTTTCATGTTGTCTTGCATTTCTCTTAAACCCTCTTCATTCTTTCTGAGCCTCTTTTCCTTTTCTTGCTCTATCTGGCTGTTTTTTTCTACTTTGTCCTCCAACTCACTGATCCGATCTTCTGCTTCATCGATTCTGCTTTTCATTCCTTCTACTGTGTTCTTCAGCTCAGAAATTGTATTCTTCATTTCCTCTTGGCCCTTTTTGATAGTTTCTATTTCCTTTTTCATGTTGATATAGTTTGCACTGAGTTCATCGTAGCTTCCCTGTAGTTTCTGGTAGCTCCTTGAGAGCTCATGGAGGTTCCTGACAACCATTTCTTTGAACTCCTTATCTGATAGTTGAGTTGCCTCTGTTTCATTTAGCATTCTTTCTGGGGCTTCCACCTTTTCTTTCATTTGGGGATTGTTTCTTTGTCTTCTCATTGTTGGTGAGACTCTTCTTGTAAACCTCTGCTTCTTAAGTTGATCTGTTCTGGCTACCTGCGTTTATGGTGTGAACTTCTGTGGTGGAATACCTGTGAGATTCAGTGTTATAGTCTTCTTCAGGTATCCTGGTGTTCACAGCTGCCACTGTCTCAGCTGTGGGAATACCCCCTCTTTTGGTCCAACTCTGGTTTTTTCACAGTTCTAGGATTTCTTTGCCTCACTCGTGGGTATTCAAAAAGAGAAAAGAATAAAGTGAAAAAAAGAAGAGAGAGAAAAAAGAGAAAAAAAAAGAAAAAAAAAAGAGGAGGGAAGGAGAGATAAAATTGGAAAGAAAGGAAGAAGGAATAAAGCCAGAAAGAAGTAAAGAGAAGCAAAAGGAATTGAGGGATAAAAAAGGTAGAAGTAATAAAGAAATAAAAAATATATAATCAAAACAAAACAAAAAGAACCCCACAAAAACGAAAAATGAACCAAAACAAACAAACAAAAAACCCAACTAAGCAGACAAAAAACAAGTATCAAAAAAAAAACCCCACAAAACAAAACAACCCCCCCCCCAAAAAAAAAAAAAAAAAAAGAATAAGAAGGGAAAAAAAAAGAAAAAAAAAAATCTCTTGCTATTTTCACACAGGCCAAACTGGATTTTCTGGACTTGCTGGCTGTAGCAGGCTGGGAGGCGACTCGTACCACTTTTCTCCCTGTTCCTCACTCAGTCAGCTTTGGGCTACTGTCCTCAGTGCCAGCCCAACACTGTCCCCAGGGCTAATGGCGTACTGTCCATGCAGGGCCTTGGGTGTGATTTCTGAGCCTCCTGCAGGGGGCGAGCTTTCCAGAGTTTATGGGTTTCAGCTGGAATCTCTTACAGATCCATCCCTCCCCGAGCCTATTGCTGTGAGCTCCGGGTCTCCTACAGGGCGCAGGCGCCCGCCTGAGACTACGGGCGTGGGCTCCGAGAGTTTCCCGAGTTGTGCGCACTCACCCCAGTATCACAGATGTGAGCTCCGGGTCTTCCAGAGTCCCCTTCTCTAGTTGCAGGGTCGCCTCCGGCCGCAGGGCTGCTTCCAACCCGGTCGCAGAGCCGCCTCCGGTCGCGCGACCTCCTCCAGTCGGTTGCAGAACCCCCTCCGGTCCCGCGGCCGCCTCCGGTCGTTTGCGGAGCCGCCTCCGGTCGCCGGGCCGCCTCCGGTCGGTTGCGGAGCCGCCTCCAGTCGCGCGGCCGCCTCCGGTCGGTTGCGGAGGCCCCTCCGGTCGTTTGCGGAGCCGCCTCCGGTCGCGCGGCCGCCTCCGGTCGGTTGCGGAGGCCCCTCCGGTCGGTTGCGGAGCTGCCTCCGGTTGCCGGGTCGCCTCTGTCCCGTCTCAGGGCCACCTCCGGTCGCTCGGCTGCCACGTCTAGTTTTCCAATGTCTGCTATGGATTTTGATCTCCTATTTTCATATATACTGTGGTATTGTTGGCTATCTGCTCTGTTCCTCTGTAGATCAGTTAGGTTTTTCTCCCATGTGCAGGAGGAAGGACAATCTGCGTCCTCCTACCATGCCGCCATCTTGAAACCCCTAAAAATGTCTTTATATATCACTAAGAATTTCTATTTGGTTGTCTCAATATTCACCTACTGTTGCTTCAAAACATCGTGCTGTAGAAAATGTATCAACATGCTTTCTAAGTTATATTGTTTCCATTCCTTTATTCACCATTTGTGCTGGATGTAATTCACGGTAATTCACAAAATTCTTGTAGCCTTGCGTGCCTAGACCATCCATCCCTGACAGAACGTAGTGTTCCCCTGGTTTAAATCAATGCCAACCTTTCTGGGGGGCATTTTGTCCAAATATTTTAACATTATCATTTGTCCTACGTGTTGATTAAAGTAGTAATTATTCAAGTTAGGGTTTTCTGGAAAAGAGTTAAAAGTACAGAAACATTATTAAGGATCTCATTTTTTAATAAATATTCTGACAAATATTAAGAATATTTTCTCTAGGGTTGTAATAGTAAATTCCTCTTCAAATTGCATAAAACCTTCTAGTTGTCTCAGGATAATATAGATTCAAGAGCTGTTTAAACTTTTGTGTGTGTGTGCGTGCGCGTGTCTCAGAAGGAACCTTGAATTGCATTTCTCTACACTGTGACAAAATCAGCAAAATACTGTTTATCAAGGAACTTCATCGATTAGCCATATTGGGGATGATTGTAGCATCAATTTCTTCTCTTGCTAATGAGAATTAACTTAGATACTATGGATTCTAAGACATAAATTAGAAATGGATGTCAGCCCATTTTCCCCCTGTTTCTTTCTGCTTACACAAAACAGCATTATAGCATTAACTCCAGGTTCCTAATACATTCATGTCCTATTTTCCCTGAACTTCACACAGGACTCTTGAGCTGAGGTGTTCTACCTCCCAGTCTCCTATTTTATGATTACTAGACATTTTGCTTTCAGAGAAAATGATATTAGGAAGTGATTAAGCCCCAGTGGTAGAGGCTGAAAACATGATAAAATAATCATTTTTAAATCATTTTATTGTTGTTCAATTACAATTGTCTGCATTTTTCCCCTCACCACTCCCCCAACAAAAATAATCATTTTAATTATCATTTATTCTGCCTTGGCTAATGTGGCTCAGTGGTTGAGTGCCTGCCTGCAAACCAAAGGGTCTCCAATTTGCTTACCAGTCGGGGCATATTCCTGGGTTGCAGGCCAGGTCCCCAGCTGGGGTCATGTGAGAGGCAGCCACACATTGACATTTCTCACAGTCTCTTTCTTCCTCCCTTCCACTTTCTCTAAAAATAAGTAAATGAATAAATATTTAAAAAATAAAATAAAGTACCAATAATTCTCTAACAATTTCTAGCTTATATATTTTGAAGACTAATTTTGTACTTTGTGCTAATTTGCAGAATTTTAATATTCAGCACAAATGAGATCATCTGCTCAAAGTGTTAAAAGGGGTTATTTTTACAGTAATGACTATTCATTGGTTTGTTCACTCACTCATTTTCCAGATATTTGTGACTTGAAATACCTATTACTTTGAAAGCCTCCACACAAAGAGTGAAGGCCCTTGGCCCCTGTCCTAGCTTTCCCCCGAGTTTCTACAAATAGGTATCTTTTTTTTCCTTTATTTTTTTATTGCCATTCAAGTCCAGTTTTCTCCATCCCCCCCGCCCCCCACTCTCCCACTCCAGCCATCACCAGTAAATGAGTGGATCAAAAAACTATGGTACATTTACACAATGGAATGCTATGCAGCAGAAAGAAAGAAAGAGCTCCTCCTACCCTTTGTGACAGCATGGGTGGATCTAGAGAGCATTGTGCTAAATGAAATAAACCAGGTGGTGAAAGACAAATACCATATGATCTCATCTATAAGTGGAACCTAATCAATAAAACAAACAAGCAAGCAAAATATAACCAAAGACAGTGAAATTAAGAACAAACTGACAGTAACCAGAGGGGAGGTGGGATAATGAGAGAAAAAAAACAGGGAAGGGTTTTCAGGAACATGTATGAAGGAGACATGGACAAAACCAAAGTGGGGTAGGATCAAGGGTGGGAAGTGGGTTGGGAATGCAGATTGGTGCAGCCACTATGGAAAACAGTATGGAATTTCTTTAGAAAACTAAAATGGAACTGCCTTTTGACCTGGCAATTCCACTCCTGTGATTATATGCTAATAACCCTGAAACACCAATCCAAAAGAACCTATGCACCCCAGTGTTCATAGCAGCACAATTTACAATAGCCAAGTGCTGGAAGCAACCTAAGTGTTCATCAGTAAATGAATGGATCAAACAAGTATTTTAAATGTGACCAAATGAAAAAGTTCAGTACAGTCATTGAATTTCCTATGTCTCATGTTTTCCTCCTACTCCATTTCATTTTTTTCTACAAATGCTGTCAAAAATAGACTCTCAGAAAAAACTTGCTAGTGCTGTGAGAAATCAATGCCTCTGCCAAGAATGTGAGCTGATGCTCCTTGGGTTTTCCGGTCACTTCAGCTCCAGTAAGGTGCTGGATTGTGTACAGAGTTTAAGGTTGTCCTCTAGACTCTGAACCACATGTGGTCTTCAGGATCTCAGAAGCAGAAGCTGCTACTCTCAGGTTCTCAGTAGGTCCTCTTGAGTAGCAGCATTTGCTTCTGAATCTTGAAACATTTTCTCAAGGTGGATCAAAATTTGCCCATAGCTACTTAGAGATGGGTAATGCCTATGTATCTCCTTCTACTTTTAATTTTCATCACATCCACCGCAGAAAATTTATTATTTTCTTTTGAAATTGACCCTATTCATAAAAACAGAAATAAAAATTCTCAGAATATAAGTGGTGGTAGTGGTGGTGGGGTGTTGTATTAGTAGCAACAGAGTACTGTTGGATGTATTATTTACTTATAATTGACAAGATTTTTTAAAGGTGCTTTGTTCTCCCAATGTCAAAGAATGCTAACAAACCAAGATTAATAAAAATGATGGCAGATGTGCATCTATTTATCCTACACTGTTTTTGCAGGAGGAGCCCGAGTCTCATGAACAGGCTAACAATACTTCCAATATTCCAGGATCAAGTCAACAAAGGAAAAATATTGTCTTGTAACCAGAGAAAGCATAAAAATATGATGCTTGATTTTTAGTATCCTGTAAACATTATTTTACTTTTTCCTGATCTACTCTAATCCCTGTATTTTTGTTTTATGTTTTTTCTTTCTTAGTATCTTATCTCTTACCTATAACTCCCTATTCTGAGAAAGTAGAGATAGTGAAAAACTACAAATTTAAGGTATGATAAAGACTGCATTTTAAAACATTGTGGAATAGATGTATTATTCAATAAAGGGTATTGGGACAACCGGCTAGCCATTTGGAAAAAAATAAAAT
This sequence comes from Glossophaga mutica, assembly GCA_039655065.1. NCBI lineage: Eukaryota > Metazoa > Chordata > Mammalia > Chiroptera > Phyllostomidae > Glossophaga > Glossophaga mutica. Next base: position 34,203,168 of record CM077313.1, on the reverse strand, counting down.
GGAAGCTTTATCTCACTCCTTACTCAAAAGGAATTCTAGTTGGAAAAATTTAAGCATGAAAATAAAATTATTAAAGATCTGAAATAACTTTGGTGATTAAAAGTAAACTTCGGCAACTTAAGCATGATAAAATTAAGAAGTTTTAGGTAATGTTTTAACATTAGACTAAAAAATATTCCTAGATAAAAAAAAACTTTAAGTAAAGTAAAAAAAGGAGCAAAAACCTGTGAAGAAATTTGTGTCAGAGGGTAAAGAAAAAAATTTCCATAAGCCATTTAGAAAAGAACTGTAATGGTGCAGCCAAGGCGAGGACCCAGATAGGTATTTGTAATGGGGTCCAGAACACCATGTCCAGAAAATATTTGGGGGGAAAAAAAAAAAAATATATATATATATATATATATATATATATATATATATATATATATATATATATATATACTGTCCTCACCCCCACAAGTCTGAGCTGGGGGATAGGACACATGGAACAGGGCCATTGAGAGTTGTTTTGAATAGCAATAGTTTTGCAGATAACCTCTAGAATGGTCCTTTAACTATCTATAACCTTTAACTGGTTTCATAGATATGTTAAACAGCTCTGGCCATGCTTTGAGCCAGGGGGATGGGAGTGACTTCAACCTGTGATGTAACTGGGAGGCAACTCTCCCCAGTTACAGAGCCTGCATAAGAGCTTGGAGATGATTGGCTCCACATCACAGAGCCATACCTGCCTGGACTTACTATGGCAGCCCAGTAAAGCTGGAAAAATATGGGAATGCTGACAACTGTGGCCAATTGTGGGAGGAGTTGGAAATGGTGCGGTAGAGGAAGATTGGCACTGAGATTTAAACCCAAGTGTGGCAGCCATGGAGAATCTTTTTGGGACCATGCCACTTGGGCAGAGAAGACCATGGACTTCTATTTCTATTTCTCAGACATGGTACCCTGGACTGGGCAAAAGGGGGAAGTACCGTGTGTTTGTGGGTATTCTTTTCTTTCATTCTTTTTAAAATATATTTTATTGATTATGTTATTACAGTTGTCCCATTTCCCCCCTTTAATTCCCCTCCACCCTGCACACCCTCTCCCTTCCCACATTACCCCCTTAATTCATGTCCATGCATCATAAGTTCTTTAGCTTCTACATTTCCCACACTATTCTTGCCCTCCCTGTCTATTTTCTACCCACCATCTATGCTACTTATTCTCTGTACCTTTCCCCCTCTCTCCCACTCCCACTCCCCTGTTGCTGACCCTCCATATGATCTCCATTTCTGTATTTCTGTTCCTGTTCTAGTCGTTTACTTAGTTTGCTTTCCTTTTAGATGTAGTTGTTAATATCTGTAAGTTTGCTGTCTTTTTACTGTCATATTTTTTATCTTTTTCTTAGATAAGTTCCTTTAACATTTCATATAATAAGGGCTTGGTGATGATGATCTCCTTGAACTTGACCTTATCTGAGAAGCACTTTATTTTCTCTTTCATTCTAAATGAAAGCTTTGCTGGATAGAGCAATCTTGGATGTAGGTCCTTGACTTTCATGACTTGGAATACTTCTTTCCAGCCCCTTCTTGCCTGCAAGTTCCCCTTTGAGAAATCAGCTGACAGTCTGATGGGAACTCCTTTATAGGTGACTGTCCCCTTATCCCTTGCTGCTTCTAGAATTCTCTGCTTCATTTTAATCTTGGCTAATGTAATTACGATGTGTCTTGGAGTGTTCCTCCTTGGGTCCAACTTCTTTGGGACTCTCTGAGCTTCCTGGACTTCCTGGTAGTCTATTTCCTTTGCCAGATTGGAGAAGTTCTCCTTTATTATTTGTTCATATAACTTTTGCACTTGTTGCTCTTCTTCTTCCCCTTCTGGTACCTCTATAATTCGGATGTTGGGATGTTTAAAGATGTCCTGGAGGTTCCTAAGCCTCTCCTCATTTTTTTTGAATTCTTGTTTCTTCATTCTTTTCTGTTTGGTTGTTTGTTTCTTCCTTCTGGTCCCCTCCATTGATCTGAGTCCCAGTTTTCCTCCCATCTCTATTGGTTTCCTGTACATTTTCCTTCATTTCACTTATTGTAGCCTTCATTTTTTCATCTAATTTGCGACCAAAATCAACCAATTCTGTGAGCATCCTGATCACCGGTGCTTTGAACTGTGCATCTGACAGGTTGTCTATCTCTTGGTCACTTAAATGAATTGGCTCTAGGGCTTTGATCTGTTCTCGCATTTGAGCCATTTTTGTTTTTGGTTTTTTAGGTTTTTTTTTTTTTTTTTGGTCTGGTTGCACCTATTATGTAGTGAAGGGTGGAGCCTTAGGTGTTCACTGGGGCAGGGCAGCCCAGTTGCTGTGTTGTGATGCTGTATGTGGGCGCAGGGTCTGAGAGGGAACAATGGCGCTTGCTCCTCTCTCTCTCACATTTCAGTCCCTTCTGCCACTTCCCACAAGCAAATTGGGCCCTTCTGGTGCTGATTTCAATGTGGGTGGGCTTGTGTACATTCTAGGACCCTGTGGGTATCTCCAGTGAACTCTCCTGTGAGGCTGGGAGTTTCTCCTGGCATCTCAACCCCCACAAGTGTTTTCAATTAGTGTTTTTTATGTTTTATTTCCTGGCACTGGGACCCTGGGTTATGAAGTCTGTCTCACTCCCTGTTTTTGCCTGGATAATCTGCACGTGAATGTGGGACCACCTGGTCAGCCAGCCACCTTACGTGGCCTCACTGGGTCTGCCCCTTGCCACCTCGCACCCAGGGTCTGCTAGCTGCCAGCTGCATGCCTGGGGCTCCTGTGCACCTGGTCCAACAACCTCTGCTTTTTCCTGCCACAACTCCGCCCCTCTCATCAGTCTGGATGAATGGTTGTCAGACATCCATAGAATTCACTTTTCTGTCAGTTCTGGTTGTTTTCTTTTTTCTAAATCTTTATTGTCCTGATTTTGGTTGTGCAAGGAAGCACAATGTGTCCACCTGTGCCTTCATCATGGCCAGAAGTCCCCTGTTTGTGGGTATTCTAAAGGACTTTGGGATTTCAATGAAAACATTAAGTCATTACTCTTAAGTTTATATAACTCTTTAAATAAATAATCCCTTTCCTTTTCAGCAATCTCTGGCATTGAGAAATGTCTTTCCCTGGTGGTGGGCAAGGCAAACCTAGTATGGGGTGGGGGACCCTTGGAGCACAAGGGTGGGTTCACTAGGCAATAAATAGCATATCATTCACCTCGCACCCAGGTCTGTTTTGTAATAGGACTAGCAACCCATTAGAACATCGTCATGGACAGGTAATTTACAGAAAAAAATCAAATGGGAAAAAACATATAAAGGCATTACTTTTAGTTAATAAAAAGTGACAATTTAAAAAATCAAGTATGGCATCAAAATGCCATTTAATTTTTAAAGATTGCATTTATTTATTTGTAGAAAGAGGGGAAAGGAGGAAGAAAGAGATGGTGAAAAACACTGATGTGAGCGAGAAGCATCAATCAGTTGCCTCTGGTATGTGCCCTGACTGGGTACTGAACCCAAAACCCAGGCATGTGCCCTGACCAAGAATGGGAATGGTAACCTTCTGTTTTGCAAGACAATACCAAACCAACAACGACACTGGTCAGGGTGAAATGCCATTTTTTAAAATTTATCAATCTGGTAAAAAATGTTAACATTTTTAGCTGACCTGGCCTGATATTGAAGAAGGTTTGGGAAGGCAGGTATTGGTCTACAGGTTGGTGGGAGAAAAAAAATTGTTGAACCTTCTGGTAGGACCACATAAAATATAATTCTACTTTAAGAGTTAATTCTAAAGATATAATTACAAAAATATTTACTGTTATGTGTAAAGATTTAATTTAAAGGTTATTTTAGGACTCCCACTCAAGACAGTGGTATAGGTAAATGCTGTGCTTGCCTCTTCCCTACATCAAAATTACAGCTAAATTATAGAAAAACAACACTTGAGAATGACCTGAAAACTAGCTGAACATAACTACAATAGCTAAGGAAATATAGAACAAACTGCACTGAGATAGGTAGCAGGGATGGAGATGTGGAATGAGCTGTTCTCATACCCATGTGTGGCAGGTGAGAATTGAGAGATATATCTCAGTTTTGGAGGTGTCCCCTTGAGGAGTGAGTGGTTCCAGCCCCACACTTGGCTCCCATCCCAGGGCACCGGTGCTAGGAAGTGGAGTCCCCAAAACAGCTTGCTGAAAAATCAGCAGGGACTCCATGTGGGTGGGACAAAGGGCTTCCAGAGACTCAGATATCCTCTTAAAGGGGACAAGCACAGACTAACTCATTCAAAAACAGTTGCCCTAAGATCCAGCAAAGGGACAGCAGCTCAAAAGATACCAGGACATATTGGGTGAAACTGAATTGTCTGCCTTCAGAGCTAGGGGTACAGGGGCAGCTCTCTCAAGGACTAAAGGCATCATTACAAGGTATCATTGGTCTTTTGTTGAGCCCTCCCACCATCCAGCTTGCAAATGTCGGCAAATGCCAAGTCTGAGTTTCCATTAACCAGGCAACACCACTCTCATTCCACCCTGGTGATTCTCTGATACCTTGCCTGGCCCTCTTTCAGAGGCTAATCCACACAGGATGACAGCTTGGGACAACACTGTGCACTCTCCTAAAAATCTCTCAAAGTTCCACAAACTCCACACAAGCAGCAGCTGGCCTCAGCATGCCTTGAATTTCTTGCTAAGTGGGCTGAAGCTTGGTACTAGTAACAGTCAGTCTCCGTTCACAGCATCATCACCCTCGGGTACTTTCAAAACTAGCACAGGCAACTACCAAACTCAGATCACTTTGTAGCTCTTACCAGGTAGTCCAGGACCAGACAAGGCAGTGGCTAACCTTGGTCTTCACTGGAGCACCCCTCCCAAGAGGCTCCAGAGCCAATATAACTGGTGGCCAACTTCACACCACACTAGCCACCACCCAATTAGTACCACAGATGACACATTCAGAGAGAGAATTAGAAGGCATCAGGACTTGCTAAAGCAAATCTTGTTCTGTGGAGTCAGCACCCACACACAGCTTCTCCGTTATAATTACGGTGAGCCATCAAAGCCAGTTGGTCTGAGGGTCAATCGCACCCACTGGTGTTCCAATAGCAATCTAAGGTAAAACATAACAGGAGGGCACAAACAAACCACACAAGGGACATACTTGAATTACCCTTTTCAGGGTGCAATGGAGACTGCATCACTGGATCTCACAGAACCCCTACCACATAAGGCCACTCTACCAAGAAGGGGAAGGTAGTAGTATTACCTAATACATAGAAACAAACACAGGGAAGGAGCTGAGATTAGGAGACAAATAAATATATTCCAAACGAAAAATAAATTTTTTATCTAGTAAAAAACTAAAAAAAATGGAATGAGCAATCTATCAGATGCAGAGTTCAAAATCCTGTTTATAAGGGTGCTTAATGAACTGAGGAGAAGACAGATAATCTCAGAGAGAACTTCCACATAGATATAGGAAATATTTAAAAGAAAGAGATAGAAACTATAAAAAGACCCAGTCAGAAATGAAGAATATAATAGCTGAAATAAAGAATACAGTAGAAAGAATAAACAGCAGATAAGATCAAGCAGAGGAACAAATTAGTGATTTGGAAGAAAAGGTAGCAGAAAACACCCAATTAGAACAGCAACAACAACAACAAAAAAATGAGCAAAGTGTCAGGGACCTCTGGTACAACATCAAACATAAGAACATTTGCATCATGGTGCTATCAGAAGGATACAAAAAAGAGCAAAAGATTGAAAACTTATTGAAGAAATTATGAGTAAAAACCTCCCTAGGTGACAGAAACAGACATATAAGTCCAGGAAGCACAGAGAGCCCTAAATGAGATGAACCTAAAGAGGCCCTTACCAGGATATAACATAATTAAAATGCCAAAGACTAAAGACAAAAGAGAATCTTAAAAGCATCAAGAGAAAAAAAAAAAGCAGTTGGTTATGTGCAAGAGAGCTCCTACAGGTTGTCAAATGATTTCTGCAAAGAAATTTTAAAGGCCAGAATGGATTGCCATGAAATATTCAAAGTGTTGAAAAGCAAAACCTACAATCAAAATTGGTCTACCCAGCAAGCTATCATTTAAAATTGATAAAGAATTTCCAGACAAGAAAAAGCTGAAGGAGTTCATCACCACCAAACCAGGATTTTTAAAAATGTTAAAGAGACTTCTTTAAGAAGAAAAATAATATGAATAAGAAAAGATAGCAAAGAAAAATTCTCCCTGAAAAAGGCAAACACATAATAAAAACAATACATAGAACAACACCGAAATTAGTACAAAAATTAAATGGAAAAAGTTGAAAGATTGTGTGTAATTATAACTGTAAATTAAGGGGTCCAAATACATACACACACAGAAAAAAAGTAAAAAATTAACAAGAACATAAACATCAAGAGTAAAATGGTAGTGATTATAGTTATAGAATGTGTTCAAACTTAAGCAACTATTAACTTAAAATAAATGCTATAAACATAGCTTCGCATATATGAAACACATGGTAACCACAAACCAAAAATCTTCAAAAAATATACAAGAAATAAAGAGAAAAAGATCCAAACACAAAACTATAGAAAGTCACCAACATGCAAGTGAAGAGAGCAAGAAAATAAGAAAGGAACTACAAAACCAATCAAAAACAATTAATTAGGTGGCAATAACTATATACCTATCAGTAATTACTTTAAACTTAAATGGATTAAATGTTCCAATCACAAGGTGAATGGACAAAAAGATGTGGTATATATATGCAATACAATATTACCCAGCCAAAAAAGAATGAAGTCTTACCACTTATGACAACATGAATGGACACAGATGGTATCGAGCTAAGTGAAAAAGGTTAAACAGAGAAAGACAACAACCACATGGTTTCTATTATTTATGGAATCTAAGAAAGCAAATAAAGAAAGAATCAAGAAAAAAGCAAGTGCATAGGTATAGAAAACATACTGATGATTGCCAGATGGGAAAGGGGTGGGGTCTGGGACAAAAAGAGGAATGAATTAAGAAGTAAAAATTGGCAGTTACAAAATAGCTACTGGAAAGGAAATAACAGCTTAGGGAATATAGTTAATAATATTGTAAAGCTACCTGTGGTGTCAGGTGGGTACAAGACTTAACACAGGAATCACTTTGTAAGTTATATAAATGTCTAAGCACTATGCTGTACACCTGAAATTACTGTAATGCTGAATGTCAACAGCAATTGGAAAATAAATGTATAAAAAGGACTATTTTATATTAATACAAAATCTGGATACTTTCTGTATATCCTGTGATGGGGAAATGATTAAAATATTATGTAACACCCGTAAAATGGAGTATTATGAAGGATACACAAAAATATAAATAGTGCTTCTTTGAGATGGGGTTACAGAAACTACAGGAGGATCCTGCAGTGCTAGGCCTATTCTTTGTCTTATGTGATGGAGAATTGTGAGAAAAATTGGGGTGTGGGGCAAAAAAGATGATCATAAGAATTATTACTAATGTCACTGTGATATTCAGGAAATGAAGATTAAGAGCTTGAGTTGTCTTGGAATTGCCTTTTGCTCAACTGTTTTTATAGGAATAACTTTTTTGACTCCACTGTTTGCGGACATTTATCAGAGTTACATTAAATTTAAGGTGCTGAAAGAAAGTGAGAAAATAGAGATACATATCTTTATTGAAAATATAAATAATTTGAGGCCCAAAGGATTTGATCAAAGACATTTGATTGAAGTTAAAAGCAAAGTTGGAAGTAGAAACCAAATTCCTATATTCTGCCTCACCGCTATTATCATTATTCTCCTACAACCTCAGTGGAGAATTAACCAAAGCCCTGAGATTTAGAGGTCCTATATCCTGTAAAGGACTGTAATGTTCAAATTAATATATATATTATTGTTAAAATATTAAAGTAAAAATAAAGTACTTACCCATCTCCCTATTAATTTAAGTACAACAGACATTTGTCTTGAAGGAATCATATTGAAAACTAGACAATTAATATCTTCTCAGAAAACACTATTTGCATTGAAAACAAAACATTAAAAAACTAAAAATTAAAAAAATAATAATTCTTATACCACCCAGATATATAGCTTAAATATTTTCTTTATGAACTTTTAGATTCTTAAAAGGTTTGAAGACAGGATAATTCAAGATGGTGGTGGATTAGGTGGAAGTTATACTAACCTTCTTCCAGGACAAAACTGAAATTACAACTAAATTATAGAAAAATCATCCTGAATAACCAACTAAAGACTAGCTGGAGAGAAGCCTTATCACAGAAGACTTACAGAATAAGTCACATCAAGACTGGTAGAATGGGCTGAGCCATGAGAGGGATGGCTGGTCTCCCCCAGGTGGCAGCTGAAGTTCTGGAGAGATATCTCAGCTGCAGAGGGGTTTCCCCTGAGAAGTGTGTGTTCTAAATCCCAAACTGTGGTCCCCAGACTACAGCACAAGAACTGGGAAAGGCAGCCACATAATATCCAGCTGTGAAAAGCAGTGGGGTTCCTGTCTGCCAGGAAGAGAAGACTAGAGAGGCAACCAAACTTTTAAAGAGCCGACAATCAAAATTCATTTGCAGAGCCCACTGACATTGGGCTGACAGAAGGAGAACAGAGAAAATTACAGCCCAGTGAGAAACTCTGGGGTTGGTGGCTCTGGGGAGTGAACTGATGAATCAAACACCAACACCCTTGTGCTGCATCATTCTTCCATACTGCAGAAACCATCTTTCTTGAGCAGAGCACTTATCTCCACGCAGCATCAGCCTGGGGAAAGGTAAGAAACCTACCCAGTGGAACACCTCTTGCCCCATTCTGTGATGCTTAAACCTGCTGAAGAATATAACAGGAGGTTCTTTCAGTGACTTAGCCTAATAGGCAGCCTGCAGGTGGTGATGGATCTCCGGGCGCTTTGGGATTTTTGCTGACCTGCCCCCTTGCCAGGTCCTCACAAAAGCCCACCTTGATGCTCATCATGGTCCTATCTGCATGCACCCAGGTACAGCAGGTGGAGTAACAAGATATATATAGATTGCTGATAGCTCCAAACAGGTTTCCAAGGCCAGTAGCAGGCAGTTTCCAACATAGGTTTGCACCAGAGTCTAACTGAGGAGGCCCAGAACCAATAACACACAGTGGCCAGCTGCAGACAACAGAGCAGGATCCAATAAGCTTCACAAGCAGCATACCCACAGGTAGACCTCCTCAGGCACTAAAATCTGCTGAAGTGAATTATGTATGCTTCATGTGATCAGTACCTGCACAGCAGCCTGACACTGTGTTGGGGTTGAGCCTCACAGCCAGTCATCCAGAGGATCAATCCCATGCATGAATGAGCCGACAGAAATCAAAACTCAATTACAACAGAAGGGCCCACATAATATGAACAAGGGACATGTCTAGAGCACCCAGCTCAAATGATAAGGGAGACAGCACCACTGGGCCCCACAAAATACCTACTACATAAGGCAACCTACAAAGACCGGAAGTTATAACAGATCTACCTAACACATAGAAGCAAACACAAAGAGGCAGCAAAGTGAGGAGATAAGAAATAGGCCCCAAACAAAAGAACAAGAGAATCCTTGAGAAGAAGAGCTAAATGATGAAGGCAAACAATATATCAAGTATAGAGTTCAATGTAATGATTATAAGGATGTTCAACAGGATGAGAAATGATACAAAAACCATAAAAATCCAGTCAGAAAAGTAAAGAATGCAATATCAAAAATAAAGAATAAACTAAGGGATAAATGGTAGGCTAGGTAAAACAAAGGATGAAATCAACAATTTGGAAGATGGTTTAAAAAAATAAACACCCAAACAGAGCAACAAAAAGAAAAATATTTTTTAAAAATATATTGTATTGATTTTTCTATTACAGTTGTCCCAATTTTCCCTCTTTGCTCACTTCTGCCCAGTACCTCCCTTCCCTCCAGCAATCAGGCCCCCCTTAGTTCATGTCCATGGGTTGTACATATGGGTTCTTTGGCTTCTCCATTTCTTATACTATTCTTAACAATCTCTTATCTATTTTGTACCTAGCAATTTATATCCACTCATTCTCCCCGTTAGCCTCCCAGCTGATAATCCTGTAAATGATCTCCATATCTATGATTCTGTTTCTGTTCTGTTTGCTTAGTTTGTTTTTTAGATTCAGTTGTTGATAGTTGTGAATTTGTTGCCATTTTAATGTTCATAGTTTTCCTCTACTTTTTCATATATAGTTCCCTTTAATATTTCATATAGTAATAGTTTGGCGATGATGAGCTCCTTCAGCTTTACTTGTCTAGGAAGCACTTTATCTACCCCTTCTTTGTAAATGATAGCTTTGCTGGATAGCATAAACTAAGTTGTAGGTTCTTGCTTTCCACCACTTTGCACATATTCTTAACCCTTCTAGCTTACAAACAATCTTTTGAGAAATCAGCTGACAGTCTCATGGGAACTCCTTTTTAGGTAACTCTCTGCTTTTCTCTTGCTGTTTTTAAGATCCTCTTTTTATCTTTAACCTTTGGCATTTTAATTATAATGTGTATTGGTGTGATCCTCTTTGGGTCCAACTTGTTTGGGACTCTCTGTGCTTCCTGGACTTGTACATCTATTTCCTTCACCAAATTAGGGAAGTTTTCTTTCATTATTTTCTCAAATAAGTTTTCAATTTGTTGCTGTTTTTCTCCTTCTGGCATTCCCTATAATTCAAACATTGGTACATTTAAAGATGTCCCAGAGGCTCCCTAGACTATCTCATTTTTTGAATTCTTTTTTTTCTTGCTGTTCTGATTGAATGCTTTTTTCTTCCTTATGTTGTAAATCATTGATTTGAATCTTGGCTTCATTCCCTCCACTATTGGATCCCTGTGATTTTTCTTTATTTCATGTAATTCAACCTTCATTTCTTCCTGAGTCTTTTTTATGCTGTTGACATACACAATGATTTCTTTGAGCTTCTTGATGACCAGTTTTTTTTAAAACTCTGTACCTGATAAGTTGCTTGTCTCCACTTATTTAGTTCTTTTCCTGGAGTTTTGCTCTGTTCTTTCATTTGGGCCATATTTCTTTTTCTCCTCAATTTGGCAGCCTCCTTGTGTTTCTATGTATTAGGTAGCCCTGCTTTGACTCCCTAATAGTAATAGTAGCATGCCTTTTGTAGAAGAGGCACCCATCTGGATGAATGTGGCTTCTTTAAATTCTAGGTTGTCAGACTTCAATACAGCCCAATTTTCTGATGAATCTGAGTGATGTTTGTTTTGCAGTTTAGTTGTAATTTTTGCTGTAGTTGTGTGCAGAGGTGAAGCATGTTTATTATGCCTCCATCTTGGCTGGCAGTCCCTTAATCTGCATATAGCTTAAGTGAGGTGTTCTTTCCTGGATGTCCATGGGCTCTCAAGCCAACTTCTAACTGAAGATTTAAACTGATTTCTAACTAAAATTTAACTTTACTTGCCAATGGCCAGCTAGGCTGTCCTGCCAGCATCCCCTCACATGCTGAAAGAAGAATTTTAAAAAATGAGTAGAGTTTAAAGGACCTTTGAGAAAACGTGAAGCATAACAACATCCACATAATAGGGGTACCAGAAAAAGAGGAGAAACAGCAAGGGATTGAGAACTTATTTAAAGAAATAATGACTGAAATCTTACCTACCCTAGTGAAGGAAGAAAAAAACACAAGTCCAGGAAGCACAGAGAGTCCCAAACAAGTTGCATCCAAAGAGTACCATACCAAGACACATTGTAATTAAAATTCCAAAAGTTAAAGATAAAGTGGAATCTTAAAAGCAGCAAGAGAAAAGCATAAATTTACCTACAAAAAAGTTCCCATGAGACTAACAGATGATTTCTCAAAATATACTTTGCAGGCCAGAATGGATTGGGATAAAATATTCAAATGATGAAAAGCAAGGACCAACAACCAAGACTACTTTACCAAGCAAGGTTATCATTATAATTGAAGGAGAAATAAAGAGCTTTCCAGACAAGAAAAAGCTAAAAGGAGTCTGTTACCACTCAATCAGTATTAAAAGAAATGTTAAAGGGCTTGCTATAAGAATAAGAAAAAGAAAAAATACAAAGAAACATACATAAAAAATAAAATGACAATAAATACATACCTATCAGTAATCATTTTAATGTAAATGGCTTAATGGGTTAAATGCTCCAATCAAAGAGCATAGGGTAGCTGAATGTATAAGAAAACAAGACTCATATATATGCTATTTCAAGAGACCTACCTCAGAACAAAAGATACATGCAGACAGAAGTAAAAGTCTGGAAAAAAAGATATTTCATGCAAATGGCAATAAAATAAATCTGGAGTAGCACTACGTATATCTGACAAAATAGAATTTAAAACTAAGGGTATGGTGAATGACAAAGAAGGACACTACATAAAATAAAGGGAGCACTACAGCAAGAGGATATAACCCTTGCAAAGATTTATGCACCCGAAGTTGAAGCATCTAAATGTGTAAAGCAAATCTTGATGGAACTAATGTGAGAGATTTATAGTACTACAGTGAAATTAGGGTATTTTAACACCCCATTGACATCAATGGATAGATCTTCCAGGCAGAAAATCAACAAGGAAAATCTGCCTTAAATGACACAGTAGATGAAATTAATTTAATTGATATCACAGAGCATTCCACCCAAAACAGCAAATATATATTATTTTCAAGTGCATATGGAAAATTTTCTAGAATAAAACACATATTGGCAAATAAAATATGTTTCAATAAATTTTAGAAGATTAAAATTATATCAAGCATCTTCTCTGATCATATTGCTATAAAACTGAATCAATTAATCACAAGAAGAGAACTGAAAAGCACAAAAGATATGGAGGTTAAATAACATATTTATTAAATGATAAATGGGCTAACATTGAATTCACAGAAGAAATTAAAAGATACTTTTAAACAAATGAAAATGAGACTACAACAACCCAAAACTTGTGGGATAGGGGGTAATCAATCATAAGAAAGAAATTGTTAGCATTACTGGTCTACCTTAAAAAACAAGAAAAATCTCAAATAAACTATCTAACTTTTTTTTTTAATTTTTATTTATTTATCTTTAGAGGGGAAGGGTAGGAGAGAGGGAGAGGGAGAGAAATATCAATGTACGGTTGCCTCTTGTGTGTCCCATGCTAGGAACTGGCCTGCAACCCAGGCATGTGCCCTGACTGGGAATCGAACCGCGATCCTTTGGTTCGCAGGCCCGCAATCAATCCACTGAGCTACACCAGCCAGGGCTAAACTATCTAACTTTAAACATAAAATAACTTAAAAAAAAATAACAAACAACCCGAAGTGATTAGAAAGAGGGGACTAATAAAGATCAGAGCAGAAATAAATAAAATGGAGAGTAAAAAAACTACAAAGGATCGATGAAAGCAAGAGCTGGTATTTGAATATATCAACAAGATTGATAAAATTTTAACCAAATTAATCAAGAAAAAAGGAAGAGGACCCATATAAAATATCAGGAATGAAAGAGGAAAAATAAAAAATGGTACTAAAGAAATACAAAGGATTTTAAGAAAATATTATGTACAATTAATCCCCCAAAATTGGACCATTTGGTTGAACTAGGTAAATTTCTAGAAACATAAAATCTTCCAAAACCAATTTTGGAAGACTCACAGAATCTGAATAGACAGAGTGCAAGTAGTGAAATTGAAGCAGTAATTAACAACAACAACAAAATTCCCAAAAAACAAAAGCTCTGGACTGAATGGATTCATGGGTGAATTTTACCAATTATTCTGAGAACTAAAAATTATCCTTCTCAAAATTTTCCAAAAAAATGTAAGAGGGAGAAAAACACTCCAACTCATTTTATGAGGCCATATTAATTCTTATTTTAAAATCAGATAAAGACCCTACAAAGCAAGAAAATTATAGGCCAATATTCCTGATGAACACAGATGTTAAACTCCTCAACAACATACTAGCAAACTGAATCCAGCAATGTATTGAAAGATCCCACCACAATCAAGTAGGATTTTTTTCTTTTTGAAAAATATTTTATTTATTTATTATTTTTAGACAGAGAGGAAAGGAGGGAGAACGAGAGGCAGAGAAACATCAATGCATGATTGCTTCTCATGTGTACCACACTGAGGACCTGGCCTGCAACCCAGACATGTGACCTGACTAGGAATCAAACCAGTGACCCTTTGGTTCACAGGCTGGTGCTCAATACCCAGCCAGGGCTCAAGAGGGATGTTCAAGGTTCATATGATATTTGTGAATCAAAAAATGTGATACACCACATAAAAGAAAGAATGATAAAAAACAAATAATGTGGGACGGAAGATAGCGGTGCGCTAGGAGGAGCAGATTCCACTTTCCCCTCAACACAGGTGAAAAACCTGGCCGATCTATGGAGGAACATAGCAAACAAACAACAGTAACACAGCATATTTGAAAATAGAAGATCAAAAATTGTAGTGGACATTGAAAAACCAGACTACCAGTAAGGAGAGTACTTCAGAACAATAAGAGCCCAGGGATCAGTGCAGACACCAGTGCGGCTGAGGCCCCAGGCCCCGCTCTTGCCAAGCCTGCCACAGAGCTCTAGGAAGGGAGCCAGGTCAACTGCTCCCTCCTCAGCCAAACAAGGATTTAGCAGCACTGGGAGAAAACTGGTTGCTTGAAGTCTCACAGAGAGGAGTTAAGGTCTGTGTGGCAAACATGCTGGGGATGTGAGCATCCACTCATAGCCCTGGGAGGAGCGCACACCAGAGCTCGCAGGCCCGCACATGACCACAGACAGCTGCACAAATATAGGTGCCTGCAGGCAACCACAGACAGCTGCGCGACCACTGGTGCCCCTGCACCAGCAGAGACCGCTGCGGGACCAGAGGTGCCCACACGTGACTGCAGACCTGTAGCCCACACTGGGAATCCGGGGAATGTGAGCAATCTGTGGAAAAACCAGTGCCCACGTATGTGAACCCAGGGAGTGTTCACGATCAATGGGAAACCTGGAGTTCACTCCATGAAATTATGGTGAGTGCAAGCAAAGCAGAAAATCTGGAACCAACACCCATAAATTCGGGGTTGACACACACCCCATAGGAGACCCCAGTTCACACATATAAACTCAGGAAAGTGCGCTCTCCCAAGGAGGCTCAGAACCCACAACCAAAGCTCTGTGCGAAGAGGCGCCAGGCTAGACCTGGGGAGAGTAGCACGAAGATGACTGAGTGCAGAATAGGAAGAAAAGTGATACTGTCACCCATCGGCCTTTGCAGCCAGCAAGACCAGAAAAACTGGCTTTGGAAGTTTGAAAACAGCAAGAGATTTTGTTTGTTTGTTTGCTTTTTTGTGTATGTGTTTCCTTGTTGTTGTTGTTGTTTCTGCTTTTTTAAAATTATTTTTTATTATTTTTATCCTTTTTACTCATTAATTCCTTTTGCTTCTCTTTACTTATTTCTTGTTTTATTCCTTCTTCCTTTCTTTCCAATTTTATATCTTCTTCCTTCCTCTTTTTTACTTTTTTCATTTTTTTCCTCTTTTCTCTTTTTAAATACACACTAGTAAGACAAAAACAAAACAAAACAAAACAAAACAAAACAAAAAAAACCCTGGAACTGTGAAAAAAACAGAGTTGGTCCCAAAGAGGGGGCATCCTAACAGCTAAGACAGTGGAAGCTGTGTGAACACTAGGAAACCCAAAGAAGACTGCACCACTGAATCTCATGGGTATTCTACCTCAGAAGTTCAAACAATAAACCCAGGGAGCCAGGCCACATCAATTTCAGAAGCTGAGGCTAACAAGAAGAGTCCCACAAACAATGGGAAAGCAAAGAAACAATCCCTAAATGAAAGAAAAGGAGGAAGCTCCAGAAAGAATGCTAAATGAAACAGAGGCAACTCAACTATCAGATACTGAGTTCAAAGCAGTGGTTATCAGGAACCTCCATGAGCTCACAATGAGCTACCAGAAACTACAGGGAAGCTACAATGAACTCACTGCAAACTATATCAATATGAAAAAGGAAATAGAAACTATCAACAAGGGCCAAGAGGAAATGAAGAATACAATTTCTGAACTGAAGAACACAGTGGAAAGAATGAAAAGCAGAAACCATGAAGCAGAAGATCAGATCAGTGAGTTGAAGGACAAAGTAGAAAAAAACACCCATAAAGAGCAAGAAAAGGAAAAGAGGCTCAGAAAGAATGAAGAGGGATTAAGAGAAATGCAAGACAATATGAAACATAA
This sequence comes from Glossophaga mutica, assembly GCA_039655065.1. Lineage (NCBI taxonomy): Eukaryota > Metazoa > Chordata > Mammalia > Chiroptera > Phyllostomidae > Glossophaga > Glossophaga mutica. The sequence goes on along the minus strand of CM077313.1, from coordinate 34,186,920 downwards.
TAATATCCTTATAATAGAGATACCAGAAGGAGGAGAAGAAGAGCAAGGGATAGAAAACCTATTTAAAAAAGGAATGATGGAAAACTTCCCTAATTTGGTGAGAGAAAACATCACACAAATCCAGAAAACAAAGAGAATCCCAATCAAGAGGAACACAAAGAGGTCCACTTCAAGATACACCATAATTAAAATGGCAAAATTCCAAGACAAAGAGAGAATCTTAAAAGCAGCAAGGGAGAAAAATGAAGTAACATACAAGGGAGCCCTGATAAGGTTAGCAGTTGACTTATCAATGGAAACACTCCAAGACAGAAGAAAATGACAAGAAATATTCCAAACAATTAGAACCAAAGGCCTGCAACCAAGACTACTTTACCCAGCAAGGCTTTCAATCAAGATCGAAGGCCAAATAAGGAGCTTCCCAGACAAAAGAAGTCTAAAAGAATACACATCTATCAAACCAGTTCTGCAAGAGATACTAAAGGGACTGCTTTAAGGAAAGGAAGGAAAAGAGAGAGAAAGAGGAACACAGGTATGAAAATGGCAATGAATCAGTACCTATCAATAATAACCTTAACTGTAAATGGATTAAATGCTCCAATCAAAAGACATAGAATAGCTGAATGGATAAGAAAGCATGACCCACACATATGCTCCCTAAAAGAGACTCACTTCAGGACAAAAGGTCTACTCAGACTCAAAGTGAAGGCCTGGAAACAAACTTCTAAGCAAACGAACAGGAAAAGAAAAGCTGGGGTAGCAATACTCATATCAGACAAAATAGACTTCAAAAGAAGAGCCATAAAGAGAAACCCAGATGGTCACTTCATAATACTCAAGGGAAGAATATACCAAGAAGACATAAACATTGTAAATATATATGCACCCAACATAGGAGCACCTAAATACATCAAGAAAATCATAGAGGACTTCAAGAAAGATATTGACAGCAACACAATTATAGTAGGGGATTTTAACACCCCACTGTCAAAAATGGACAGATCTTCCAAACAAAATATCAACAAAGATATTGTGGCATTGAACAACATTCTGGACAAAATGGACTTAACTGATATATATAGAGCCCTTCATCCCAAAGAAACTAAATACACATTTTTTTCAAGTGCACATGGAACATTTTCAAAGATAGACCACATAATAGGACACAAAACAAGCCTCAACAAATTCAAGAAAATTGAAATCATACTAAGCATTTTCTCTGACCACAAGGGACTGAAACTAGAAACCAGTGCCAAAGGGAAAAACCCAAAACCCTCAAAATCATTGAGATTGAATACCATGTTATTAAACAATGAATGAGTCAAGAATGAAATTAGGAAGGAAATCAGAAACTTTCTGGAAACAAACCAAAATGAACTCACAATGACCCAAAACTTATGGGACACAGTGAAGGCAGTCCTGAGAAGGAAGTTCATAGCCATACAGGCTTACCTAAAAAGATAGAAACATTTTAAACAAACAACCTAACCCTATCCCTAAAATAACTCAAAGAACAACAACACAGACAGCCCAGAGCAAGTAGAAGGAAGGCAATAACCAAGATCAGAGCAGAATTAAATGACATAGACACTAAAAGCACAAATTTAAGGATCAATGAATCCAGGAGCTGGTTTTTTGAAAAGATAAATAAAATCGACAAGCCTTTAAGCAGGATCATCAAAAAAAAAAGAGAGAGGACCAAAATAAACACAATCAGAAATGAAAGAGAGATTACAACTGACACCACAGAAACAAAAAAGATTGTAAGAAATTACTGGGAATACTGTATGCCAAGAAATTTGAAAACCTAGGTGAAATGAACAAGTTTCTAGAAAAACATTTTCTTCCAAAACTCAATGAAGAAGAAGTGGAAAGCATGAACAAACCAATAATAGCAGTTGAAATTGAAGCAATAATCAATGAACTCCTGACACAAAACAGCCCTGGACCAGATTGTTTCACAGGAGAAATCTACAAAACACTTAAGGAAGAGCTAACCCCTAACTTTCGCAGACTATTTGAAAAATCCAAAATGATGGAAGACGCCCAAACTCTTTTTATGAAGCCAGCATAATTCTAATCCCAAAATCAGATAAAGACACAACAAAGAAAGAAAACTTCAGGTCAATATCACTGATGAACACTGACGCTAAAATCCTCAACGAAATATTGGAAAACCACATCCAACAATACATTAAAAACATCATACACCATGACGAAGTGGAATTCCTCTCAGGGATACAAGGATGGTTCAACATTTGCAAATCAGTAAATGTGTACATCACATAAACAAAAGCAAAGACAAAAATCACATGATCATATCAATAGATGCAGAAAAAGCATTTGATAAGGTACAGCACCCATTTATGATGAAAGCACTCAGCAAAGTGGGAATAGAGGGAGGATTCCTAAACATAATAAAGGCCCTATATGAGAGACCTACAGCCAATATCATACTCAACAGGCAAAAACTAAAATCTTTTCCACTAAGATCAGGAAGAAGACAAGGTCATCCATGTTCACCACTTCTATTCAATGTAGTATTGGAAGTCTTAGCCACAGCGAATAGACAAGAAAAGGAAATAAAAGGTATCCAACTCAGAAAGGAGGAAACAAAACTATCATTGTTTGCAGATGACATGATAGTGTACATAGAAAATCCCATAGACTCAACCAAAAAGCTGCTTGACCTAATAAATTAATTTGGCCAAACAGCCAGTTACAAAGTCAATATCCAGAAATCAAAGGCATTTTTGTATACCAACAATGAAACAGCAGAAGCAGAAATCAAGAAACAAATCTCATTCGATATAGCAAAAATAAAAATGAAATACCTAGGAATAAACCTAACCAAGGAGGTAAAAGACCTGTATGCAGAAAACTACACAACACTGAAGAAAGAAATCAAGGAAGACACAAACACATGGAAACATATACTGTGTTCAAAGATTGGAGGAATTAACATCATCAAAATGCCCATACTACCCAAAGCAATTTACAGATTCAATGCAATACTTATTAAATTAGCAATGGCATATTTCACAGACATAGAACAAATGCTTCAAAGATTTATATGGAACTATAAATGACCTTGAATAGTTGCAGCAATTTTGAGAAAGAAGAGTACAGTAGGAGACATCACAATACCTGATACCAAACTGTATTACAAGGCCACAAAACAGCCTGGTACTGGTATGAAAACAGGCACATGGACCAGTGGAGTAGAACAGAGAGCCCAGAAATAAACCCAAGTCTCTATGGTCAATTAATATTCCACAAAGGGGGCAGCAACATAAAATGGAGCAAAAATAGCCACTTCAACAAGTGATGTTGGGAGAACTGGACAGCTACTTGTAAAGAAATGAAACTTGAGCACCAATTTACACAATACACAAAAAATAAATTCAAGGTGGATAAAATATTTAAATATAAGCCGTGACACCATTAAAGTCCTACAGGAGAACATAGGCAGGAAAATCTCTGATACTTCACACAGCACCATTTTTACTGATATGTCCCCTAAAGCAAGGGACATAAAGGAAAGAATAAACAAATGGGATCTCATCAAAATAAAAGGCTTCTGTATGGCCAAAGAAAACAGTATTGAAATAAAAGAGAACCAACCATATGGCAAAACATATTTGCCAATGATACCTCAGACAAAGGTTTAATGTCCAAAATATATAAAGTACTTACTCAACTCCACTCTAAGAAGACAAGCAACCCAATTAAAAAATGGGCAAAGGACTTGAACAGACACTTCTCCAAGGAGGACATACAGAGGATCCAGAGACACATGAAAAGATGCTCAGTATCGCTAGCTATCAGAGAGATGCAAATTAAAACCATAATGAGATACCAGTTCATACAGTCAGAATGTCCATCATAAACAAAGCAACAAACAGCACGTGTTGGAGAGGTTGTGGAGAAAAGGGGATTCTAGTGTACTGTTGGTGAGATTGCAGACTGGTACAACCACTATGGAAAGCAGTATAGAATTTTCTAAGAAAATTAAAAATGGATCTACCTTTTGACCCAGCAATTCCACTGCTAGGGCTGTATCCTAAGAACCCTGAAACACCAAACCAAAAGAACCTATGCACCCCAATGTTCATAGCAGCACAATTTACAATAGCCAAGTGTTGGAAGCAACCTAGGTGCCCATCAGTAAACAAATGGATCAAAAAACTATTGTACATTTACACAATGGAATTCTATGCAGCAGAAAGAAAGATCTCCTACCTTTTTCAACGGCATGGATGGAACTGGAAAGCATTTTGCTAAGTGAAATAAGCCAGTTGGGGATAGACAAATAGCATATAATCTCACCTTTAACAGAAACCTAATCAACAATACAAACAAACAAGCAAAATATAACCAAAGACACTGAAATTGAGAATAGGCTGTCAGTCACCAGAGGGGAAAGAGGAGGGAATTCAAGGGAAAAAGTGGAAGGGTTTAGAGCAGCAAGTATAAAAGACACAGGGACAAAAACTAGAGGGCGGGTTGTGGAAAAGGGAGGGAGGTGCGGAGGGCTGCTGCAGTTGGCTGGGATGGGAGTAAAAGAGTGTATAAAAACAACAATTGAATTAAAAAATAAATAATGCATAAAAAACAGTTGATATAATTCAGTATTCATTTATGATAAAAACTCTCAGCAAGGTAAAGATAGAGCGAGCTTACTTTAATATAATAAAGGTCATATATGACAGACCCACAGGCAACATCATACTCAATAGACAAAAACTACAAGAGTTTCCCTTAAGATTTGGAATTATACAGGTATGTCTACTTTCACCACTCTTTTTCAACATGGTTCTGGAAGCCCTAGCCAACTTTAATTAGGCAAGAAGAAGAAATAAAAGGCATTCATAATGGAAAGAGAGAAATAATACTGTTACTATTTCCAGATGACATGACACTGTATGTAGAAAACGTTAAAGATTCCACCAAAAAGCTACATACTAGCAAACAGAACTAGAACTGATAAATGAATACTAAATAAAAATTAAAAAATCAGTGGCATTTCTATACACTAACAATGAACTATCAGAAAGGGAAACAAAGGACAGAATCCTATTTACAATTGCTTCAAAAAGAAAAAAAATACCTAGAATAAATATAACTAAAAATGTAAATACCTCTACTAGGAAGACACTGAAGAAAGAAATCAAACAAAATACAAATAAGTGATAGCATATACCATGTTGATGGAGAGAAACAATTAACATCATTAAAATGTCCACATTACTTGAAGCAATCTATAGATTCAACAGAATTCCTATCAAGATACCAATGGTGTACTTTGATTATTATTTTATTTAATTTTATTATGTAATTTTATTATTTTATTGTTGTTCAAGTTCAGTTGTTTTCATTTTCCCCCACCAATCTCCCCCACCATACTCACTCCTACCTCCCACCCTTAAAACTACACCCCTTTGGCTTTGTCCATGGGTCCTTCATACATATTCTCTGGTGACCCAGCCTCTTCTTTCCCCTGATAGTCCCTCTTCCACCCCCTCTGTTTATTGTCAGTTTGTTCTTTATTTCAATGTCTCTGGTTATATCTTGCTTTCCTGTTTTGTTGATTAGATTTCACTTATAGGTGAGATCATATTGTATTAGTCTTTCACAGCCCGGCTTATTTCACTTAACATAAAGCTCTCCAGTTCCATTCATATTGCAATGAAGAGTAGGAGCTCCTTCGTTCATTCTGCTGTTTAGTATTCCATTCTCTAAATGTACCAAATTTTTCTGACCCACCGATTTACTGATGGGCACTTTGGTTGCTTCCAGCATTTGGCTATTTTAAATGTGCTGCTATGAACAATGGGGTACATAGGTTCTTTAGAATTAGTGTTTCAGGATTTTTAGGATATAATCCCAGCAGTGGAATTGCCTGGTCAAAAGGCAGTTCCATTTTTAGTTTTTCAAGGAAATGCCATACTGTATTCCACAGCAGCTGTATCAGTCTGCATTCCCACCAACAGTGTACTAGGTTTCCCTTTTCTCCACAACCTCTCCAGCACTTGTTTGTGAATTTGGTTATGATACTGGTGTGGCAATGTATCTCATTGTGGTTTTAATTTGCATCTCTGATGGCTAGTGATGTTCAGCATGCCTCCATGTTGCTCTTGACCCTCTGTATGTTCTACTTGGAAAAGGTCTGTTCAGGTCCTTTGCCCATTTTTTTATTGGTTTGTTTGTCTCCCTAATGTGGAGTCATGTGAGTTTGTTATATGTTTTGAAAATCAAACCATTGTCCTAGATATTATTAGCAAATATATTTTCCTACAAGGTTGGTTCCCTTTCATTTTACTGAAGTTCTCTTTAGCCAAGCAGAAGCTTTTTATTTTGATGATATCCATTTGTTTATCCTTTCCTTTATGTCCCTTACTCTAGGGGCTATCAGTGAAAATATTGATGCATGGAATATCTGAGATTTTCCTGCCTATGTTCTCCTCTAGGATTTTTATGGTGTCATGACTTATATTTAAGCCTTTTATCCACCTTGAATTTATTTCTGTGTGTGGCAGGTGTGTCAAACTCATTTTCACCAGGAGCCACATTAGCCTTGCAGTTGCCTTCAAAGAGTCAAAATAATTTTAGGTCTGTATAAATGTAAGTACTCCTTAACTGTTAAGGATTTGAAATTACATTTGGCCAATTGAAGGTAACCACAATGCTGATATGGCCCTCTATGAAAATGAGTTTGACACTCCTGGTACATGGTGTAACTTGGTAATTTCACTGGCAACTTTCATTGGTAACTTGGTAAATTTCGTTTTTTGTTTGTTTATTTGTTTTTGTTTTTTTGCATGTAGCTGTCCAGATCTCACAACCATTTGTTGAAGAGACTATTTTTACTCATTTATGCTTCTGCCCCCTTTGTTGAATACTTATTCAACATAGTGTCATGGGTGTATTTCTGAGCTCTCAATTCTGTTCCATTAATCCATGTGTCTGTTGTTATGCCAGTACCAGACTGTTTTGATTACAGTTGACTTGTAATATAGTTTGATAGCAAATATTATGATCCCTCCTACTTTGTCCTTCTTTCTTGAAATTACTGTGGATATTTAGGATCATTTATAGTTCCATATGAATTTTTGAAATGTTTGTTCTATATCTATGAAATATGTCATTGATATTTTAATAGGGATTGCATTGAATCTATAAATTTCTTTGGGTAGTATGGACACTTTGATGATGTTAATTCTTCCAATCCATGAACATGGTACACGCTTCCATTTATTTGTGTTTTCCTCAATTTCTTTCTTCAGTTTTGTGTAGTTTTATGGGTATAGGTTTATCACCTTCTTGGTTTTGTTTATCCCTAGGTACTTTATTTTCCTTATTGCTACAGCAAATGAGATTTTTTCCTGATTTCTGTTTCTGATATTTTATTTTGGGTGTACAAAAATGCCTTCAATTTCTAAATATTGACTTCGTATCCTGCTGCTGTGACAAATTCACTTATTAAGTTGAGTAGTTTTCTGGTGTAGCCTACAGGATTTTCTATGTACACTATCATGTCATCTGCCAACAATGATGGTTTAATTCCTCCTTCCAATCTGGATGCTTTTTACTTCCTTTTCTTGTCTGATCACTGTAGCAAGGAATTCTAGTACCATGTTGATTAGAAGTGGTGAAAGCAGACATCTTTGTCTTGTTCTTGAACTTAGTGGGAAAGATTTTAGGTTTTCCTCTTGAGTATGATTGCTGGCTGTAGGTTTCCATATATGGCCTTTATTATGTTGAGGTATGCTCCCTCTACTCCCACTTTGCTCAGTGTTTTTAATGTAATTGGGTGCTGTACCTTATCAAATGATATTTCTGCATCCATTGATATGATCATGTGATTTTTGTCTTTCCTTTGGTTTATATGATATACTACATTTATGAATTTGCACATATGAGATCCTTGTATCCCTGGGATGAATCCCACTTGATCATGGTGTCTGATCTTTTTGATGTATTTCTGTATGTGGTTTGCCAATATTTTGTTGAGGATTTTAGCATCTATGTTCATCTGCAATATTGGTCTGTAGTTTCCTTACTTTATGTGTCTTTATCTGGTTTTGGGACTAAGATGATGGTGACCTCATAAAAATAGCTTGGAAGTCTCCCCTGTGCTTGGACTTTTTGGAATACTCAGGATAGAGGAAAATTCTTCCTGAAACGATTTGTAAAATTTTCCAGTGAAACCATCCAGTCCAGAGCTTTTGTGTACCAGGAGTTATTTTTTTTTAATTACTGTTTCACTTTCACCATTTGTATTATATTCTGGCTTTCTGCTTCTTCATTCAGTTTTGGAAATTATATTTTTCTAGAAATTTATATGTTTCACCAAGGTTTTCAAATTTCTTGGCAAAATGATGTTCATTGTAATTTGTACAATCCTTTGTATTTCTGTGGTATCAGTTGGAATCTGTCCTCTTTCATTTCTGATTGTATTTGGGTCCTCTTTCCTTTTTTCTTGATGAGTCTAGTTAAAGGCTTGCCAATTTTATTTATCTTTTCAAAGAACTGGCTTCTGGATTTATTGATCCTTTGAATTGTTCTTTTAGTCCCGATGCCATTAATCCCACTCTGATCTTGGTTATTTCCTTCCTTCTACTCACTTTTGGCTTTGTATGCTATTGTTCCTCTAGTTCTTGTAGATGTAGTGTTAGGTTGTTTATTTGAAATGTTTCTATCTTTTTAGGTAGGCCTGTATCACTATGAACTTCCCTCTCAGGACTGCCTTTGCTGTGTCCCCTAGGTTTTGGACTGTTCCATGTTTATTTTCATTTGCTTCCAGAATGTTTGGGTTTATTTCTTGATCTCATTATTGACCCAGTCATTGTTAATAGCATGCTATTCAATCTTCATCTGAGTGTTTTTGAGTTTTTTCCTTGAGGTTGGTTTCTAGTTTCAGGCCCTTGTAGTCTGATAACATGCTTAATATGATTTCAATTTTCTTGAATTTATTCAGGCTTGTTTTGTGTCTTATCTTATGGTCTATCTTTGAACATATCCCATGTGTGTTTGAAAAGAATATGTATCTTTCCTCTTTGGGATGAAATGTTCTATGTATATCAGTTAACTCCATTGTATCTAGGGCACTGTTCAATGCCACAATATACTTGTTGATATTCTGTTTGGAAGATCTATCTATTGTCAGTGTGGTGTTAAAATCACCATGTATAGTTGTCTAGCTGTTGACCTTTCTTGAAATCCTCCAAGATTTCCTTGTGTGTTTTGGTGTTCCTATGTTGGGTGTGTAAATGTTTATAATGTTTGTCTTTATGATAGATTATTTTTTAAAGATTTTTTTTTTCAGAGAGAAAGGGAGGGAGAAAAAGAAGGAGAGAAATATCAAGGTGTGGTTGCCTCTCAAGTGCTCCTAGTGGGAACCTGGCCCACACCCCAGGTAAGTGCCCTGACTAGGAATCAAACTAGTGACTTTTTATTTCATAGTCCAGTGCTCAATCCCCTGAGCCATACTAGACAGGGCTTCTTGATGGATTGTTCCCTTGAATATTGTGTAATGTGTGTCTGTGTCTCTTTTTATGACTTTTGTTTTAAGTCTATTTTGTCTGATATAAGTCTTGCTACCCTGGATTTTTTTTCCTGCCCATTTACTTGGAATATTTTTTTCTAATCCTTCCTTTTCAGTCTTTGTAGGTCTTTTTTTCTGAAGTGGGTCTCTTGCAGGCAGCATATGTGCAGGTCACATTTACTCATCCATTCAATTACCCTATGTCTTTTGATTGGAGCATTAAATCCATGAACATTTAACATTATTAATGATAAATACTTATTAATTTTCCTCCTTTTTCCTACATTCTTCTATTTCTCACTCTTTTTCTTCCTCTTCTTAGAGTAGTCCCTTTAGCATATCTTGCAGTGCTGGTTTAGTGGAATTGTATTGTTTCAATCTTCTTTTGTCTGGGGAACTCCTTATTTTACATTACACTTTAATTGAGAGCCTTGCTGGATATGGTCTTGGTTGCAGGCCTTTGGTTTTCATTACTTGGAATATTTCTTGCCATTCCCTTCTGGCTTGTAAGGATTCCCTTCTGGCTCTGTAAAGAAATCAGACACTGGCCTAATTGGGGCTCCCTCTTATGTTACTTCTTGTTTCCCCCTTGCTGCATTTAAGATTCCCTCTTTGTCTTTAATATTTGACATTTTAGGGCCCAGAGACATGTGAAAAGCTGTTCAACCATCAGAAAGATACAAATTAAAACCACAATGAGACACCACTTCACACCAGTAAGAATTGTCATCATAAACAAATCAACAAACAATAAGTGTTGTAGAGGGGGCTGAGAAAAGATAACACTAGTGCACTGTGAGTGGAAATGCAGACTGGTGCAGCAACTGTGGAAAACAGTATGGAACTTCCTCAAAAAACTAAAAATGGAACTGTCTTTTGACCAAGCAATTCCACTGCTGCAATTATATCCTAAGAACCCTGAAACACCAGTCCAAAAGAACCTGTGCACCCCAATGTTCATAGCAGCACAATTTACAATAGCCAAGTGCTAAAAGCAACCTAAGTGCCCATCAGTAAATTAATGGATCAAAAACTATTGTACATTTACATGATGGAATACTACACAGCAGAAAGAAATAAAGAGCTCCTGCCCTTTGTAACATCATGGATGGAACCAGAGAGCATTGTGCTCAGTGAAATAAGCCAGGAGGTGAAAGACAAATACCATATGATCTCACCTGTAAGTGGGACCTAATCAACAAAACAAGCAAGCAAGCAAAATATAAGCAGAGACATTGAAATTAAGAACAAAGAGTAACCAGAGGGGAGGTGAAAGGGGTAATGGGGGGAAAGGGAGAAGGGTTTTTAGGAACAACTATAAAGGACACACGGGCAAAACCAGGGTGGGGTGGGATCAGGAGAGGTAGGTGGGGATGGCTGGGGTTGGGGGTGTGTTGGGGGAAAATGCAGACAACTGTACTTGAACAACAATAAAAAAATGTTTGGCAATTTAATTATGACGTTTCTTGGTGTAGGCTTTTTTTTTTTTTTTTTTTTTTTTGCATTCATCTTCATTAGAACCCTCTTTGCTTCATGAGATTTTGTGACTTATCCCCTCTCTAGGTTTGGGAATTTTTCTGTCATTATTTTTTCAAACAAGTTTTCTATCCCTTGCTCCATTGTTGCTGTGTTTCATGTTGACTTGCAGTCCTTAAGCTATCTTCATATTTTTGGAATCTTTTTTCATGCTGCTACTCTGCTTGGGTGATTCTTTCTACCTTATCCTCTGGGTCACTAATTTGTTTCTCTGCTTCATCCCATTGCTTGATAATTCCTTTTAGTGTTTTTTTTTTTCCAGATATTTGTATTCTTCGGTTCTTCCTGGTGCTTGTTTATAGTTTGTATTTCCATTTTCATACTGTTGTAGCTCCCACTCAGTTCATTGTAGTTGTCTATGAGTTCCTTGAACATTCTTTTCACCATTTTTGAATTCTCTATCTGATAGTTTGTTTGCCTCCACTTTATTTAGCTCCTTTACTGGGAAGTCTTTCATTCCTTTCAATTGCTGGTTCTCTCTTTGTTTCCCCATTTTAGGTGACTGTTTTGGTTTGTTTCTGTAATTCCAGATGCTCTGCTTTGTCAGATGTCTTCATAGGGTGCACTTCTTTGGTAAGAATTCTGTGGTTCTCAGCAGTGTGGTCTTTTAGATCTCTTAGTCTGAATGCTCTAGGGTTGCTCTTTCTTTCATTTGCATGGGCTCTCTTGTTGTATTTAAGTTTTACTCATTGGTGACTCCTTTGTTGGTGGTTTCTCCTTTCCAGCTGGTGTACTGGTATTCTCAACTCCTTTTGGGGACCACTTTGTGTTATATGGGAAACTGTAGCCCTGAGCAAGCTAGGCCTTGAAATAGGCCTGTAAGACTTGACCAGAAAGCCTGGAATGCAAGAGGCAGGCATGAACCAATACTAGAACAGAGGGTTCCTGTGGGAAATCAGGCCTGAAGGATACATTGTATCCTTTGAAGCTTGCTTTGCTTTTTATAGCCCTGTTGAGATAAACCAGATTTTTAGGTCAAAGCATAAGAAAGTGAACTCCTAAGCTCATGAACCATGCTTTATCGCCATCTGGCATCAGCATGTCTAACAGACCCTGGCCTGAGGCAGATCTCTGTGTTCCTGCAATTGTTATCTATAAATAATATCTGTTTTCTATCACTATATCCTGTTGACATTGATTGATGAGCTATGCATGTATGCATATATCCCTGCACATATGCAATGAAAGCTAATTCAAAGAAGGGTTTAGGGCATTCTCCACTAGGGGAATTGCTACCCCCTTTCCTGCCAGACAGATTGGGTCTGGGGCAACTCATTTCATCCACAACTGGGAGAACTCCATGGAATATGTTCCCCTCAAATTCTCACCTTGTGTTGTGTGCTGTTGTACACATGTTGGTTAACAAAGCAATGTTACCAGAGAACCAAACCTATTCTAGCAAAAAGAACCCCCCAGCACGTAAATAATTCAACCACAATTGAAGTAAGATTAATGAAGGTGAAGAGAGATTGTGGATATTATAAGATATGCAAAGGGAATATGAGATGACTAAAAGAGGGGAAAATGTTGTGTAGTAAGAGGGAGAAGAATTGATAAAGGTTGGGATAGAACTGAGGCAAAGAAAGGAATAGAGTAATATTTACAATGCAAGTAAAACACAAAAGGGCAATGGGACCAATAGGGTAAGAAGAAGGAAGAGTATACTATAAGGTTAGAAATAAAATTGAAAAGGCACTGGACTAATGGGGAAAAATTGCAGAAAAACCACAGCAGGGCTGATAGCAATGACAATTGGATAATTAACGTGGAATTTGAATAAGAATATTGTAGAAAAGCAAAAAATGAATAGAAGTTGTCAATAGTAGAGAAAAATTATTTTGAGAGGACAGAGGAAACAAAATAATAAGAGGAAGGAGTAAAGCCCAGGTTGAGAAATGGGGGAAAAGGGGAAAAATGGAAAAAAAGGGGAGAGAGAAAATGATGAAATAAAATTCCTCATTCAATTGACCAGGGGCAGGAGGAAGGTGAAAATGGATTAAGACAGTGGAAGAGTATTGCATGGGATTTAAAGTACAATTAGTGAACAAATAGGAGTTCCTTTGGAGAAATACAGCAAAAACTGTGATGTTTAACCCAACTAGCCACTGTTTATAAAAGGTGAAAAAGAAATAAGACTCTTATTAAAAGGGAAAGAGAATTTGAGCTGACTTAAGAAAGAAGAGAGCTTATGTGAGGTTAGATGGAGGAGAAATAGTAAGAGTAAGGAATAGAAACTAGGTGTTGTATGAAAGAAAATAAAGTTTATATCAAAGCTCAGGAAGATGGCAAAATGAATTAAGACCAGGGAAGGGTGCTGTGTGGGATTTGGGATAACAATAATATGGTAAGAAATATATAATCTGAATAAAAAGAATAAAAATTAAAAGTCCAAGAGTGGTATGTTATTTGGGATATGAGTAAAGTGAAAGAAGAAAAATTAAAATGCAATATGAAAGGGAAAATAAAAAATTCAAACAAAACAGAATTAAATAAACAGAAAGAAGAGAAACAAAAATGCAAGTTCTAAAGAATAGCAAAGTGAAATTTGTCTCAGCTGTTGCTGTTAGTCTTCTGACTTCTTTCTGGATCTGTCTTTGGTTTTCTCACAACTCCAGGTCCTATTGTCTTAGTCTTGGGGGAAGCCTGGAAGCCTCCAGCGGGTTTTAAACTTGCCAAACCAGTTTTGTGGATCTGTCTGGATCCCGAATGTTGAGGGGGGCGGGCTCCATTTTTCCCTTTCCTGGGATTCCAGGAGGATGGGAGTTCAATCGGGGCTGTAATAATCTCAGGTGCTCAGTTTCCAGCCCACGCTCTCAGAGCACCATGCAGCCTGCTTTTTCCACTCTGTGCATTTGCACCTGAACTATGCCAATAATCCACCTTGTTTTGCACCCCTTTGATCAGTCTATGAGGTGTACTGAGTGGGAACAAATTCTTCCTCCCTCTTTGCTGGCCTGGCCCTTTGTGCACACAGTATCATTGCATGGGGGCTCAGTGCCCTTATTGAAAAAATTCTCTCTGGGAGCTGCTGCCCTCTCCAAGCCCCTGCTGCCCCAGTTTGACCAATCCATGAGGCACCCTGAGTGGGAGCAAATTGTGCCTACAGTCCTTTCTATATGCTGACCCAGCCATTGTGCGTGAGGTCCCTGCACAGGAGCTAAGTTCCACTTTTAAGAAAAGTTGCCTTGAGTGCTGCCTGCCACTCCTAACAAGCACCCAGCTTTCCACGCAGTCCAACTCTCTGACCAGTCCAGAGTCTATCTGGATCATGGCCAGTTGTGCTCAGCCCTTATCTTCTCCCAACTCCAGGTGTCACCCAGCTCCCCCGTTTCTCTGGTAGTGTCCCAGGTGGCAACTGCCACACCCCGCTGGTGTGCACCTCTGGCACTGTGTCACTGGCTGCCTTTTTATCCTCCCAGTGACTTTATTTATCCTAGTCTCTCCTGGTGCGGATCTGGGACTTCCCTGCTCTGGGAGGGTTGGGAAGCCCCTTGGTTGCTATGACTATTCTGGCTCTCCAGTCCTCCTGTGGTAGACATGGTCTCTGGCAAAAGCCTCGGAGGCCTTCCCATCAGCTTACAAAATCTCCTCACCGCCTGTTTTTAAGCATTCTCTGTGCACTTTGGCTTCCAATCTTCATATCAGCTGGGATCCTGTTGGCTGTTCAGTCTGTTCTTCAGAAGTTTGGCTAGGTGTCCCAGTTGGGTGCACGAGCAAGTGGGCTCAGTTTCCATGTATATCACCACCATCTTCATCCCCTCAATGGTGTACTTTATAGGACTAGAACAAATATTCTAAAAATGTATATGTAAACTCAAATGACCCCACATAGCCACAGCAATCTTTAGAAAGAAGAACAGAGTTGTAGGAATCAAGTTATTTGATATCAAGTTATAGTAATAGAAACATGATATTGGCATAAAAATAAATATATAGATCAATGGAACAGAATGGAGAACCTAGAAGTGAACCCATGCCTTTATACCCATGCCCATCTTTCATTTAATATTTGACAAAGGAGGCAAAAACATATAATATCACAAATATTGCCTTTTCAATAAATGGCATTGGGAAAATTGGACAGATACATGCAAAAAAATGAAACTATACCACTTTCTTACACCACACACAAAAATAAATTCCAAATGGATTAAAGATTAAATGTTAGATTCAAGACCATAAAATCCTAGAAGAAAATATAGGTAGTAAAATCTTGGACATTTCTTGTAGTGATATTTTTTCTTATCTATCTCCTCAGGCAAAGGAAACAAAAGAATAAACAAATGCTGACACATTTCATTACATATTTTTTAAATCAAATCATCAATGTTGTGAATTAGTGATCACCAATCTCTTCAGAAAAGATTACATATCTTGGAAACCTGCCAGGTTTATAGTAGTGAATGCAAATTTTCCAAAATTATAATTTATACTTGAAACTTATCATTGGCAAGAAATACCATCAGATGTTTTTCTTAGAGTTACAGGCTTATTTTGGATAATTTTGAGAAAATATATGCCAAATAGCCACACCATATTAATCATATTAAGTCTAACAATCCTTCTTTCAATTAAAAATGATGTTCCAGTAAAAGATATCTAGGTAAGCTGAATAATCATACAAGTCCTTTTCTTTAAGATCAGCATACTTCAATATACAATGAAAATTCTTCATGTGCATTTCCCATTTCATCACACAGAATATTAGAAAGCCATGTACTCAAAGCATCATTTTATAAAAGTAATAATTTAATAAACATTTAATTAAATTAATAATTATTACTGCCTCGTTTTTCTTAAATGAAACTGCTTTTTTGCTTGTGTGATTTACTGGGAGTTCATGATGGACATGAAGGACACAGTGACTTGGTGTGATATGGTGCCACTAACACAATTTGCACTAAGGTGCCAGCAGTTGTAGTCATCATTAGTACTTTGGCACCATCAATGAAAGTGCCAGCACAATAAAAAGGGCAAAGAAAATTAGTATTATAAAAATAGTTTTGACCTCGTATCTGGAAACCCCCAAAAGAGTCTCAAGAAGGGATCCAAGACTGCACTTTCAAACTCACTGGCTTATGGTAACAGTAGGATTAATGATGAGAAAGCTATAAGAAGTTTTATTTTAATAAAATGGTGGTAGTGATCTGAAAATAAAGGTCATCACTCAAATGCAAAAGCTGGAATTAAGAAAACCCTGCATTTCCTCAATGGTATTTAACTCAGAGCTATACAAAGGTTCACTTACAATTGAAACCATTAACTTTACAAAGTCACATTTATGGCTTTGGAATTATTTTTATATAATTTGGTTTTTGATTAGTCAAAATTCTTGAAATACAATTATTATTGCAGCATGTCTCTCTCTCTCTCTCTCATACACACACACACACAAACACACACACAAACACACTGATAACTGCATTATCAGTGTTCCTACATCCATCACCATCTTCCCTCTTGTGACAGTGAAGGAAATAGTCTTCCATTCAGTGATTAGTGTGAAGTCTGAAGCACATAGTACCCCCCATTAATAATATCAAGCTTGAATGTGGACAATAATTGTTGCCCACATTCTCAGATACTTATCTTTTACTGTAATTGTCTTATTCTTATAGTATCAATCTTCTTACCGTGGGTCATTCCCATCAACACATAAACATTCTCTTCTGTCTCCTGTTTTAATAGAAACATCAACAAAGAACACTCTACCTTTTCACTATTTTCTGTGCAATTCAAATTTCTTATCCCTGAGACTCTCTTTAATGCACTCAAATATGGTACTCATCCTTGGTATACTACTGAAATTATGGTTGTCAAGCAAACAAAAACATCCCTGATGCCAAATCTGATGAATATCTTTCTGTCTTCTTTCTTCCTGAGCTCAAAGAATCACTCAACATACAATTCAATATCATCTTCATGTTTCCTTTTTGGAATTTAGCAGCTTCACTCTGTAGAGGCTTTACTCCTCATTCACTCAGGTCCCTTTCCAGTCTCCTTTGCTGGCTCTTTTTCCCAACTTCTAAATATGGGGTTCTTTGAGGCCTAGTAATTATAAACATTTCTCTCTCTTTGACTTCTCTCTTTAGATGACCTACTCCAACTCCTTTCTGATGATTACCATATTTATATTTCTATCCCAACCTTTCCATCTAAACACCATTCTCTTGTTTTTAACAGGGTTCATGATATCACTATTTGGTCCCAAATAACTCTTAGATGTCTCAAAATAATACATCCAAAATGTAATTTCTAAATTTTTTCTCCCTCAAACCTATACCTTCTCCTATTTTTTTCATTTTCTATACATTGTTCCAACCAGACATTTAGGCATTACCCTACATATTCCCCTTCCCTCAGGCCCAGACCTTCAATATTTTTAAATTTTGCACATTCAGTGTTTATCCTAGTTAAGAATGCCAAGTTTTCTACTATACATATCATATTGTGTAAATCATCTTCATGTATTCTTTGTATGTTTATTTACTAGACCCTTGGGACTGTATTTGTGAGTAAAAAGATGCAGTCCAATGGAGACAACAGTACTTAAACAATAAAAAAAGTTAAAAAAATAAAAATAAAAACCCAGTTGCCCCCTGGCACATTTTGATTATAATTCATGAAACTGGTGCAGTAGATACAAGTCTTGCTTTACAAAGGGGCCACTTTCCAAAGTTCTGCTCCTGAATATAAATTGATTGTGCATATATATATACACACACGCACACACATATATTCCCAAATAAGAAACAAAATAGAATACTTTGATGCTTTTTAAATATTCCTGGTAATTTTTAATGTTTTATGTTCACAAGTGAGAATATTACAGAGTAATCTTCATAGTCACTGCCTCAAAACTCTTACTTATCTCAGACAAACCATTTTCATAACAAATTGCTACACTCTCTATAAACATAGTGAAAGCAGTGAAACATGAGGTAACCTTTTAGAACTAATAAATGATACCATGTGTGCCTCTTCTCTTTTTTGACCATTGCCCTGCCCCACCCTGCCCTTAGTCTTAAAGCATTGACATGCTTTATTCTTCTCACTGTTTCCCTCTAAAATTTGTTTCAACATTGATTTTCCTACACTTTGTCTTAGAATACAAAGCTGCAAATAATATAAATAACCTCACATAGATTTTTTAAATCAATCTAAAAGAAAAACCCTTCCAAAACTGTTAAAGTTCTGACTTCTTTTATTTGGTCTTCAGATGCTAATAGATGAATCATATAACTATTTAAAAATAATTTTTATCTTCCACATATCCTAATTGATATTGATAGAAGTTAAGTTATATGCACAGTGACATAGAAAACAAGAGAGGACAAAATATAGTTTGGCATGTATCTCTATTCCTTAGTGTATTAATCATTGGTGGTACATGCTTTCTTCTAACAATGCCTTTTACTATCTGAGTTTGAATTGCTTACTCAGTCTTTCACTACAAAGTCAAAGGGAATTTACTAGTGCTACTTCTAAGTGAAGAAACACTTTAAATTTTGGTGAGGTCATAAGAATACTGATAAAAAATTTTCTCCTCTCCGTGGATCAGAAGCAGATTTTTAAACATTTTTATTGTATTTTTTCATAATACATGAATACATAATACATGTATTTTTTACTATTTATCCAATTACCATTTTAATTAGAGAATATAAATAATATCATATAGTGATGTTTAACAGATGTGTGACTTGTTATGATATCTGAGTCATATAAAATATTTTCTTTATTTTTCAAAATGTGATTTTTAAAAGCCTACAAAATACATTGAAAAAATAACAAGGTTACTATACCTAAGGATACTTTGGAATTGCTTGGTTGAACTTCATGAGAATCTTGACATGCAACCGTTAGTTAAATAATTTTTCCTAATATTTGTATTATACCAAATGAGTCAAAATTTTCAGCTCCTCTAAACTGACTTTGAAAGCAGCTTTCAGTCAAAATCAAGCATCCAAATCAGCTCAGAGTTTTGCTGTTTACCATTGTAAGAATCAGTCAAAACAGAAAACTTAGTGACTCTGCATATACAAAACATTTTAATTAAATAATAAATTGGGAGCCATAAACAGAAAACAAAGTAAAAAGAAATGTTTCAAGATGCATATCATGTGACCCAATAGTGAGGTAAGTCTTAAATACCCATTCACCAAATTGTGGATCATTTACCTAAGGAGAGTTTTTATTATGCTTTGGTGTGTTTTTATGTGGAGGGCAGATTGGTCAGATGTTAGGCTAGTAACCCAGAGAAAATTACTATGTAATGTGCCTGGACACTGAAGAAAAAACTGGATGGAAATTACGGTCAATAATTCTGGTGCAATCTACTAGCCAGGTCTCATCGACTAATTTAAATATATAGGTCCCTAAAGCAAAGCTTCCTCAAACAATATGTATTTTATTTATTTTGAAAAATGAAGGTCTTCAACTGTTCTATGATGGAAACCCCTCTTGTGCTGATGAAAAGGTACCTGGGCTCAGCATGCCCAGTGTTCCCAGAGATGCCTCCAAAAACGATACAAAATAAAATCCTGTCTTGCTTCTTTTTATCTCCCCATTGTGTTGTTTATTTGATTTTCCTATCATTGTAGCTTATAATATTCTGAGTGCAATGAAAAATAATCCAGTTAATATGTGCTCAGTATCTAAAGGGAGTTTCAAGCCAAAAAATAGAAAGGGTATTTCTCCTCTCCTCCTTTAATTGTCTGGGCGGTATGCATAGACTGTCTAGAATGACTGTAAGAAGTGACGTGTCCAAAGAACAATCCCTGTCCAGTGCTCTGCACTTTGTATTTGCCTGTGGCAATGGACAGTCCAGAGATAAAGGGGGAAAAAAAGACTAAAATACATCAATCCCAGAAATCTCTTATAAGTAGTAACCGAAGGCAAAATAACATGCTGCTGACTGATAAAAAATGAGGCTACCTTGTGAATTTAGGGTATAATTCTTTTCTCCCACCTCTAGTTAAAACCCAAACAATTTTTTTCACATAGCTTCAAATTGCAGAGCTTGTTGAAAACTTATTATTTTCAAATAGGATTACATTCTGTTAATACGAGAACATGCATATTACCATATCTGGTATAAATCAAAAGTTCCAATTTGCTCACTACATGTAAATCCAATTCAAAATATTTCCATAACATATATCTGCTGGGTGTTACACTATTTGTGTGTCACTCTGGAATGGATTAACTCCATGACAGGCTAGGCTCAGTGTTTCTGCATTTGGTGTTTTAAACAGTTTATATTTGTTATCATATCAAAGACAGGCTTGCAGTTTTCAAAAGGAAGAAGAGAACACAGTGCCCAAGGCTCCTCCAGCATTACATTTCTTATTCCATTTTATCTTTCCTGGTTTTGACTAATGTCAGTAACAGCTACTGGTAATAAACTGCATGTTACATCCTGCTGTTGCCTTGAAGCCTGGCTTTGATACATTGTCAGCCAATCGGAAGCATTTCCTGATTACATTTCCAAATTGCTTGTTTATTGATTGAGTGTTAATAAAGCAAAAGACAAGTGTATGGCTTAAATTAAATGAAAGTTTCCTTTGATGTTCAGATTATCCAATCAACCAATATTCAGGGAAATGTAAGCATTTGGAAGTTTTATCTGAAAAGGAAAAAGTATGTATGAGGTAAATGGATCTTTGCATAGACATGGTAGCTAATTGCTAATGAAAAATGTGTAGGACTTAGCACACTGCAATTTCATTTATTTCTCAGGCAAAGGAAATTATGTTATTATTCAATTCACCTCACTTCTCAAAGCTGAACTAGAAAAGTTATTCTAGGAGGTGAGTCATTTAGTTGGCAATGATTTCTTAAATCTGTAAACATTTAGTAAATAAATAAAGACTATATAACTTTATGGATTTATTAAAGTTCTAATAATTGTAAGTGGTAGTTTAACTTAGATATCTTTGAAATATTACAGTATAACTGTTCTTATGACACATACAGTCAGCTCACCTAGTTAAAAAAATAGGCTTCTGAAATTGTTAGTAGCTTTTGACACATACTTCTCAATGAGAAAGCAACTTCTAATGAACATAAGGGGGAATCAGATATTTCTGTCAATGATATAAATAAATATTCAAAAGGCTTGACAAAGCCAGGACTCACAAAAAACTAGCACTATATCACGTGTAACCTATAAGCTGCATATTTTGATAGAGAGAAAAAATAGTGTTTCTTGAGATCTTGGATAAAATTATAAAAAGACAACTTTTTTATATTTGTATTTTTAATATCTTTTTAATTGTTGTTCAAGTGCAGTTGTCTCCAATTTTCCCCCACCACACCCCCTCTCCCTATACCATGCTGCCTCCCAACCTCGAACATACCCCGTTTGGCTTTGTCCATGTATCTGTTATACATGTTCCTTGATGGCCCTTCCCCCATTTTCCCCTATTATCCTTCTCCCCTTTCCCTTCTCTGTACTGTCAGTTTGTTCTTTATTTCAATGTCTCTGATTATATTTTGCTTGCTTTTTTGTTTTGTTGATTAGGTTCCACTTACAGATGAGATCATATGGTATTTGTTGTTACCCGCCCTGACTTATTTCACTTAGCATAATGCTCTCTAGTTCCATCACTGCTGTTGAGAAAGGTAGGACCTCCTTTGTTCTTTCTGCTGCATAGTATTCCATTATGTAAATATACCATCGTTTTTTTGTTTTTTTTTTTTTTTTAAATCCACTCATTAACTGATGGCGACGTAGGTTGCTTCCAGTGCTTGGCTACTGTAAATTGTGCTGCTAATGAACATTGGGGTGCATGTCTTCTTTTGAATTGGTGTTTCAGGATTCTTAGGGTATAATTCCAGCAGTGGAATTGTCACGTCGAAAGGCAGTTCCCCTTTTAGTTTTCTGAGGAAATCCCATACTGTTTTCCACAGTGGCTAAACCAGTCGACATTCCCACCAATAGTGCACTAGGGTTCCCTTTTCTCCATCTCCTCACCAGCACTTGCTGTTTGTTGATTTGTTTATGATGGCCATTCTCACCAGTGTGAAGTGACATCTCATTGTAGTTCTTATCTGCATCTCTCTAATGGCTACTGATACTGAGCATCTTTTCATATGTTTCTGGGTTCTTTGTATGTCATCCTTGGAGAAGTGTCTGTTCAAATCCTTTGCCCATTTTTGATTGTTTGTTTTCCTAGAGTGGAATCATGTGATGTCTTTATATATTTTGGAGATCAAACCCTTGTCAGTGGTATCATTTCTAAATATGTTTTTCCATTCCATTGGTTACCTTTTCATTTTACTGCTGTTTTCTTCCACCGTGCAGAAGCTTTTTGATTTTGAGGAAGTCCTATTTGTTTATTCTTTCCTTTATGTCCCTTGCTTTATGGTATATATCAGTGAAAATATTGTTGCATGGAATATGTGAGATTTTCTTACCTATTTTCTCCTCTAGGACTTTTATGGTGTCACAACTTATATTTAAATCTTTTACCATCTTGAGTTTATTTTTGTGTATGGTGTAAATTGGTGATCAACTTACATTTTTCTATATGTAGCTGTCCAGATCTCCCAACCATTTGTTGAAGAGGCTATTTTTACTCCATTTTATGCTTCTGCCACCTTTGTCAAATATTAATTAAACATAGTGTCATGGGTTTATTTCTGGACTCTCTATTCTGGTCCATCGGTCTATGTTTCTGTTCTTATGTCAGTGCCACTCTGTCTTGATTACAGTAGCCATGTAATACATTTTGATATCAGGTATCAGGATCCCTCTTACTTTGTTCTTTCTAAAAATTACTGCACCTATTCGGGGTCATTTATGCTTCCATGAAAATTTTTGAAATGTTAGTTCTATATCTATGAAAGATGTCATTGGTATTTTAATAGGTATTACATTGAATCTATAGATTGCTTTGGGTAGTATGGACATTTTGATGGTGTTCATTCTTCCAGTTCATGAACACGGTACATGCTTCCATTTATTTGCAGCTTCCTTAATTTCTTTCTTCAGTTTTGTGTAGTTTTCTGAGTACAGATCTTTAACCTCGTTGGTTAGGTTTATTCCTAGGTATTTTATTTTTCCTGTTGCTATATCAAATGAGATTTTTTTGCTGATTTCTGTTTCTGATTTCATTGTTGGTATACAAAAATGCCTTTGATTTCTGAATATTGACTTTGTATCTCCTATTTTGCAAAATTCATTTATTAAGTCAAGTAGTTTTTTGGTGGACTCGATAGGGTTTTCTAGGTACACTATCATCATTTGCAAACAGTGAGAATTTTACATTTTCCTTTCCAATTTGGATGCCTTTTAGTTCCCGTTCTTGTCTCATTGTTGTGGTTAGTACTTCCAATACCATATTAAATAGAAGTAGTGAAAGAGGACATCCTTGCCTTATTCTTGATCTTGGAATAGCTTTTAGCTTTTGCCATTGAGTATGATGTTGGCTGTAGGTTCCTCATGTGTGGCTTTTATTATGTTGAGGTATGCTCCATCTACTCCCACTTTGCTCAGTATTTTTATCATAAATGGATGCTGTACCAATCAAATGCTTTTTCTTCATCTATTGATAGGAGTATATGGTTTTCATCTTTTGTTTATGCAATGTATTACATTGATTGATTAGTGTGTTTTGTACCATCCTTGCATCCTTGGGATGAATGCCACTTGATCATAGTGTATGATCTTTTTAATATATTGCTGTTTAATATAAGTGGCTTGCTGGAATTTTGTTGAAGATTTTTGCATCTGTGTTCATTAGTGATATTGGCCTATAGTTTTCTTCCTTCATTGTGTATTTATTTTGTTTGGGATTAGGATGATGCTGGCTTCATGAAAAGAGTTTGGGAGTCTTCCCTTTTCTTGGATTTTTTTGAATCATCTGAGAAGGATAGGGGTTAGCTTTTCCTTAAAGGTTTTTTCCTGTGAAACTTTTGTGTGCTGGGTGTTTTGTGATTAGTGCTTTGATTTCATCAGCTATTATTGGTCTGTTCAGACTTTCTACTTCTTCTTCACTCAATTAAGGGGGATTATATTTTTCTAGAAATTTGTCCATTTTGCCCAGCTTTTTAAATTTCTTGACACATACTTTTTCATAGTAATTTATTATAATCCTTTGTATATTGTGGTATCATTTGTAATCCCTCCTCTTTCATTTCTGATTTTATTTATTTTATTTATTCATCTCTCTTTTTTCTTGATGAGTCTGCTTAAGGGCTTGTCAGTTTGTTTATCTTTTCAAGTCATTTAATTCTGCTCTGATCTTGGTTATTTCCTTCCTTCTGCTCACTCTGTGCTTTATTTGTTGTTGTTCCTCGAATTCTTGTAGGCATAGGGTTAGGTTGTTTATTTGAAATGTTTCTATCATTTTTATATAGGCCTATATTGCTATGAACTTCTCTCTCAGTATTGCCTTTGATGTGTTCCCCATAAGTTTTTGGCTGTTGTGTGTTCATTTTCATTTGTTTCCAGAAACTTCTTGATTTCTTCCTTGATCTTGTTATTCACTTGTTTATTGTTATAGCATGCTACTCAATCTCCATGGATTTGAGTGTTTTTGAGATTTTTCCTTAAGGTTGGTCTCTAGTTTCAGGGCCTTATGGTGGGAGAAAATGCTTGAAATGATTTAAATTGTCTTGAATTTGTTGAGGCTTGATATATGTCTTATCATGTGGTCTATCTTTGAAAATGTTCCATATGCATTTGAAAAGAATGTGCATTTTGCTTCTTTGAGATGAAAGCTTATATATATATAAGCTTTGCATATATATATATATATATGTATATATGTATACACACATATATGATCAAATGGACTTAAATGTCATTCATATATATAATCCACTTGATCTAAGGTATTATTCAATGCCATAATACCTTTGATGACATTTTGTTTGGAAGATCTGTTCATTTTTGAAAGTGGGGTTTTAAAGTCCCCTAGCATAAGTGTGTTGCTGTCTATATCTTTCTTAAAGTCCTCTGAGGTGTTCCTTATATATTCTTGGTGCTCATATGTTGGGTCCATATATATTTTTAATGTTTATGTCTTTTCTTCCCCACTGGGTGCAGTGAACTTTATTGATGGAGCATGACAAGGCACGGCTCCCTAAGCCCCTCCCCTCTTCAGGGGATCTAGGATAAAAACTGGAGGTCAGGAGATTCTTAGTGTGTTAGGGGATTGATTTGGGGCAAAGACTCCCCAGCAGCTGAGGGTCTCTCTTCCTGTCACTGGGGATGGTGGTCCATGGGGCTCTTATTCCTTGGAGGCTATGTGGACCACAAGGTCCATCACCCTGTTGCTGTAGCCAGATTCATTGTTCATTTTCATACTAGGAAATGAGCTTAACAAAGTGGTCATTGAGGGGAATGCCATCCCTCACATCAAAGTTGGAGAAGCAGGTGTCACTGTTAAAGTTGCAGGAGACAACGTGGTCCTCGGTGTAGCCCAGGATGCTCTTGAGGGGGGCCTCTGATGCCTGCTTCACTACCTTCTTGATGTTATTGTATTTGGCAGCTTTCATCAGGCAGCAGGTCAGATCCACAATGGACACATTGGGGGTGGGACACAGAAGACCATGCCAGTGAGCTTCCTGTTCAGCTCAGGGATGACCTCGACAACAGCCTTGTTAGCGCCAATAGAAAAAGGGATGATATTCTGGGCAGCCCATCAGCCATCATGCCATAGCTTGCCAGAGGGCCCATCCAGTGGTGTTCTGGGTGGCAATAATGGTGTGGACTGTGGTCATGAGTCCCTCCACAATGTCAAAGTTG
The DNA here is from genome assembly GCA_039655065.1 of Glossophaga mutica. Lineage (NCBI taxonomy): Eukaryota > Metazoa > Chordata > Mammalia > Chiroptera > Phyllostomidae > Glossophaga > Glossophaga mutica. Next base: position 34,161,079 of record CM077313.1, on the reverse strand, counting down.
GTGTGGATGACATTGGCCAGGGGAGCCAAGCAGTTGGTGGTGCAGGAGGCATTGCTTACAATTTTCATGGAGTTTTCATACTTGTCATGGTTCACAACCATCAGAAATATGGGGGCATCCACAGAAGGGGCAGAGATGATGACCCTCTTGGCTCCACCCTTCAAGTGAGACCTAACCTTTTCCATGGTGGTGAAGACACCAGTGGACTCCACAACATATTCAGCACCAGCATCACCCCACTTGGTGTTGGAGATATCTCACTCCTGGAAGATGGAGATGGACTTTCCATTGATGACAAGCTTCTCGTTCTTAGCCTTCACTGTGCCTTTGAACTTGCCATGAGTAGAATCATACTGAAACATGTAGACCATATAGTTGAGGTCAATGAAAGGGTCATTGATGGCGACAATGTCCACTTTGCCAGAGTAAAAGGCAGTCCTGGTGACCAGGAGCCCAATACAGCCAAATCCATTCACTCCGATCTTTGGTATCAGGTCTCAGTGTTGAGGCTGGCACTGCACAGGAAGATGTGGCTGTCTGTTCAACAGGAGGAGCAGAGCTGTTTGTCTTCTTGATGGATTCTTCCCTTCAGTATTATGAAGTGTCCTTCAGTGTCTCTTGTTATGGCCTTTGTTTTGAAGTACTTTTTATCTTATGTAAATATTGCTATCACAGCTTTTTTTCCCCTGTCCATTTGCTTGGAATACTTTTTTCCAGCCCTTCACTTTCAGTCTGTGTAGGTCTTTTTTTCTGATGTGGGTCCCTTACAGGCAGCATAGGTGTGGGTCATGTTTTCTTTTCCACTCAGGTACCCTATGTCTTTTGATTGGAGCATTTAATCCATTCACATTTAAGGTTATAATGGATAGGCACTTATTCATTTTTTTCACTTCGTACCTGTGTTCTTCTCTTTCTCACTCTTTTTCTTCTTCTTCTTATAGCAGTCCCTTTAGCATATCTGGTAGGGCTGGTTTGGTGGAGTCTGAAAAATAGATTGAAAAATAGTCTTTCAGTCTATTTTTGTCTGAGAAACTCCTTATTTCACCTTCCATTATAACTGAGAGTCCTGCTGGGTGCAATTGTCTCGATTGAAAGCCTTTGCTCTTCATTACTTGGAATATTTCTTGCCATTCTTTCCTGGCTTGTAGTGTTTCTGTTGAGAAATCAGGTGCTCACCTTGTCAGAGTTTCCTTGCATATTACTTCTTGTGTCTCCCTTGCTGCTTTTATGATTCCCTCTTTTTCTTCAAAATCGGCATTTTAATTATGTTGTGTGTTGGATTAGGCGTCTTTGAGTTCTTCTTGATTGGGACCCTCTGTGCTTCTGACCTAGTGTGGCTGTTCCCTTCTTCGGGTTCCAGAAGTTTTCTGTCATTATTTTTTCAAACAAGTTTTCTATCCATTGCTCCTTTTCTTCTCCTTCTGGTATTCCTATGATTTGAATATTTGTGAATTTCATGTTGTCTTGCAGTTTCCTTAAATTATCTTCATGTTTTTTGAGTCTTTTTTTTTTTGCATCTGCTCTACTGGATATTTCTTTCTACCTTATCTCCCAGCTCACTAATTTGGTCCTCTCCTTCATCCAGCCTGTTTGCAATTCCTTCTAGTATTTTTATTTCAGAAATTGTATTCTTCATTTCTCCCGGGGGTTCTTGTTTATAGTTTATGTTTTCTTTTTCATACGGTTGTAGTTCCCACTCTGTTCATTGTAGTTGTCTGTGATTTTCTTGAGCATCCTATCACCATTCTTTTGAATTCTACATCTGACAGTTTGCTTGCCTCCATTTCTTTTAGCTCTTTTAGTGGGCAGTCATCCATTCCTTTCAATTGCAGATTCTTTCTTTGCCTCCCCATTTTAGGTGACTGTTTTGTTGTTTTTTCTTCTGTGATTCTGGTGCTCTGCTTTACCAGCTGTCTTTGTAGGGTGAACTTCTGTGGTAGGAGTTCTGTGTGACTTAGTGGTGTGGTCTCTCCTTGTCTGGATGTTCTAAGGTTGCACTTTCTTCCATCTGTGTGTGCTCTCTTATTGTGCTTGGGCTTTACCTGTTGGTGACTCCTTTGTTGGTGGGTTCTCCCTCCAGTGGGGTTACTAGTATTCACTACTCCCACCTTGTCTTTTTAGTGATCAGGGGCAGGGTGAATGCAAAATGGAGTAAGACAGAGAGCGAGTATTCTATGGGCTATCTTTTGAATACTCCAAAGGATAAGATATCCTTTGGAGAACTACAAGAATAACTGTGATATTCCACCCAACTAGTTGCTTTTTATAAAAGGCGAAAAAGAGAAAAGACTGTTATTATAAGATAAAAAGAATGTGAGCTGACTTTAGAAAGCAGAATGCTATGTAAGGTTAGATGGTGAGGTATGGAGAGAGTAAGGAATAGAAATTTGGGGTAGTGTGTGAGAAAATAAAGTTAACCACGACAGCAATAAAGCTCAGGAAGATGGTGAAATGGATTAAGACCAAGGAAGGGTGCTGTGTGGGACTTGGAATAACAATAGTATGATGAGAAATACATAATCTGAATAAAAATAATTAAAAATAACAGACCAAGAGTAGTGTGTTATTGGAATACAAGTGAAGTGAAAGAATAAATATTAAAATGTAATATGAAAGAGAGAATAAAGAAAACCAATAAAACACTGAAATCGAGCAAACAAAACAAAAGAAAAAACCTAAATGGAAAGAAAATAAATAAAAAGTGAATCAATCAATCAATCAATTCAAGTTCTGAAGCACAGTAAAGTGAAATTTATCTCAGCTGTTGCTATTAGCCTTCTGATATCTTTCTGGGTCTGTCTTTGTTCTTCTCACATCTCCAGGTCTTATTCTCTTACACTTGAAAAAAAGAAATGCACTAAAAACAGGCCTCCTATTGACTTTAAACCTGCCAAGAGGGTTCTGCTGGTCTTCCTCAATGCCAAAGGCATAGGGAGATTAGGCTCTGTTGTTTCCCTTCCCTACAGTTCTGCGAGTATGGGGACTCACTATGGGCCACAACATTCACAAGTGCCCAGTTTCAAGCCCACACTTCCAGTTTGCTACCAACCCACACTGTCTACTCTGAGCATATGTTCCAGGCTGATGACAAGAGTTCACCACATTGTGCAACTTTTTGATCAATCCTCAAGGTGCAAAGAGTGGGAACAAATCACATCCCTCCTCCCCTATCTCCATTGGTCTGGGTGTTGTACGCAGGCCAAGTCCCTTCAGGGCAGTTTAGTATCCCTATTGAATTAAGTCTCTGGTCCCTGCCACCTCTTCAAGCCCCTGCTCCCCTTGCCCTGCTTTGATCAATCTATGGGGCATCCCTGAGTAGGAGCAAATTGTGCCCTTCTCCCTCCCTCTTCACTGGTCAGGCCGCTGCAAGAGAGCAGTCATCGCACATCAGCTGCAAGCCTTTTGTGAGTGAATTCCCCTTGGTTGCAGCTGGCCATTCCTAACAAGTATTTGGCTTTCCACACAAACCAACTCTCTGACCAGTCCAGAGACCATCTAGGTCAGGGCTAGCAGTGGCCCATCTCTCCTCCCTCTCCAGGTGTCACCCAACTCCGCATTTTCTCTGGCACTGACAAATTTGACAACTACAGTCCCAGCCAGGTACATAGCAGCCAGCTGTGTGTCTTTAACAGCCCCTCGCCCCCAGCAACTTTAAGCATTCAGGTCTTTCTGGGTGTGGGTCTGTGACTTCCTGCTCTGGGAGGGGAGGAAAGCCACCAAGTTACAATCACTGACCCAGTTCTCCTCCAAAGCTCTTGCAGCAGCCATGGTCTCCAGTGCAAGCCCTGGGAACCCTCCCATAAGTTTACAGAATCTCCCTACCATACATTTTTAAATGCCCTTTGCAACCTTTGGCCTCCAAACTCCACGTCTACCAGGGTTATGTTTGCTGTTCACTATGTTCCTAGGAAGACCAGCCAGGTATCCCATCTGGGTGCATGCGCAAGTGGACTCTGCACCTACCCTGTCACCATCTTCTGGTGCCTCCTTGTATTTGACTTGGCTGGCAGTCATTCCTTCTCCTTCTCCAAATGTTTGTTTCCTGTTTTGCTTTTGCTAAGGTCTTCTTTACTGTGTGGTTCATTTTCTCAATCTTTCCTGTATATTGAGGTCTCCAAGATGCATGTAGTTGCCATTGACTCTCTAGTGCCTGTCTTATCTTCTGAAAGACTTCTGAAGTGAATGAGTGTCCATTGTAACCTTGAATACTTTAAGGAAGTTCAAACCTAAGCATTATTTCTTTGAGGAAAGGTTTTGCTGCCTAAGTTGTCTTCTCAATTCTAGTAGGTTATGACTACCCATCCAGAAAATATATCTACAAAAACTAATAAAATTTTTAAGTTTCCTATGATTTTAGACATCTGTGTAAAGTCAACTTTTCAGTCCTCAAGTGGACATATCCTTTTTTATTGTACTTTCTTTCTCGTTGGGGCATGTTCTGTTTTGGGATTATTTTTGGTGCATATCTGATAGTCTTGGATAATCTTCTGAATGGTCCTTTATAAATGAGAGCTCTTCAGATGTTGGGGTCTATTAAAGCATCTTTTCCATAATGGGTCTCTTCATTTAGATATTTGAAGATAGGTTATACTAGAGCTTTAGGGAATAAGATTATACCATGAGTGTCGATCTTCCTTATAAAATTAGGGTCAGTGTTAGAGAATCCCCATTTAGGAACCCATTTCTCATCTCTTTCTGTGTAGTGAAGTTTAAATTCTGATAAATCCAGGTAGGAAATTAAAGTTCAAAGAACTGGAAGTCCTTGGGTGGTTTGTCTTGCTGCCTTTTTGGTAGTTTGGTTTCCCTGAGCTGTTTGGGAACCATCCCTTGGTGTACTGGGCAGTTCATTATGACAATGTGGTTTGGTAGATACACTACCTCTAGCAATTTTAAATCTCTTTTGCATGTTTGATGTCTTTATTCCCCAAATTTAAGATCCCTCTTCCTTTCCATATTATCGTGTGGGCATGGACGATCATAAAGGCATATTTAGAGTCAGTGTAAATGTTAACATTCATTCCCTGGGATACTTTTTCCCTGGGATACTTCTGGTGAGGGCTATCAGGTCCAGTTTTTATGCGGAGGTTCTTATGGCAAAAGCCTGCATTTCTACTGCATACCCAGGTTATTGTTGATTATTCTCCATGAATCTGCTCCCATCTGTATATAATTCCCAAGCAGGTTCTGTCAGTGGTTGGTCAAAAAGATCTGGTCTCCAGAAACAATCTTTTTCAATGATTTCTAAGCAGTCATTCTGGAGGACTGAGCTTCCCTCTTAATCAAGGAGTAGGGTGGTTGGGGTTTAAGACAGTGGTGGTTTGTAAGGTAATATTTAGGTTAATAAAATACCCTAATAGCTTTCTATGCACGCTGCCATCAGCCAATACCCTCTTTTATTCATCAGAGTGAGTTTTTTTGTAGAGATACTAGCATGGCCAAATTAATCATAATTTTAAAAAAAATTCTCTAATACTGTTTGAATTCTCTCTAAAGCTTCCTTTTTGAGGATGAATTGTTTCTTCTGTGGGATTTGTATCCTTTTTGTTAATTTCTGTGGGTTCAATGTCAACAACCCTACCTGGGTTTCTATCAGCCTAAATAGCTTGACATAACTGCTTATACATCTTATTTGGAAAAAAGTTCACCTTCCAGTCCTTCCAGGCAAGTAAGTAACAGCCAGAACCAGAGAGCATGTTCCAGTGAGACTTCTACACATAATTGTGACTTCCAGGGTAAAAAGTTATTTGTGCAGGCAATTTACAAGGTAAGCCTTGGTCCAACAATGAAATGGACCAGTCTTGCTTGTAGAGAAAACTATGAGTAAGTTTATTATCTCCAAGGTGGTATTCCAGAGGTTGAAGAAACACCTGTTCTTATAATTTCCCTCCACACCAATAACTGACACCACAGCTGAACTTCTCTTGTTTAGTTTTGTTTTTAGCACTATGTAGCTCCTACATCTATCAGGATGTCAATTAGCTTGTTCCCCACAATCAATTTTACCCAGGGCTGCTATGGGGAAATAGTAATAGGTTGGGAGGTGTCTAGGACAGCCCCTGAGCCTCCTCATTCATCATCAGATTCATCATTCCTTACTAACATTTCTCAGTGAGGGTTTCTATTCTTTACATTTTTCTTTTTGAGTTCACAGCAGTCTTTTCTCTAATGACCTTCCTCTTTGCTATAGACATATTGATTGACACCTAATGGGTCTTTCCTTTTTTGTTTTTAGACCTGTCCTCTCCTTCTGGTTTACCCCACACTGTTTCTAAGAAAACTGTGGTTTGTTTTAATTTTCTTGTTTCCTGGGCATGGTAAATTTTAAAGGCTATATTCACCAGCTGGGAGGAATTTATTCCCAACATTCCATCTAGATTTTGGTGCTTCTTTCTGCTAGGTGGGCACTTTGCCCAATAAAAGTTATATTTACCATCTGGACATTTTCTGGTGCCTGTGGGGCAGCATTAGTGTACTTTTGATAGGCCTGATAGATCCTTTCTAAAATTCAGAAGAATTTTCATTTGGTTTCTATTGAACAACCTGTATCGTACTTAGGCTCTTTTGTTTAGGCATTTCTCTCTTAAGCCCTCCAAATGTACATCTTTTGTAATGTTTTAGGAAGGCTAGGTCAAGTCCAGTTGGGCTCTGTCAAGGAAATCATGCTAGCTGGGTTGGGGGTCCCATTAGGATTCTCTTGGTGAAGCTGATGACTTTCTTTGTTAGCCTTGTCAATAAATATCCATCTAACATCTGCCATTAGCAGGATGCTAAGAAGAGCGTGTACATTTACCCAGCTTGGATGATGAATTGCACAAATGTAGGTGAAAAACAGAACATGGACCTAGTTGTGGCCTGCAGTCTGGCCTTCCTGGTTTATTCCACTCAGAGTGTATTACCTCAAAGGGAATTTCCTCCTTCAAGCAGGGATGTTCCCTGTTCAAATTGGGTCCCCTGCTAGGTCTTCAAAGTGGATGCCATTCCTTATTATAGAGGGTTAGGGCTATCACCCCCTGGGCTCTATTTCAGGGATAGTGGTGGAGGAATCTTCCTGCTGCTAATCCTAGGTCCCCCAGGTTCAGAGCATTAAAGAGACTCATGTTCTCATTTTCTTTTTCTTCCTGTGTCTTACTATCAGAGAGAGATTTTAAAGCCAATTCCCTTCTATGCATCATTAGGTTGTTTCCTTTCTTTGTCAGATCTTTATTGTATAAAGACCTAAATGTTTGGTCATAATGGATTTTGCCCCATTTCCATGACCACTGGTAAAACAATTCCAACTGTATAATAGTATAGTAAATTAAGGAACCGTTTAAGAGCCATTACTCCCCATAGTCTAAAGTATACATAAGCCAAGAAGTGTTACAATAGAAAACCAATTCCTTCTTAGTCATTGGATTATGAAACAACCTACTACAATTCAGTACAGTGGACTTCCTTCAGGAGTCAAAACAGAACAACCCATGGTGGCACAAAAGTACAAACACAAAACCATAACCATAGAAAGACCCCAAAGTGGGACCATATGAACAAAACTTGGATCCATAATTTCATCAGTCCATACAAGCACTCACAAGCAAGTCCTGTAACCTTATCTACTGCCAACTGATACTGTAAGCAGTCCTGTCCAGACCCAAATGTCATGAAGCCCAAAGGGCACAAAACCAAAAGGCGAAGTATAGCCTGCCTACCAGGACTGTGAATTGTCCTAACCAAATCCGAATGGCAAAAAGCTCAATTGGCATGAAGGTTTAGTGGCATCAAGCCCAGGCAGAACAAAACTCAAGTGTCACTAAGCCCAAGTGCCATGAAACCCAAGCAGCTGTGATAGCTTGACAACCAGTACTTAAAATTGTTCTAACCAGACACCAGTGGCACAAAGCTCAAGTGACACATAGCCCAAGTAGCATGAAGCCCAAGCAGCAGTGACAGAGGACCTTTCATGTGCATTCCAGTTTGACGTACCCAGTATTGGAATTTGCTCCCCAGAAACTTGTTTCCTTTCACCATCCAAGTGTTTCAAGAGGCTGATATATTGAGAAGGAGTATAGGTTCTGCTGCCAGCCATTATGGAAGTCAAACTGGTGACAGAAGTGCTAGTGCAAAGGGAAAGCAGTTTATTCAGGTCAGGCAACCTGGGAGAGTAGTAGATTCCCATCTCAAAGATGATCTCTCCTTGTTCAAGCCTGCAATTCTTATAGGGATAGTGAGAAGAAGGCTTTTTTTCTTTTAATTATTCAATTATCTAGCTGGTTTTTGGCACAGTTGGGTCCTATCCATTAATCTTTCAAGTTTTTGACAAACTCAGTGTAAGAACCTGCCCCCTGCACCATCTTGGTCAAAGAGGTAGATTTTCTGGTGCTCTCTGGTGTAGACTGTCTACAATAACAGTGTCACCAATTTCCTGGCTCTACTGTCTACACCATGCCATTTGTTTAACAAAATTCTTTGACTCATTTCTCAATAATCTAGAGTCATAAGAGAGGCACAGATTCTTAAAAAGATGAGTTCTTATGACTTATTCATCTCAGTATTTATAATTTTTATGTTGTGTTGATCCTTGGGCAATATAACATACTACTTCGTAGAATAATCAAACAACTCCTGTTCCTTCTCTTTCTCTTCTTTTCTTCCTTTTCCTTCTCTTCCTCCTCCTCTTCCTTCTCTTTGTCCTCATCTTCCTTTTCTCCTTCCTCCCTCTTCTTAGTGAAGACATCCTATAAAAGGAAAAATAAGAGTTTAGAATAGAAAAAAAAAAGGTGTGAAGTTTTTACACAAAAGTATAGCATGTACGCAATTGGGTTCTGTATACCTGTGCAGTCTCTAAAAGCCTGGATATTAATCCCACTTTCACATATGCCTTGGCAAAGTTATTTAATTTTTCTCTGATTTTGTATCCTTGTTTGATGATAACAATATTACTTACCTTATATGGTCTTTTATGGCTTAAAATAATCAATCAAAAGATTGTAAATGTGGGAAAGTGTTATTCTTAATAGCATATATCATAATTATTGTTGTTATTATATTGACTCTATAGAGACTGAAGGATATGACATTAATATGGGATGTGCCTAAATTTTAATAATGGTGGTAACAGGGGCAATGGGTATTAAAATCATCTGAATATACTATCTAATAACTAGAACTATTCTTTTCTTAGGAAATGGTTTTAAGAGGTTTCAAAGTCATCCAAAGAAATTTATGTGTGTGTGTGTGTGTGTATATATGTAAAGTTCTAACATATTAAATTATATTTCTTATGAGACTTTGTTTTTTGAAAGCATTAACAGACCTTCAGATATCTTTTAATTTTTTAATTGATTGTTTTTCAAAATAATTCTACATATATTTTTACTGTTGCATTTCTTTATGCATAATTAAGAAGCAAGAGTGACTGAACTTATTTCCAGATTCATCTTCTAATACTGGTTTATGGAGTATCCAATGAAGCAATTGTTACAAGCCCCTGTTAGAACACAGAATATATATAGTATTATAAATAAATGCCCAAGTACCTACTTTATTTGCAGCCCTGCCTCTAGAGAATTATTAACAATGATAAATTTGGAAGTTACGGTAAATGGCCACAGTGGAGACTTCTTTTATATCCAAAATCATAAACATTAACAAAAAATAGTAAGTTCATTCTTATTACCCAACTAACTAAAAATGGCTTGGGCCATGTTCACAAAGTCAATGATTAGAGTACAGGTACTGGACTGAATGATTTATTTCAAAGATTGGACTAAGATATTATTCAAAAGAATCATCTTTTGCTCTCTGAAATTAGCTGATAATAGAAACATTTTCCAACTTATTGCATCAAAAGCCTGCCATAGGCAAACTTCTTCATGCATTCACTTATTCAACAAGTATTTTATGAGACTATAATCTGAGACAAGCATTTCAGTAGGTACAAAGAACAGAAAGGTTAATAAAAGAGTTAGGGCAATTATCTCAGTCCTATGGGAAGACAGAAGGAAACAGTTTCCATATCCTCAAGAGTGTGATATGGAAGGGCAGATAAAGTGCTGCTCAGATAAGGTCAAATTCAAGGAGTTCATCATCACCAAGCCCTTATTATATGAAATGTTAAAGGGACTTATCTAAGAAAAAGAAGATAAAAAATATGAACATTAAAAAGATAGCGAATTCACAGATATTAACAACCATGCCTAAAACAAAAGCAAACTAAGCAAACATCTAGAACAGGAACAGGAACCCAGAAATGGAGATCATATGGAGGGTTAGCAACAGGGGAGTGGGAGGAGGCGAGAGGGGGAAAGGTACAGAGAACAAGTAGCATAGATGGTAGGTAGAAAATAGACAGGGGGAAGGTAAGAATAGTGTGGGAAATGTAGAAGCTAAAGAACTTATGACACATGGACATGAACTAAAGGGGGGACTGTGGGTGGGAGAGGGTGTGCAGGGTGGAGGGGAATGAAGGGGAATGGGACAACTGTCATAACATAATCAGTAAAATATATTTAAAAAAACAAAAAAACCATTTGCAAAATTAGACAAAACTATTATAATAATGGAAAATAAATATTCATTAAGTTTCAAAAAAAAAAAAAAGAGAGTGTGATATGGCCTCAGTGGGGCAATACAGTGTACTGTGGAGAGCTGGAGAGTTCAAGCAACACTTCACATCTTGGAGAGGAAGGGGTATAGAAGCAGAGGTCTGTAGAGTGTACAGCAATGAGTCTAGTTGGAGGAAATGGGGAAGGAGAGAGTGAGGAGGACAGCGTTACAGGTAAATGAAGAGTAAAGTATTGGGAATGTAGTAAGATTGTGTACAAAACTTACAGGGTAGTTGCAGCCTAGAGGTTCTTACTGATTACATAAAAACTAGAAAATATTTTCTTAGGCATCAGACCCAGTGTGACACAGAAAAGAAACTCTTTTAAAACAATTTCCCCAAAATGAGTGAATTACATAATTGCAACAGGTGAAAGAGGGGTGCTGTGTTCCTGACTGAACAGAGTAACAATGTTTCATTAGCACCTCCTAGGTTCCACTTGTATGGTAAACATAATTAAATATAACAGTATGTATGCTCCAATAAGGAGAAGGATGGTATACTTATGGAAAACTATAATTAGATGATAGATACATACCGAGATAGATGATAGACAGATAGATGATGGATAAGAGGCATATGGATAGGGTGTCCATACAGTTTTCCTAGGACAGTCCCAGTGCATGCCTATTATTTCTCCATAAGGATAAGTAGTGCCTCTTTTCACTCTCAAAAGTACCTAGGGTTGGACAATAATTCATATATGACAGATAAGAAAAAGGAATACCTATAGACTAGGCCGCTAAGAAAGATTTTACAGAAACAGTAAGATTTTCAAAGTGACTTGATGGTAGGGTGAAATTCTGTAAAGAGGAGCTATGTTACAGCTGAAGATCAAACAACAGCCAAGAGACACATGCTGATAACTCACCATTTCCAAAATGTGAAGGTTATTCATTTATGTATGCACTTACTCACTCATTCAACAAATATTTGTAGAACACCTGATCAATAGTATGCGCTGTTTTGGTACTGGGTCACACCTGCAAATGGATTACCCAGATCTTATCCTCACAAAGTTTACATTCTAGTGGGGGTGGGAGTTAGTGAAGGCAGACTTTTAAAAATCTGTAAAACAGATAAACTGGATATTTTCAGAGAGTGATAAGTGCTCTGAAGGAAATTCAAAAGGGTAATACATTGGTGAGTGATTGGAAGGTGGCTACCCTAACAAGGCTTCCTGAAGAGCTGGCCCTGAGTTCTGACCTGAATGAAAAGAAGCAGCCACCCATGAAATGATCCAAGAAAGCATTTTAAGCATGCGGAAAAATGAAAGCAAGGCCCTAGTGCAGGGATCAGCTTGGTCTGTATCTGGCAGTAATGATCAAGAAGAAGGATGACACTTTGTCGTGGGATTAGGCAATGTGAGTAAGTTAGGACATTACAGCCCAGGGAAAGAGCTTGTATTTGATTGCGAGTGCAAAGGGAAACCATTTGGACAATAAACAGTTAAATGTCTTAACTAGAATCATGTTTTAAAGACATCACTCTGGCTGTCTTGTGGCAAACAAAATGTAGCAGAGAGTAAAAAACAAGCAGGGAGACTAGTAGGGACACAGAGATGTCAGTTCCTTAGACCAGGTGGTTGCAGGGAAAACAGAGATAATAAGATGTATTCAAAATATGTCTTGGAGGTAAGTAGCCAGAGTTTGCTAAAGGTTTCCTGAGGATGAGAAAGTAGGGAGTGAGTGATAGAAAAAAAGTAAGAAACAACTCCTGGATTTGACCTTAAACTGGGCACATAGTAATATACATATAATCACCAAGTGAATGTGTGTGCGTGTGTGTGTATGTGTATATATTTATTAAAATGGAAGCACAGTCCCATTTTCAAGTGTCTATTCATTCTTTGATCAAGGAACAACCAACATCGACAAAGGAAAATGCTGGTTAACGCTATGAACTCTCAGAACAAACTCCATGTCAAATTTATCTTTTCATCTCCTACAGTGTTTTGCCACTGCAAAGTAAATGCTCAAGAAAATATGAATGAATGAATGAATGAATGAAAACTTTTTCAGTGAATTATTCCAGATATTTAAGTCTAGAGTAATATAGGGTAACCAATTGACAACTAGTTCATCTGTTCTGTCATTTATTTTTACTTTATTCCTTTAAAAACACATTTATTGAGTGGTTACTTTGTGATAAGCATTGTGTGAGGCAATATGATATAGGAGACCATTCTGCATGGTGTGGGCCCAGCTCCCACTCGGAGATGCACAGGACCTATGCCCACAGATAGGTTCTCCTGGGGGGGAATCAGGCCTAAATTTGTACCTAAGCCACTTTGGGACTTGCTTTTGCTTAAACTCCCTCACCCTGAATTGAGACAGCAAGTGCTTACTGTAACTTCCTAAAATCCATGCTAAACCTTCCTAGTTTAAGTGTAACAGGTTCAACCACCTTCCCCTTTTTCATTTGCAAATATCCTTCTGTGATGTGATTAACAGCATTGGCTCCTTTGTAGTCTGTAAAAGGTAACCACCTAAAGCAAACCTGTGCATAGTAAATGAGGACCATGATGTAATGTGGGAAGAAACCCAATAAAGGCCTGTTGTGGTGGAGGCCGCAGGCTTTTGATCCCCTTGAGAGAAAAGCCATGCTGTCCCTTTTCCTCCACCGGACTTGGTAGTCCGTGTGAATGTCTCATTTCATCCATAATGACACGGACACTGTGGGCCGGTGTCTGCATCAATATGATATGTGAATCACACAGTATCAGTGCTAAAGCAGCGAAAATTTGATGACAGCAAATGACAATGGATCCTGATGTGGACTGAAAGTCAGGGAGAGCTTCCCTGAGGTAGAAATACTTGAGTGAAGTGCTGAGGGTGTGAATTTGGCAGGAGTAAATTCACATAATGAGAAGATCCAAAAGATGTCCTTGCATCTAGGGCAGAGGAGCCAGTTGTAGCTGAGATGTAGCTTAGAGGTGGGCTGAAAACAGGCATGCAAGGCTTTATAGCAGAGACATCTGAAGGGTTTAAAGCAGACAAGATATGGTCAGATTGCATCTTGAAGAGATCACCTGGCTACTTGTGTCAAATGACTAGATTGAAGAAAGAGACCAGCTAAAAGGGTGACACCTGAATCACATTCTCTTTGTAACTAATTAACATTCCTTACACAATCTAGAAATATAGCATAGTCTGAATAATTCCCTTCAGATAGCTTTGGAGAAAAAAAAAAAAAGAAGTGGAAGAAGCTCAAATATTAGTCATGTAATTTTAGAAACCCAGTAATATATTCCAGGTTTCCCAAGATATCTAACCCCAGGATGGACTTTTTGTGATTTCACTATCAAAGAACCAGCTAAAATGCCATTATGTTTTGTTAATTTTAATTTTGAACTGATGTCTTTTTTCCCATTGTAAGTGTGATGCATGCTTTTATTATTATTATTATTATTTTAAATATTCTATTTATTTTTAGAGAGAGGGGAAGGGGGAAAGAAAGAGATGGAGAGAAACATTGATGCGTGGTTGATTCTCTCATGCCCCACCTGGGGACCTGGCCTGCAACCCAAGCATGTGCCCTGCCTGACCAGGAATCAAACTAGCAACGCTTTGGTTCACAGGCCAGCACTCAATCCACTGAGCCACACCAGCAGGGTGCATGTTTATTATTTAAAAATTTAAGAAATGAAGAAAGTAACAGAAAAAAATACTTCCAGTATCTCCCCCAAATAGTCTTTGTTCGTATTTATATTTCCTGGTATACTTTTCACTGTTTTTCTCCTCCTCCTTCTTCTCCTCCTTCCTTCTTTTTACAGATTTGTTATCACATTTTTTATACAATTTTTTTTTACTTTTCTTTTCACTTAATATTATAACAATCAGTGATTATTTTGCCTAGTCAGGCACCACTTGAAACAGCTGCTTTGCCTGGAAAAGTTCTGTAAAAGTTTCTTTTAAAGTTTTGTTAAGAACTTCTAGTCAAGATGCAGGCATAGGTAAACATGCTTCACCTCCTTGCAAAACTACAGAAAAAATTACAACTAGTCCACAAAACAAATATCACTTAGAACCATCAGAAAATTGAGCTGTATGGAAGTCTGACAACCAAAGATTTAAGAAACTATATTCAACCAGACAGGTAGGAGGGCAGAGATGCAAAGACAGGTGGAGAGGTGTGGAGATGTTATGTGGTTGAAGAAGCAATGGAATGGATGGTCCTACATGCATGTGTGGTGGATAAAAATCAAGAGGGATACCTCAGGAGTGAAGGATCCCGGCCCAATGCAAGAACACATAGTGCAGGGTTCCAGGATCAGGAAGATAAATCCCCATAACTTTGACTGTAAAAACCAGTGGGGGTTGGGTAGGTAGAAGAAACTGCCAGATTTTCAGGATACACTTTTCAAAGGACCCACATAGACTTAGGGCTTATGTAGACCTACCCCCTCTGAGATTCAGCACCAGGGCAACAGCTGAAAGGGCACCAGTGGCATTTGGGGAGGAAGTGAAGTGACTGGAAATAAGGCGAGTGCCAGGAGACAGCTTCCTCCCAGGTAAACCTCCAGAAGCCAGGCAGAAGCACTGTCCCCTCACTGAGTCTTCCCCCCACAAAGAGCCACAAAGCAGTGAAACAGGTTGCCCTGCCCTGGAGATTACCTAAGGCTCTGCCCCACAAAATTTACAGGTGCATTTTCTATGTTAGACTACACTACCAAGGCAGGGAGTCAAAGCAGCTCTACCTAACATACAGAAACAAATACAGGGAGTCTTCCAAATTAAGGAGAGAAAGAAACATGAACCAAGTGAAAGAACAGAACAAAACTCCAGAAAAACAACTAAATGAAACAGAAATAACCAACCTATCTGATGCAGAGTTCAAAACACTGGTTCTGAGGATGCTCAAATAACTCATTGAGAACAGCAATAGCATAAAAAAGGCTCAGGCAGAGATGAAGGTTACATTAAGTGAAATAAAGAAAAAACTACAGGGAACCACAACAGAGGGGATGAAGCCAAGATTCAAATCAATGGTTTGGATTATAATGAAGAAAAAAACATTCAATCAGGACAGCAAGAAAAAAGAATTTAAAAAATGAGAATAGTCCAAGGAGCCTCTGGGACATCTCCAAAAGGATCAATGTCTGAATCATAAAGAATGCCAGAAGGAGAACAGCAACAAATTGAAAACTTATTTGAAAAATAATGAAATAAAACTTCACTGATTTGGCAAAGGAAATAGACATACAAGTCCAAGAAGCACAGAGAGTGCCAAACAAGTT
The DNA here is from genome assembly GCA_039655065.1 of Glossophaga mutica. Classification (NCBI taxonomy): domain Eukaryota; kingdom Metazoa; phylum Chordata; class Mammalia; order Chiroptera; family Phyllostomidae; genus Glossophaga; species Glossophaga mutica. The sequence goes on along the minus strand of CM077313.1, from coordinate 34,145,258 downwards.
GGATCCAAAGAAGGCCACACCATGATACCTTACAAATATGCCAAAGGTCAAAGATAAAGAGATAATCTTAAAAGCAGCAAGAGAAAAGCACAGAGTTACCTACAAAGGGGTTCCCATAAGACTGTCAACTGATTTCTCAAAAGATACTTTACAGGCTAGAAGGGACTGGCAAGAAGTATAAAAAGTAGTGAGAAGCAAGGACCTACAACCTAGATTATGTTGTCCAGCAAAGCTATGATTTAGAATAGAAGCTGATAAAGTCCTTCCAAGACAAGGTAAAGCTAAAGAAGTGCATCATCACTAAAACATTATTACACAGAATGTTAAAGGGATTTATTTAGAAAGTAAATAAAAGTTGAAAAACCACTTGGGAGAGCTCTGAAGATGGTTCAAGGTAAGTGGAAGCTGAACATACTTGCTTGTTCACCCAACTGTGACACCAAACTCATCTTCTAAAGAACAGACTAAACAGCCAATGGAATCCTACCTTACATGAAGTTTGGAAGCCAATGGTTGCAGAGAATGTTTAAGAATGGATGATCATATATTTCTTGTCATATTATTGTTGCTCTAAACCCCACACAGCACCATTCCCTGGTCTTGGTCCCTTTCACTACCATCTTGAGCTTTATTATTGCAGTGGTTAACTATATTTTCTTGTATACTATACCAAGTTTCTATCCCATACTCTAATAATATCTCAACATCTAACCTCTCATAAGCACTTTACTTTCTGACTTCAGCTCACATTCTTTTTCCCCTCTAATAAGTCTTATCTCTTTTACACCTTTTATAAAAAATTACTAATTGGGTGAAATATCATGGTTATTGCTGTACTTCTCCAAAGGATTTCCTATAGGTTCTCTATTTCTTGGTACTTTAAATTGCATAGAATACTCTCTCACTAGCTTACTCCATTTTGCATTCACCCTGCACCTGATCACTAAAAAGACAAGGTGGGAGTAGTGATCCCACTGGAGGGAGAACCCACCAACAAAGGAGTCACCAACAGGTAAAGCCCAAGCACAATAAGAGAGCACACACAGATGGAAGAAAGTGCAACCTTAGAACATCCAGACAAGGAGAGACCACACCACTAAGTCACACAGAACTCCTACCACAGAAGTTCACCCTACAAAGACAGCTGGTAAAGCAGAGCACCAGAATCACAGAAGAAAAAACAACAAAACAGTCACCTAAAATGGGGAGGCAAAGAAAGAATCTGCAATTGAAAGGAATGGATGACTGCCCACTAAAAGAGCTAAAAGAAATGGAGGCAAGCAAACTGTCAGATGTAGAATTCAAAAGAATGGTGATAGGATGCTCAAGAAAATCACAGACAACTACAATGAACAGAGTGGGAACTACAACCGTATGAAAAAGAAAACATAAACTATAAACAAGAACCCCCGGGAGAAATGAAGAATACAATTTCTGAAATAAAAATACTAGAAGGAATTGCAAACAGGCTGGATGAAGGAGAGGACCAAATTAGTGAGCTGGGAGATAAGGTAGAAAGAAATATCCAGTAGAGCAGATGCAAAAAAAAAAAGACTCAAAAAACATGAAGATAATTTAAGGAAACTGCAAGACAACATGAAATTCACAAATATTCAAATCATAGGAATACCAGAAGGAGAAGAAAAGGAGCAATGGATAGAAAACTTGTTTGAAAAAATAATGACAGAAAACTTCTGGAACCCGAAGAAGGGAACAGCCACACTAGGTCAGAAGCACAGAGGGTCCCAATCAAGAAGAACTCAAAGACGCCTAATCCAACACACAACATAATTAAAATGCCGATTTTGAAGAAAAAGAGGGAATCATAAAAGCAGCAAGGGAGACACAAGAAGTAATATGCAAGGAAACTCTGACAAGGTGAGCACCTGATTTCTCAACAGAAACACTACAAGCCAGGAAAGAATGGCAAGAAATATTCCAAGTAATGAAGAGCAAAGGCTTTCAATCGAGACAATTACACCCAGCAGGACTCTCAGTTATAATGGAAGGTGAAATAAGGAGTTTCTCAGACAAAAATAGACTGAAAGACTATTTTTCAATCTATTTTTCAGACTCCACCAAACCAGCCCTACCAGATATGCTAAAGGGACTGCTATAAGAAGAAGAAGAAAAAGAGTGAGAAAGAGAAGAACACAGGTACGAAGTGAAAAAAATGAATAAGTGCCTATCCATTATAACCTTAAATGTGAATGGATTAAATGCTCCAATCAAAAGACATAGGGTACCTGAGTGGAAAAGAAAACATGACCCACACCTATGCTGCCTGTAAGGGACCCACATCAGAAAAAAAGACCTACACAGACTGAAAGTGAAGGGCTGGAAAAAAGTATTCCAAGCAAATGGACAGGGGAAAAAAAGCTGTGATAGCAATATTTACATAAGATAAAAAGTACTTCAAAACAAAGGCCATAACAAGAGACACTGAAGGACACTTCATAATACTGAAGGGATGAATTTATCGAGAAGACATAAACAATATGAACATATATTCACGCAACATAGGAGCACCTAAATATATAAGGGAAAACTTGGAGGACTTTAAGAAAGATATAGAGAGCAACACACTTATACTAGGGGACTTTAAAACCCCACTTTCAAAAAAGACAGACCTTCCAAACAAAATGTCAAGAAGGCATTGGAACATTGCCTTCATAGATCAAATGAAGTTCACTCATATATATTTAGATTATTTCATCTCAAAGAAGCAAAATACACATTCTTTTCAAGTGCATGGAGAAAATTTTCAAAGATAAACTATGTGATAGGATACAAAACAAGTCTCAATAAATTCAAGAATATAGAAATCATATCAAACATTTTCTCTGATCACAAAAGCCAAAAACTAGAAAACAACTTGAAAGAAAAAAAAAACTCAAAAACACTCAAATTCATGGAGATTGCATAGCATGGTATTAAATAATGAATGAGTTAATGATGAGATCAAGGAAAAATCAAGAAGTTTCTGGCAACTAATGAAAAGGAACGCACAATGACCCAAAACTTATGGGGGACACATCAATGGCAATCCTGACAGGGAAGTTCATAGTGATACATGCCTGCCAAAAAAAAAAAAAAAGAGTGAAACCTTTCAAATAAACAACCTAATTCTACATCTACCAGAACTAGAGGAACAATAACAAACAAAGCACAGAGTGAGCAGAAGGAAGGAAATAACCAAGATCAGAGCAGAGTTAATGATATAGAGACTAAAGAACTATTTAAGGATCAATAAATCCAGGAGCTGGTTCTTTGAAAAGATAAGCAAAATCAACAAGATTTAACAGACTTATCAAGAAAAAAAGGGAGAGGATGCAAACATATAAAATCAGAAATGAAAGAGGAGGGATTACAACTGACACTACAATATACAAAGGATTACAATAAATTACTACAAATAACTCTATGCTAAGAAATTTGAAAATCTGGGTGAAATGGACATATTCCTAGAAAAATATAATCTTCTTTAACTGAGTGAAGAAGAAGTAGAAATCTTGAACAGACCAATAACAGCTGGTGAGATTGAAGCACTAATTTAAAAACTCCCACCACACAAAAGCTCTGGACTGTATTCTCTCACAGGAGAATTTTACAAAACCTTTAAGGAAGAGCTAACCTGTATCCTTCTCAGACTATTCCAAAAAATCCAAGAAAAGGGAAGACTCCCAAACTCTTTTCATGAAGCCAGCATCATCCTAATCCAAAAATCAGATAAACACACAACAAAAAAAACAAAACTACAAGCCAATATCAACGATGAACATAGACGCAAAAATCTCCAACAACATTTCTGCAAACCACATCCAGCTATACATTAAAAAGATTATACATCATGATCAAGTGGAATTTATGCCAGGAAAGTACAATATTCATAAATAAATAAACATAATACAGTACACAAACAAAAGAAAAGATGAAAATCATGTGCTCCTATCAATAGATGAAAAAAAACCATTTGAAAAAGTACAACACCCATTTCAGCACCCGTTCATGATAAAAACACTGAGCAAAGTGGGAGTAGAGGGAGCATACCTCAACATAATAAAGGCCATACATGAGAAACTTACAGTGAACATCATACTCAATTGGAGAAAACTAAAACTTTCCAACTAAAATCAAGAACAAGACAAGCATGTCTGCTTTCACCACTTCTACTCAACATAGTATCAGAATCTCTAGCTACAGCAATCAGACAAGAAAGAATAATAAAAGGCATCCAAATTAGAAAGGAGGATATAAAACTGTCACTGTTGGCAGATGATATGATAGTGTACCTAGAAAACGCTATAGACTCGACCAGAAAACTATTCAACCTAATAAATGAATTTGGCAAAATTGTGGGATACAAAGTCAATATTGAGAAATCAAGGGTATTTTTGTACACCAATAACAAAATGTCAAAAACAGAAATCAGGGGGAAAATCCCATTTGCTATAGCAATAAGAATAATAAAGTACATAGGAGGTACTTAGCAACCAAGAAGGTAAAAGGCCTTTACTCAGAAAACTACAGAACTCTGAAGAAAGAACTTAAGGAAGCCACAGACAAATGGAAGCATACACTGCATTCATGGATTGGAAGTATTAACATATTCAGAATATCCATACTACCCAAAGCAATCTATAGATTCAATGCAATCTTTATTAAAATACCACTGACATATTTCAAAGATATAGAACAAACATTTCAAAAATTTACATGGAACCATAAATGTACCCAGATAACGAAAGCAATTTTGAGAAAGAAGAGCAAAGTAGGACGGATCACAATACCTGATCTCAAACTATATTATATGGCTACTGTAATCAAAACATTGTTGATCTGGCATGAGAACAAACACATAAATCAATAGACCAGAATAGAGAGCCCAGAAATCAATTCAAGTTTCTATGGACAAATAATATTTGACAAAGGGGATGGAAGCATAAAATGGAGTAAAAATAGCCTCTTCAATAAATGGTGTTGGGAGATCTGGACAGCTATAGGCAAAAAATAAAACTCAACCACCAACTTATACCATATACAAAAATAAATTTAAGGTAGATAAAATACTTAAATATAAGTCACAACACCATAAAAGTCCTAGAGGAGAATATAGGCAGAAAAAGCTTATATATTCCACGCAACAATATTTTCACCAATATGTCCCCTAGGGCAAGGGACATAAGGGAAAAATAAACAAATGGGACTTCATCAAAATAAAAGGCATGGCTAAAGAAAATATCAACAAAATGAAAAGGGGGACAAAACATGTGGGAAAACACATTTGCCAACCATACATTGGACAGACCTCTAAAATTTATAAATAACTCATATGACTCAACACCAGGGAGACAAACAATCCAATTAAAAAATGGTCAAAGGACCTGAACAAACAGTTCCCCAAAGAGGACATACATTGGGCTCGTGGGCATATAAAAGGATGCTCAACATCACTAGCCATCAGAGAGATGCAAATTAAAACCACAATGAGATACCACTTCACACCAGTCAGAATGGCCATCATAAACAAATCAACAAAAACAAGTGCTGGTGTGATTTTGGAGAAAAGGGCACCCTAGTACTCTATTGGTGGGAATGCAGACTGGTGCAGCCACTGTGAAAAAAGTATGGAATTTCCTCAAAAAACTAAAACTGGAACTTCTTTTTGACCCAGCAATTCCACTGCTGGGAATAACCTAATATCCTTAAACACTAATTCAAAAGAACCTATGCACTCCAATGTTCACAGCAGTGTTATTTACAATAGCCAAGTGCTGGAAACAGCCTAAGTGCCCATAAATAAATGAGTGGATCAAAAAACTGTGGTACATTTATGCAATGAAATTCTATACAGCAGAAAAAAAGGAGCTCCTGCCCTTCATGACAGCATGGATGGAACTGGAGAGCATTATGCTAAGTGAAGTAAGCCAGGAGGTGAAAAAAAAAAAAAAACCCTATGATCTCACCTATAAGTGGAACCTAATTAACAAAACAAACAAGGAAGCAAAATATAACCAGAGACATTGAAATTAAGAACAAACAGAGTAACCAGAGGGGAGGGGGGAGGGAAATAATGGGGGAAAGAAGGGAAATGGTCATCAATGAACATGTATAAAGGATCCATGGACAAAGTCAAAGGGGGGTAGGATTGTGGGAGGGAGGTGGGGGTGGGTTGTGCAGGGGAAAGTGTTGGTGGGAAAATGGAGAAACTGTATTTGAGCATTAATAAAAGATGATTAAGAGTAATAAAATAAGTGTTGGCAGAGGACTTCCGGCCAAGATGGAGGCGTAGGCGGACATGCTGTGCCTCCTCTAACAACCAAAATTAAGGACAACAAATATTTAGAAACAAGAAAACAACCAGAACTTATAGAAAACTGAACTGTACAGAAGTCCAACAACCATTCATCCAGACCGGTAAGAGGGGCGGAGTCGTGGCAGGAGAAAGTGGAGGTACGGACCCGGGAACGCAAGCAGCATCTGCAGGCAGTTCCCAGGTGCACAGGCGGCGGCTGGCGGTCCCCGGGCCCACAGGCAGCAGCTGGCGGACCCCGAGCACAGGGGGGCAACTGTGCAGACCCAGTGAGGCAGCGCAAGGTGGCTGGCTGACCAGGTGGTCCCACATTCGTGCGCCCACATTCGCGCACGCAGACGGTCCAGGCACAGGCGAAGTGGCGGAAGGGACTGAATCCAGGAGAGAGCGGAGCAGGCGCCATTGTTCCCTCTCAGGCCCCGCCCCCACATACAGCGTCACAACCCAGCGACTGGGCTGCCCCACACTGGGGAGCGCCTGAGGCTCCACCCCTCACTACGTAACAGCACGCGTGCATGCGCAGATAATCCAGGTGAAGGGGAAGTGGCGGAAGTGACCGGAGTCCAGAAGAGAGCAGAACAGGCGCCATTCTTCCCTCTCGGACCCCGCCGCCACCTATAGCATCACAACCCAGCGACTGGGCTGCTAAGGCTCCACCCCTCATACGTAATAGCTGCGACCAGACTAAAACCAAAACAAAACAAAACAAAAAACCCCACCAAGAATGGCTCAAACCGGAGAAAAAATGAAAACGCCGGAGTCAATTCCTCTAAGCAGTGAAGAGATAGCCAACCTATCAGATGCACAGTTCAAAGCACTGGTCATTAAACTGCTCACAGAATTGGTTGATTTTGCTCACAAACTAGATGAAAAAATGCAGGCTACAATACGTGAAATGAAGGAAGACGCATGGGGAACCGATAGAGATGGAAGGAAAACTGGGACTCAAATCAATGGAGTGGACCAGAAGGAAGAAATTAACAACCAAACAGAAAACGAGGAAGAAACAAGAATTCAAAAAAATGAGGAGAGGCTTAGGAACCTCCAGGACATCGTTAAACGTCCCAACATCGGAATTATAGGGGTCCCAGAAGGGGAAGAAGAGCAACAAGTAGAAAACTTATTTGAACAAATAATAAAGGAGAACTTCCCCAATCTGGCAAAGGAAATAGACTACCAGGACGCCCAGGAAGCTCAGAGAGTCCCAAAGAAGTTGGACCCAAGGAGGAACACATCAAGGCACATCGTAATTCCATTAGCCAAGATTCAAATGAAGCAGAGAATTCTAGAAGCAGCAAGGGATAAGGGGACAGTCACCTACAAAGGTGTTCCCATCAGACTGTCAGCTGATTTCTCAAAAGAGACCTTGCAGGCAAGAAGGGGCTGGAAAGAAATATTTGAAATCTTGAAAAGCAGGGACCTACATCCAAAATTGCTCTATCCAGCAAAGCTGTCACTTAGAATGGAAGGACAGATAAAGCGTTTCTCAGATAAGATCAAGTTCAAGGAGTTCATCATCACTAAGCTCTTATTATATGAAATGTTAAAGGGACTTATCTAAGAAAAAGAAGATCAAAAATATGACAGTGAAAAGACAGCAAACTCACAGCTATTAAGAACCACACCTAAAACAAAAGCAAACTAAGCGAACAGCTAGAACAGGAACAGAACCACAGAAATGGAGATCATATGGAGGGTTAGCAACAGGGACGTGGGAGGAGGAGCGGGGGAAGGTACAGAGAATGAGTAGCATAGATAGTGGGTAGAAAATAGACAGGGGGAGGGCAAGAATAGTATGGGAAATGTAGAAGCTAAAGAACTTATGACACAAGGACATGAACTAAAGGGGTGAATGTGGGTGGGAGAGGGTGTGCAGGGTGGGGGGAATGATGGGGGAGAAATGGGACAACTGTAATAGCATAATCAATAAAATATATTAAAAAAGAATAATGTGGGAAATGTAGAAGCTAAAGAACTTATGACACATGGACATGAAGTAAAGGGGGGGAATGTGGGTGGGAGGGGGTGTGCAGTGTGAAGAGGAATGATGGGGGAGAAATGGGACAATAGTATAATAGCTTAATCAATAAAATATATTTTAAAACAAAAAAAATAAGTGTTGGCAAAGACAAAAATACATGTGATGTATACTATCTTTATGTTATTATAACTTAATGTTCATCTCTCCTGAATGTTTTTATTTTAACTAAATAAGTTATGTTTTTTTATTTATTTTTATTTTTTATTTTAATTGTTGATCTTGTACAGTTTTCTGTCTTTTATTCTCATCCTAACCCACCACCCCAGCCCTCCCCTCCTTCCTCCCATTTCCACCCCCCCATAGTTTTTGTCCATGTGTCCTTTATACTTGTTCCTGTAATTCCTTTCCCTTTTCCCCTGAAATTCCCTCCCCTCTCCCTTCTGGTGACTTTCAGCCTGTTCTCAATTTCTGTGTCTTTGGTTATATTATGCTTGCTTGTTAGTTTTGATGATTAGCTTCCTGTTAAAGGTGAGATCATATGGTATTTGTCTTTCACTGCCTGGCTTACTTCACTTAACATGATGCTCTCAAGTTTCATCCATGCAGTTGCAAAGGGTATGAGCTCCTTCTTTCTTTCTGCTGTGCAATACCTATTAAAGTACCAATGGCATATTTCACAGATATAGAACAAACTCTTCAAAAATTTATATGGAACAATAAACAACCCAGAATAGTGGCAGCAATCTTGAGAAAGAAGAGCAAAGCAGGAGGGATCACAATACCTGATACCAAAATGTATTACAAGGCCACTGTAATCAAAACAGCCTGGTACTGGCATAAAAACAGGCACGTGGACCAGTGGAATAGAACAGAGAGCCCAGAAATAAAGTCTAGTCTCTACAGTCAATTAATATTCGACAAAGGGGGCAGCAACATAACATGGAGTAAAAATAGCCTCTTCAATAAGTGGTGTTGGGAGAACTGGACAGCTTCATGCAAGGAAATGAAACTCAAACACCAACTTACACCATACATAAATAAGTTATGTTTTAAATTTTTGAGCATATCAAACAAACTTTAAAAATAAAATTAATCATGCCCCCCCTAAAAAAAAAAAAAAAAAAAAAAAAAAAAAAAAAAAAAAGAAGCCAGGCAGTAAAAGACAAATACCATATGATTTCACCTATTAGAGGAACCTAATGAACAAAACAAACAAATGAGCAAAATAGAACCAGAAACATGGAAACAAGGAACAAAATGACAGTGACCAGAGGTGAAGGAGGAGGAGGAGGGATAAGGGAATAAAAAAGGAGAAGGATCTAATTAAAGAACAAGTACAGATGACCCATGAACATGGATATGAACAACAGGGTGGGAATTGATTGTGGGAGTGGTGTGTTAATGGAGCAGGTAAGAGCAATGTGGAAAAATTGGGACAACTGTAATAGAAAAACAATTAAAAAAAAGAAATTTTCTGAATGATAGAGAATGAGGTAACGATGATGATGAAGAAGAAGTAAAGGGTAGCAAACACTTTAAAACGTTTTCAATGTATAAGGCAGTGTTCTAAGCATTTAATGTACTTTCATACCACTAACAATTTTCTCAGTTAGTGTCTGTTATTGTCTCCATTTTTCAAATGAGGAAACTGAGGCATGGAAAGACTAAGATACTTGTCCAAGGTCATACAATTACTAAGTAGTAAAATTTGAGTTGAAATCCACATTTGTCAGGCTCCAAAGTCCAAGTGCTTTCTATTCTATCACATTTATTTCCAAAGAGGTTTAGTTACTTAAATTCCCTATTAAAAACCACTGTCATCTAGAGAGTAAGATTACCACATGAATCCAAAAGAGAACAAAATGAGACTTTTTGAGACTAGCAAATTAGACTTCACTCAGCCACTCAATTTGGAAAGGCATCATGTCACAGTGTATCAGTTGAGATGGCTGGCTGCAATTAATAGACTACCTAACAGTGAATTAGATTATAGGGATATTTAATTTTATTTCACATAACATGAAGGCTAGAAGTGCATGATCATGGTGGTACAGCAGCTCCATGATCCCTATGTTTATGGCAGCATTATTCACGGCTGCCAAGATATGGAAACAACCAAAGTGTCCTTTTGTAGATGATTGGATAAAGAAGATTTGGTACATATATATATATATAATGGAATTCTATTCAGCTGTAAGAAAAGATAAAATTCTGCCATTTGCTTCAACATAGATGGACCTTAAAAATATCATGCTAAGCAAAATAAATAAGAGAAAAATAGTTAAGAAGCATATGATTTCTCTCATATATGGGGTATAAAACTGAAAGCATCAAATGAACAAACAAGAAATACAAACAAAAACTCAGACACAGACAATGGTATGATTATCAGAGAGAAGGGGGTGGATAGTAAAGGGTAAAGGAGTCAAATATATGGAGATGGAAGATGATTTGTCTTTGAGTGGTATGCACACAGTGCATCCTACAGATCAGGTATCATAGACATGTACACTTGAAACCTATATAATGTTATTAACCAATGTCACACTGATAATATTATTTAATAAATAAAAGGCAATGTCATCTAAAGAGTGACATCACCACATGGGTCCAGAGAATAATACAGTGAAATCCTTTGAAACTAGCTAATTATATTTCACTCAACCACTCAATTTGGAAAAGCTTAATGTCACAATGTATTAGTTGAGATGGCTCTGGTTGAGGTTAGTAAACTACTTAACAGTAACTTAGATAATAGGGATATTTAATTTTTTTTTCACATAACAAGAATAATGGAAGTGGGTAGTAATAATGGTAGAGCAGCTCCATCACACCAAAGTGTAGGGTAGGCATTGCTGTAATTTTTTACTTTTCTCCTCATGCTCACTTAATGGCTATAGTAGCACTGATAAAATATCCTCATATGATGGAAATTAAAGGAAAAAAGAAGGAAAGAGGTTTCTTCTAAGAATCTTTATCTTTCTATGGAGTAAAAACTTCCCCAGAAACACTCTAGAGATTTCTTACTTGTAATTCATTGCTTAGAACAGTGTCACCTGGACATCTTGAGCTAAAAGGGTGACTGGATAAGTGTGCATCTAGACAGAGAAATGAGATTAGCATGATAGACTTTGACAAATAAAGGTTAAGGCCACAATACTACCTGAAGGAAACTTGGTGTTCTTTGAGCAAGGTAGGTGACCAACCGAGTCTGCTCTGCATGAACTGCTGAAATTAATACAGTGGGAATTCAAAACATAAATCATTTTATAAGTGATTTAAAGAAAAATTGTGAGTTTTCCAAGTTTGTATAGACAGGCTCAGGATGAGAGTTGAACCCAGAATCCTTTGGCTATACTGTGGTTTTTAAACTGAGTTCCTCAGGATTTCCACATAAATTTCATTACCATATCATTTAAAACCTCTTTTGAGTATATTATTTAAAAATGTGATTTAAATACAGTACATGTGTAATTTTCTCATATATCAGAAATTAACATAATGCAATCATTACTAAACAAGCCATATGAAGTCTATGCTGTCAGAGTTAACTCAGTTTTTATTGCTGTTGTTTTTCTAAACTTGGAGTGAAGCATATCCTGCCATCCCTATTTAATTATGAAGTTTCCTGGAATTCCTAGGTAAGCTATTAAAAACCATTTGTAACCATTTGTCCATGTTAATCTAGATATTAGTACTGGACAACACTATAAAATAGAGAGTTGACAGTGATATAAGACTGCAGCACCTCCAATAAATTTGAAATAATCACTAATTTAAACTTGCCAAATATATCAAACAGCTGCACTATTTTCACTAACTGACAATATCTCTCTGGCCCCTGCATACCACTCCAGTTACTTTTCTCTGACTCTTCCTGCTCCACAAGCACCTGTTTCAATGCTAGGAACATTGTTCCTTGTCTCATGGCTTTTACATATGCTATTTCTTCCAGCAAGCATTCCTCATTTAGTTAGATTCAGCTCATTCTTGCTGTCCCATTTAAATTGTACTTCTTTTTCTGACCTCCCCAAATAGGCTAGTACCATGGATTTCACTATTCCTTTGGTAAACTCATTGTTTTATAATTATTTTGTCCACAGCTCTCTTTCCTTTTAGGCTGAGAGTTGTCTGAGTGCAGCAACCATAGATAACCCATTCACAGTGAGGTCTTCAGTTTCTGAGGGAGTATTGCTTCCATGGAAGTAATTAATTATTGTTGAAAAATAAATGTAACATTAATAAATACATTTAAATTTAGATGCGATATCTATAAAGAAGAACTTTTTTGATTATTAAAGAAAACCTTATTAATTGAAAAATGACTTACAATTACTGAAATAATACAGAGTACTAATTTTAAGTCCACAGCTGGATGCATATATTCATATGTATACATCAGATTATTTTTCATCCAGATAATATAGAACACTTTTATTTTTATTTTTTTATTTTTAATATATTTTATTGACTATGCTATTACACTTGTCCCATTCCCCCCTTCATTCCTCTCCACCCTGCACACCTACTCCCACCAACGTTCACCCCGTTTAGCTCATGTCCATGTATCATACTTATAAGTTCTTTAGTTTCTACATTTTCCACACTATTCTTACCCTCCCCCTATTTTCTACTACATCTATGCTACTTATTCTCTGAACTTTTCCCCCTCTCTCCTCCTCCCACTCCCCTGTTGCGAACCCTCCATGTGATCTCCATTTCTGTGGTTCTGTTCCTGTTCTAGCTGTTTGCTTAGTTTGCTTTTGTTTTAGGTGTGGTTCTTAATAGCTGTGAGTTTGCTGTCTTTTCATTGTCATATTTTTTAATCTTTTTCTTAGGTAAGTCCCTTTAAAATTTCATATAATAAGAGCTTGGTGATGATGAACTCCTTGAACTTGACTTTATCTGAGAAACACTTTATTTTCCCTTTCATTCTAAATGAAAGCTTTGCTGGATAGAGCAATCTCAGATGTAGGTCCTTGCCTTTCATGACTTGGAATACTTCTTTCCAGCCCCTTCTTGCCTGCAAGGTCTCCTTTGAGAAATCAGCTGACAGTCTTATGGGAACTCCTTTGTAGGTGACTGTCCCCTTATCTCTTGCTGCTTCAAGGATTCTTTGCTTAATTTTAATCTTGGGTAATGTAATTATGATGTGCCTTGGTGTGTTCCTCCTTGGGTCCAACTTCTTTGGGACTCTCTGAGCTTCCTGGACTTCCTGGTAATCTCTTTCCTTTGCTAGATTGGGGAAGTTCTCCTTTATTATTTGTTCAAATAACTTTTGTACTTATTGCTCTTCCTCTTCCCCTTCTGGTACACCTATAAGTCACACATTGGAACGTTTAAAGATGTCCTGGAGGTTCCTAAGCCTCTCATTTTTTTGAATTAATGTTTCTTCCTTATTTTCTGTTTGGTTGTTTCTTTCTTCCTTCTGGTCCACTCCATTGATTTGAGTCCCAGTTTCCTTCCCATCACTATTGGTTTCCTATACATTTTCCTTTATTTCACTTAGCATAGCCTTCATTTTTTTTATCTAATTAGAGACGAAAATCAACCAATTCTGTGAGCATCCTGATCACCAGTGCTTTGAACTGTGCATCTGATAGGTTGGCTATGTCCTCATCAGTTGTAATTGTTCTAGAGTTTTGATCTGTTATTTTATTTGGGCCATTTCTTATTATTTTTTTTTCTTGATGGGCCTGTTATGTAGTGAGGGGCAGAGCCTTAGGTGTTCACCAGGGCTGGGTAACCTGAGTCGTTGGGTTGTGATGCTGTATGTGGGGCAGAGCTTTGAGATGGAGCAATGGTGCTCACTCCACTCTGCCAGATTTCAGTCCCTTCCACTGCTTCCCCCAAGCAAACTGGGCCCTTCTGGTGCTGACTTATGTGTGGGTGGGTTTGTGTACATTCTAGGACCCTGTGGGTCTCACCAATGAACTCTTCTGTGAGTCTGGGAGTCTCTCCTAGCACCTCAGCCCCCACAGGTGTTTTCAATTGGTGTTTTGAGGTTTTATTTCCCTGTGCTGGAGCCCTGGGTTGCATGGTCTGTCTAGCTCCCCAGTTTTGCCTGCTTTATCAGTGTGCAAATGTGGGACCACCAGCTCCACCAACCACCTTGGGTACCACACCCCTCCACAATCCGCCACTTTGCTGGGTCTGCCTGCTGATACCCCATGCCCCGGGGTCTGCCCGCTGCCACCTGTGTGCCTGGGGTCTGCCTGCTGCTGTCTTGCACATCCAGGGTCCATCAGCTGCCACCTTGCATGCCCAGGCTGCCAGCCAACATTTTTTTTTGCCTCGGCCACTCTGCTCCTCCTACCAGTATGGATGAATGTGTCTATTTTAACTCCTTGGTTGTCGGACTTCCATACAGTTCCATTTTCTGTCAGTACTGGTTGTGTTTTCATTTCTAAATTTTTGTTGTACTTATTTTGGTTGTGTGAGGAGGCACAGTGTGTCTACTTACGCCTCCATCTTGGCTGGAAGTCTCTATAACACTTTTAATACACAATATGATTCTTTCATGATCATACCCACTCCTTGCTTCTCCACTCCTGTAAGTAACTGGCTTCTATCTCCATAAATTAGTTTTTTCCCATTCTGAAATTTTATATAAATAAAAATTATTTCAAATGTATGTGTTTGTGCCTGGTTTCTTTCATTCAACATAGTATCTATGATATTTAGGCATGTTGTATGTTCCTATTTTTTGTTTAATTGTATTCCACTGCATGACTATAACATGATGTAGTTATTCATTTTCTTATTGATGGACATTTGGTTTTCCTTTTTAATTTGGAGCTATAACAAAAAGAAGTAATGAACACTTAGCTACAAGGTTTTTTGTAGTCATATGTTATTTAAAGAAAGAAAAAAAGGTCTGTTCCACTCTCTCCCATTATTAAAAACAAAAAAAATCTGGTGGCATGAGAAAAACGGCAGTGTGAGAGATACCCTTGGTCTCTCCATTGAAGTTTCAACAATTTGAACAGCTATAACTCAATAAAGGATTCCCTGTTCAATGCACAAATATGCTTGAGACATCCACACATGGAAATATTTAAAGGTGGAAAAATGGGAGCAAAAGGGGCAAGGGAGAAGAAAAAAGGGCTGAGAAGAGCCAGGGACAGAGCTCTGCAACCAGGAGATCAGCAGTGCTCAGCCTGGAAACAAGAATCCCATTGTACATAATGCTGTCTTCAGCCAAGAGAAAAAAGGAATCATTGAACATTCCTGAAGGAGTGTGTAGTATGAACTGAAGCTGAGCCCAGAGATCTAGGAAGGGAGCAATCATGTTTGTTGGGAGGTTGGCATTCCAGGCAGAGACACAAAGCAAAAAAGTCCTGCTGCTCTGTAGTCTCCAAAATTTTGCCTCCCTTTACCTTTGATGTTCAGCTCCAGAGGACATTATTTGCAATCCCAAAAGTGGTACTTCAGAATCATTTTTTCCCCTGAGCAAAGTATGCACCTTCTGACTGGTTTTGGGGTTGAGGCACTGGGAAACCCTGGGAGGTCTGAAGTTGCCATAATCAGGTGGGCAAAGCAACAAAGAAGCTGGCTAGTTCCCCCAGCCAACCCCATCCCCAAGCCTTAAAGCTAAACTGACAACAGTGTCTGGATGCAGAGGAGAGTTCTGATATTTTACAGAGCTAAAAAGTTGTGATTTAGTGCCACCTACTGAGAAATAAGAGAAAGATCTCTATGTATTAATTGGCTGGAGAAGTGCCATTCATATATAGATGCCTAGACAGAGAAGCTATGCATCAAATACCATGAATAATCAAGGTAGAGAGGCAACTTAAAGAGAAAATGAAAAATCTTCAAAAAACAAATATAAACTCCTGCAAATATGTGATATAAATGACAGAAAAAATAAGATTGCTGTTCTGAAATACTCAACAGGATGTAAGAAAATACAAAAAGCAATTTAAAGCACACAGAAAACAAATCAACAAACAAAGCAAGTGCTTTACCAAGGTGATCAAAACTTTAGAAAAGAAAAAAACAGAAATTCTAAAGATGAGCAACCCAATTAAAAAATGGGTAAAGGACTTGGGCAGATACTTCTCCAAGGAGGGCATACAGAGGATCCAGAGACACATAAAAAGATGCTCGATATCAATAGCTATCAGAGAGATGAAAATTAAAACCACAATAAGATACCACTTGACACCAGTCAGAATGGCCCTCATAAACAAAGCAACAAACAGCAAGTGTTGGAGAGGTTGTGGAGAAAAGGGGACCCTAGTACACTGTTGGTGGGAGTGCAGACTGGTACAACCACTATGGAAAACAGTATGGAATTTTCTAAAAAAACTGAAAATGGATATACCTTTTGACCCAGCAATTCCACTGCTAGGACTATATCCTAAGAACCCTGAAACACCAATCCAAAAGAACCTATGCACCCCTATGTTCATAGCAGCACAATCTACAATAGCCAAGTGTTGGAAGCAACCAAGATGCCCATCAGTAAATGAATGGATCAAAAAACTGTGGTACATTTACACAATGGAATTCTATGCAGCAGAAAGAAAGAAGGAGCTCCTACCCTTTGCAACAGCATAGATGGAAATTGAGAGCATCATGCTAAGCGAAATAAGCCAGGCAGTGAAAGACAAATACCATACACTCTCACCTTTAACAGGAATCTAATCAACAAAATAAACAAACAAGCATAATATAATCAAAGACATTGACATTGAGAATATGCCGAAAGTCCCCAGAGGGGAGAGCGGAGGGAATTTCAGGGGAAAAGGGGAAGGATTTACAGGAACAAGTATAAAGGACACATGGAGAAAAACTATGGGGGGGGGCGGAAATGGGAGGGAGGTGGGGAGGGCTGGGGTGGGAGTAAAAGACAGAAAACTGTACAATAACAACAATTAAAAATCAGTGTGAAAATTGTTAAAAAATTTGAAAAATAAATAAATAAATAAATAAATAAATAAATAAAAACAAAAAAAAGATGAAGAACCTAATAAAAGACATCAAGAATGAACATAGGAAATGGAGCAGACCAGATGGTGGAAAGGGTTACTGATATCAAAGATACAGACTTAGAAATAACAAATATGGAAGAAGATGGAGAATTGAGCATAAAAAAAATAAAAGAGTTCTATGAGAACTATCAGATTATTCATTTTTCCCTGGTGCATATGGATCATTCTCAAGAAAAGACCACACTTTGGGTCACAGAATTAGCCTCAACAAACACAAGAAGATTGAAATTTTACCAAGCATATTCTCTGGCCACTGTGCTTTGAAATTAAAAAGCTACTACAAAAAGGAAGTTAAAAACCCACAAGTAGGTTGAGATTAAGTAACATACTACTAATAAATGATTAGGTCAAAAAAGAAATAAAAAGTGATGAAAAGCCATAAAGAAATGAATGAAAATGACAGTATGATATATCAAAACTGGGATGAAGCAAAAGTAGTAACAAGAGGGGAGTTAATTTCATAACAGGCCAACCACAAGAAACAATAAAAGTCCCAAGTAAATAACCTAACATTTCTTCTGGCCAAGATGGAGGCATAGGTGGACACACTGTGCCTCCTCTCACAACCAAAATTAAGGACAACAAATATTTAAAAACAAGAAAACAACCAGAACTGATAGGAAATTGAACTGTACGGAAGTCCAACAACCATTTGTCCAGACCGGTAAGAGGGGCAGAGTCCCGGCAGGAAAAAGTGGAAGTGCGGACCTGAGAATGCAGGCAGCAGCAGCTGGCAGTGCCCAGGTGAACAGGCGGTGGCTGGTGGACCCCGGTCATGGGATGGCAACTGTGCAGACCCAGTGAGGCCACACAAGGTGGTTGGCTGACCAGGTGGTCCAACATTCGTGCATGCAGACGATCCAGGCAAAGGGGAAGCGGTGGAAGGGACTGGAATCCAAGAGAGCGGAGCAGGTGCCATTCTTCCCTCTCAGACCCTGCCCCCACATATAGCATTACAACTCAACGACTGGGCTGCCCCTCCCTGGGGAACACCTAAGGCTCCACTCTTCACTACGTAACAGCCGCTACCAGACAGAAACCAAAGCGAAACAAAAGAAAACCACCAAAAATGGCTCAAACCCTAGAACAAATGAAAGCTCCAGAGCCAATTCCTCTAAGCCGTGAAGAGATAGCCAACCTATCAGATGCACAGTTCAAAGCACTGGTCATCAAAATGCTCACAGAATTGGTGGATTTTGCTCACAAATTAGATGAAAAAATGCAGGCTACAATACGTGAAATGAAGGAAGACGCATGGGGAACCGATAGAGATGGAAGGAAAACTGGGACTCAAATCAATGGAGTGGACTAGAAGGAAGAAACTAACAACCAAACAGAAAACGAGGAAGAAGCAAGAATTCAAAAAAATGAGGAGAGGCTTAGGAACCTGCAGGACATCTTTAAATGTCCCAACATCTGAATTATAGGTGTACCAGAAGGGGAAGAAGAAGAGGAACAATTAGAAATCTTATTTGAACAAACAATAAAGGAGAACTTCCTTAATCTGGCAAAGGAAATAGACTACCAGGACATCCTGGAAGCTCAGAGAGTCCCAAAGAAGTTGGACCCAAGGAGGAACACTCCAAGGCACATCATAATTACATTAGCCAAGATTAAAATGAAGAAGAGAATTCTAGAAGCAGCAAGGGATAAGGGGAGAGTCACCTACAAAGGAGTTCCCATCAGACTGTCAGCTGATTTCTCAAAAGAGACCTTGCAGGCAAGAAGGGGCTGGAAAGAAATATTTGAAGTCTTGAAAAGCAGGGACCTACATCCAAAATTGCTCTATCCAGCAAAGCTGTCATTTAGAATGGAAGGGAAGATAAAGTGCTTCTCAGATAAGGTCAAGTTCAAGGAGTTCATCATCACCAAGCCCTTATTATATGAAATGTTAGAGGGACATATCTGAGAAAAACAAGATCAAAAATAGGACAGTGAAAAGACAGCAACCTCACAGCTATTAAGAATCACACCTAAAACAAAAGCAAACTAAGCAAACAGCTAGAACAGGTACAGAACCACAGAAATGGAGATCATATGGAGGGTTAGCAACAGGGGCGTGGGAGGAGGAGAGAGGGGGAAAAGGTACAGAGAATAAGTAGCATAGATGGTGGGTAGAAAATAGACAGGGGGAGGGCAAGAATAGTATGGGAAATGTAGAAGCTAAAGAACTTATGGCACATTGACATGAACTAAAGGGGGGGAATGTGGGTGAGAGAGGGTGTGCAGGGTCGGGGGGAATGATGGGGGAGAATGGGACAACTGTAATAGGATACTCAATAAAATATATTTTTAAAAAATAACCTAACCTTATATGATCAAGAATTAGTAAAAGAAAAACAAAAGCAACCAAACTCAGCAGAAAAAAGGATATAATTAAAAATATAGCAAAACTGAACAAAATAAAAAAAGACTATACAAAAAATTAATAACACAAAGAGCTGTTTCCTTGAAAAGATTACTAAATGTTGCGGACCGTTCAGCCTGGTTTCAGGAGTTGTAACCCTCACCCCATGGTGGGCTGTGTAAGAGCCCAAGGGACCCACTTCATCTGGGTCTGTTCTGTCACAAGGATGTGACCTATTAAGGAGACAAAGCTTATCTCCCTGGCAGGGGCACTGCTTCTGCCTTACCCATCTCTGGCCCCATAGCTTGGTTGGCAGTCAATGACGGGTAAGACTCCTCATGGGAGGGGCAACCTAAGCCAGACGCGACCACTTGGGAGGCCTCATGGAAGGACTTGGGGGGGTTGCAGCAAAGAGGATGTGATGGACCCTCGCCCCCCGGCTATTCTGACGTAGCCCGAGTCCTCATTTCCACCTGGGAGATGTCTCCTGCTTCCTAATTGCCTTAAAGCCTGAAACTGTGGGGGTGAGTGGTGCAGCCCTGTCCTGGCCTAGTCAGCTCCGTGGGTGATCCAGACATAAGAAAGAATTCCTAAAGTCCTGTGAAACCTGCTTTGCTAAGAGTGCTCTTCCTGAGGTGACAAGTGTCCCAGGAGGAAATGAGTATGTCTCCCAAAGTTTGACAACCCCCTTTCCTGACAAACACTGGCTCGGATTAAGCCCTCAGATTTCTTTGACATGTTAAACCTGTATTCCGGTGTATTTGAGCCCAATAAAAGCCTAGTGAGGAGGGGGCTCTGGGTCAATCTCCTCTGAGAGTTTGACCCCTTTCCTCCCCAAGCAGAAAATGTCTTGGTAGTTTTTACTTTCATCCATGACGGAGGGATGGGGCTCTGCGGGCGGAGCCCCCCCACATCTGGCACCCAGGACAGGGTCCCCTGCAACTAAAATTGAAAACCCCTGGCTACACTCACTAAAGAAAACAGAAAAATATTGCTCATATAAACAAAATGAGACATGAAAGAGGAAAAGTTAACACAGACATAACAGATTTACAAAGCACATAGTAGACTAGTATGGAAGATTATATTCCACAAAATTCTGTAACGTAGAAGTAATGGATAAGTTCCTAGAGATATATAACCTTCCTATACTGAATCATGAAGAATCTAAATAGACTGATAAACGGTGAGAAAATGGAAACAGTCATCAAAAAGTTCCCCCCCCCAAATAAAAGTCCAAAACCAAATGGCTTCACTAGTAAATTCTGCTAAACACTCAAAGATTTGATACTTATCCTTATCAAACTCTCCCCAAAAATTGAAGAAGCAGGAAGATAGCAGCCAAGTAGGTGGAAGCTGAGCCCATTTGCTTGTGCTCCCAGCATGGATTTTAAGCTGATATTCCAACAAGTGACATTAACAATTAATGGAATCTAAGCTGATGTGAATTCTTGAGTGTAAGTAGTACAGACGAAGCTTTGCACCATCCAGTAAAAAAATTTATAAGTTGAAGAGAAAATACCGTGCATGAGGTACCTTCAGCAGAGGAGAGAACAGAGGAAAGAAAATGCAGCTTAGTAGCTCCTGCCCCTCCCAGAGTGGGGTGTCTTGGTCCTGCACAGGGAACCCCCAGCCCTAATTAGGAGACACTTGGGAGGATATACGGAGTCTAGGAGACTCTGGCCATGCACACACACAGCAAGCAGCATATCCACCATCCAGGAGAGTTCCAGAAAGAAACCCTGTATAAAACTGTCAGAGGTAATGACAGGTGTAGTTAGCTCCAACTGAGAGAGACTTTATACCTTGGGGGAAGGTGGAATGCATGGAGAACTAGTCCCCCAGGGCTTGGTGCTGCAGTGTGGGGACCACATAGAAACTTTTTTTAAAGAGGAACTGAGGTGAGACTCAAGACTAGGTAGGGATCCTGTGCTTACACATGTGCTGAGCTGCTCTGCCAGCAAAGAAATCAGAGTGAAACTGTCACGCTGAAGGGACTGTGGGACCTGATCCAGCACAGCTAGCAAGCAGGAATAATGCAGAGTGGAGAGTTCAGGCCTGAGTTTCCTGTGAGAGTTGCAGGCTGGGTACTGGATGTCCAGGAACTGAATGCCTGATTTTTGTTGTAGCCAGTCAGATCCCTTCATGGACAGGTGTGCCCAACTCCCTCCTGTGGGATTAGAGGCTCTGCATATCAAGTGAGGCCAGTGTCAGAACCCCTCCACTTGGAGCGTATCCACAGGGGAAAGAAGGAAAATCTCTGAAAGGGCTCTTTCTGAGCTTCTATCAGACACTGTGAGCTACACTGTTCCTCAGGACCTGATCCACTGAAACCAGCTGAGCAAAGAATTTAGAGACAGGTGCAACAAGGGTTGTTCAGGGCCCTGCCCACCCTAGGCTCGTAGGCAAAGCTTCTGCCTGCACCAACCAGGAAAGAGCTGCTCCTTTTACATAGATTGGCCCCTTACAGAAAATGGACAGCTAATTCATCAGAAACCATACATTATTGGAAATAACCTGGGACAGACCAAAATGTGTGGTGAGGGCATGAGGAAACACTCCCATCATCTTTCCTGAAGACTGAACAGAGCGCCCCAGAGGTGACTCTGGGATTCTATCCTTCCATTTGCACCAGAGACCCCCCTCTGGAGGCAGGTGGAGGTAGTACTGGTAGTGTTCTCAGGTCATTGGATGAACCACTCCTGGGCCTTGTGCTGATGGAAAGCTGACAGGGCAGAACAATGGGAACCAGCCAAGCCTGAGGGAGCCACTGTTTATGGATTGATTGTAGTCTGGATCAGGCTGCCTAGGGCCAGACTAGGTTACCATCTGAAATTACCAAGGGTAGAGCCAGAAAGAGAAGACAGTGGCAAACACTAGACTGTGCCAAGACAAATTGAACCATAGTCTTCTTCATTATTTACATTATTTTTCCTCCTGCATAGATTTTTAACATTATTTTCTTTTTCTTCAAGGTTGTTTTTATTATTTCACTATTTTTATGTTAGTTTATTTTGAATCTCATATTTTACTACTCCCTTCTCTTACTCTGTTTTGCCTTCTGCCTTCCTCTTATTTTTGTTTTCAATTTTATTTTTCTCTTGCTATGATTTGTTTCTATTCTGATGAACTCTTAGGTTTCTCCTCCCTGCAGCCTCTCAAAACCATTTTTCTTTAGTTATCACATTCTAGACATTAGTCATCTCACATTCTTTTATCAATTCTTAAAATGCTCCATCTTCAGCAATCTTTGCTCTTTCGTTCTTATGGTGGTGGTGGTTGCATTCCTTTGATTTTATTCCTAGATGTTCACTGTATTTGTATTTCAAATCTCAAATTTTACTGTTCCCTTCTCCTACTTCATTTTGCCTTCCTCCTATCCTTTCTTTTTTATTATTTTAAATTTTGCTTTTTCCCTCTCTTAGCCTGGTTTTCATTCCTCACTTATTATTTCCTCTCCCTCTATCCTCTCAAAATCATTCTTCTTTCATTTAGAACAGGTGTGTCAAACTTATCTTCACCAGGAGCCACATCAGCCTTACAGTTGCCTTCAAAGAGCTGAATGTAATTTCAACTTCTTAACAGTTAAGAAGTAGTTACATTTATACAGTCTTAAAGTTATTTTGGCCCTTTGAAGGCAAATGCCAGGCTGGTATGCCCCCTGGTGAAAATGAGTTTGACACCCCTTCTTTAGAAATTTCATAAACATTTTCTCTTTCTTTTTCCTTATTCTTTCTTTTTCTCATGCATTAATCTTTGCACATTTGTCATTGATGTTACTGTGTTGGGTGTTTTCTTCAATTTGGTCCTTATTTTTGTCAATATTTTTTATTTTTTTAAAACCATACATTGCACTCTTCTCTTTGCTTACTCTATTTTGCCCTCTCCCCTACATTTTCTATTTATAATGTAAATTTTCTTTTCTTTCTTTCTTTACTTTGTTTCTATTCCCTACTCTTATTATTTCTCTTCCCTTAGCCCTCTCAAAATCATTTGTCTTTCAGTTAGTAAATTCTTTATTGTTCTTCCTTTTTTATAATAGTCTTAATCTCTTTATAGCTTTATTAATATTTGCTCATTTGTTGTTGATAGTGTGGTTGTATGTGCAGGTTCTATTTATGGGTGTGGGTTTTACTTCATGGATTGTTTTGTTTTTTTCTGGCAAAATTCCTAGCAGTAAATCTAAGAAAAATGTCCATCCTCTACAGAGAATGCCACAGAATATTACTGAAATAAAAGAAATCTAAATTAATTTTATTTTCTCTCAAGCTGATATACAAATTCAACTTAGTCTTAATAAAAATCCTAGCTTTTTTTTGTGTGTTAATTAGGTGGTTTTACAATTTATATGGAAGGCCTAATATAAATAATATAATTATGAATAACAAAAATAATAAACTTAGAAACCTCATAATAGCAAAAATCTAGACTTACCAAGCTGTAATAATAAGAGCAGTATGACAGAGGTACAATGCAGACAAATTGACCATAGAAAAATTTATAGACTCTAAGAATAGATCTGTCCAAATATAGTCACTGATTCATATGCTACAATGCAGTGAAAGAGTAGTCTTTTCAATAAATTACACTGGTTCATTCAGATTCCATAGGGAGAAAAAAATTAATCTTGATTCCTCCCTAAATCACATCATAGTGAAGAATTAGAGGTGAATTTTGTAGCTCCAAATTTAAAAAGTGAAACAATGACAAATATGATCTCACCTATAATGGAACCTAATCAACAAAACAAACAAATGATCAAAATAGAAACAGATATTGGGAAATAAAGAACAAACTGACAGTGGCCAGAGGGGAGAGGGGTGGGAGACAATGGGGAAAAGGGGGGAAGGGCAAGCAAAGGAACATGAGCAGAGGACTCATGGGCATGGGTAATAAGAGGGATTGACTGTGGAAGTGGGAGGGATGGGGCAAGGGTGAGCAATGGGATAAAGAGTGGGACAACTATAACCGAACAACACTAAATTAAAAAAAACAAAAACAGAAAAATAAAAAAAAAGTAAAACAAATTTCTAGAGATAGTCTAAGAGCTTATTTTTCTGAACTTGTAGAGAGAGATTTCTTAAACTGTATTCCCCAAAATCACTAGCCATAAAATGAAAATGTGATAAACTGGACCATATTAAACTTAACAATTTCCATTTATCAAAAGAAACTTTTGGAAGAAAAGAATGTAAGCCACAGGTAGAAGAAATTACATGTGTTATCAATATTCAACAAAAAATGTAAAGATCAAATAGCACTCTCATATCTTGCTGCTGGGAAAGTAAATAGGTACAACTACTTGGAAAATTCTTTAGCAGTTTCTACTTTAACTTAATCTTCTATTAGAGTCCAAATACTCAATAAAAATGTATATTTGTGCTCAAAGATGTATAAAATCATTTTCAAGGTAATACTGTTTTTAATAGTCAAACATTGGAAGCAACCACATTGGACATTAAATATTTGAATAGATAAATTGTGGCATATTTATATAATGAGTAATGTATAGAAGTACAAATGAATAGTTAGTTTAAAAATAAGGATTCTTCCTTTAATAATTAATGGCTTCCTAGATTTTTATTAAATATTATGCCTATGTCAGCAACAAAATTATTTTGGTAAAGTTTTGTGAATTTAAAAATAACTTAGCATTAATATATTTTGAGTGGTATCTAAGAGTTTAAGAGTTTATTCTTTTTCATTAAGGATTGTAGATCACATATGTCTTACAGGCACTTAGATCATTGTGTCAGGGAGTTTTGTTGAGCAAACAGTCACAAAATATTGAAGCATAGTTAGCTTTGTTCCATCTCGGTGAGACAATTCTAATTTTAAATATACTTCTTCTATGTGTTCTGGTTTTTCTATGATGTAAATTTTAAACTTTGAGATTCAAAAAGATAAAATAATTTCAAATATATAACTATCATATTCTTTTTACTTTTATGAGAAGTCAGTTTCTCTCTCTCACATGGCAACCAGAACATGTGTCCCCACCATGAGATAAAAAAGAGAAAATCCATAATCACACAAAAAATGGTAAAACAAGACCATGTCAAGATAAAATGAAGCAAGATGATGTTCTTGCACAACTGCTTTAAATTTACAAACTATACAAGTCACAAAACTTCTTTGAGCCTCCTGCCTTTCTTATTCTTCTTTAGAAGCCCAAATATTCATTTGTGAAAGGTCAAATTGGAAGCCCAAGCATCCTGCATGACACGACCACCTGGTTGGATGAGTGATTGGGAAAGGAACCAGTGAATTTTCTTCATTTATCAAAAATGTTCTTCCTATGACTTTTTTTGGTTCTAACATTAGTGGTCTCAATGTTGCTCAATTAACAAGACAGCCCTAGCTCCAGCCCAGTTTTTTTTTCTTTTTATCTATAATCTTACCTTTTTTGAAATCTTCTTGCTCCTTCACTATTTTTCTGTTTATGAAAATCCATCCTTCCTTTTAGTTCCAGTTTAAGTAACATTTCCGCTCTGCCATCTTTAGCCTCTTAGCTTCCTACATGCAAGATGTCTGAAGCACGAATTACATCCCCAGGTCAGTGTCCAGCAGTATAGGCAGTAAAAAGACTTCCTCTTTTTTGTGTTTCTTTATGATCAAGAAAACCCTTTCAGAAACATCAGCCTCACCTCCATCTCACCTCAACCTCAAGCTAACTTGGCCATGTACTACACTGACAAGAATTGCTTTGCATTCCCTGCCTCAATGAACCAATGAAACAGGGCAGCCTGGAGGGGTTGGGATTCTTCATGCCTCCCCTGAAAAGCCTGTCCACAAACAGGAATATGGATAGCTAAACAAATATAAGGTTTTTTTTTTTTTTGGTGGGGGGGGGAGAGGGGATAGGAAATGACTGTGCAACATTAACCTGGTCTACTGCACTTCCCAAACAGTTTATAGATGTGTCATTGACTGGGAGCACATGTTTCTTCGTGTTACTTTGTCCTACTCCTTCTTCAGCCTGTAACCATCCCCTAGTAGTTTGGGCCTTTTTACACCCACCACACACCACTAGAATCAGCATTTATGCCTACTTGTTTAATTGAATGGCAAATGATTATTTTTCATCATGTTCTCAGCAGTGGTACCTGAGTCTTTCCAGAATTAGTTAACCACAAAAGTTCATAAAGGGTTGATAGCCTTAATTGCAAGAATGCACTGCTTCTGATTTCTTTTCTTCTGACATATGCTGTGATGATTAACTTGGGCTCCTGGAAAGGACACATATATTTTCTCCTAAGGTACAGCTCAACTCAATCAATTGTTCCAGTTATAGCACTTCTAATTTTTATCCAGGTGATTAACTAGAGAATAATTCAAATACATTGTAAATTATAAATCTTTCATGATTTGGGATATTTTATACAAATTTACACTTGACAGTGCCAATGTAAAACAAATATCAAAAATGATTAAGTATTCTTAAGAGGGATAAATCATTGGATGATTTTATAGTTTTAACCACTAATAATAAACTTCTATAAACAAAAATATTTTGATTTCATCATTTAAAAAAAATTTTAGAAATGTTCAAGGAAGACTACAAAAATCGACGAAGAATGTGTGCACAAAATATTTGCATTCTTTACTGTGTAAACACTAACTTATTTATTGAAATAATATGCTATTAAATATTTATTAAATAAATTAACATTTTGTTGAGCTTCCCTCCAAAATCATTTACATTGTTCTGGCTATTGATATAGTCAGGGCTATGATTTTCCCCCATGTCTGTCTGTCAACTATTTGCTAAGTATTTATTCGTTGAATACCATGCCTCAGAGTTTAATCTATGGGTGCAACCACTCTTTGCAAAGCTTGTGAAGTAAAAGGTTTTTGGAAATTACTGAACTTTCCTTAAACTATAAGACTCATATTTCCAATTCTCTTATTTTAAACATGACTCTACAAAGACATTAAGTGACTTGCCCAAGACCTTAGAATTAGCATTATCTTTTACATACGTAAAAAGAAAAGTTAGTTTTAAATGTGAAGGATAAGTTATTCATTAGAATTTAACTTCTTTGGAAGAATTTGGTGATATAGAGCAAGTTTCATAAATCTTGGCGGGGGGAACCCATGTTCTTGACATTTTGTTTAAGTATGCATAGTCCTTTAGAAAATTTCATCAAGTTAAGGAAAGGGATAAAGAGGAATGAATTCCCATACAGATCCAGTATAAAACTGAAGAAAGATTTATTTATAAAGCTTATGACCTGTTCATTTGCCTTACAATTCTCAGAACCACTTGCAGGAGTAGCTAAATGCAAACAATAAATAAGCTAGAGAACAGGTAAACAGAGCAAAAGTAAAAAAGTACACACTGCTAAGAAAGCATTAAACCCATCCTCCCCAGTTAAAAATGACAAAACACATTCAGCAGCTGAGAATATGCAACCATATGATGCTTTCTCAGGTAACATGTACATAAGAAGCAGCATCCAGAGGTGACATCCTTTGAAAATTTTAATTGGTTTCTCTATGTTTCAGGTTTAAAGTATAAAGCATACCTTTTCTCTCTTATTTCTCTGCTTTGATTAAAACTAGATACCAAAATTCTTTCTTTAATATTCTCATACAATACATAAATGAAAGCATTTAATATTATTTAATATTAAATAATCCCTCAATTTAATATTAAATAATCCCTCAATTTAATATTATTTTCAGATTTATAATATTTATGCTGAAAAGAATCATGTCTTTCTCTGGTTCTACTGGCTGATATATCCCAAAATATTGGCATTTCCTTACAGGAACTCTTTGCAACACATATCTTTATTCTGTGGAACTCAATAAACAAATCAAATGATTATAGAGATATTTCAGGTTAAAAAGGTTGCACAAAATTTCCAAAAAATTTTGGGTGCTGATTTCTTAGTGTAAACAATACTTACACTGAAATAATATATAACAAATAAAATTGATAACTTGACATTATCACCTGTCATAAATTGAAGCCCCTAATTAATTTGAGAGGAGTCATATATATATATATATATATATATATTTTAAGATTTGTTAGTGTATTTTTTCAAGGTAACTATAACAACCAGGTTCTTTTTACCCATTTTTTATCTTCCATATTAGGTGCTGAATTTTAACAAAGCATTCTTGTTTTGTCATGATTAGCTTTTATAATAGTAAGAATGCAATAAACACTGAATTTTATCCCCAAAACATACTTTTCATTAAGAAAACACTATAAAATATATTACAACTATTAAATATATAAGTGATGTCAGAGGAATGCAGCTGTGACAGATACCCTTGGTCTTTCCCCTCGAAGTTTCAATGATCTGAACAGCCATATATCAATAAATCAGACATATATCAATTCCCTGCTCAACATATAAGTAGTCCTGAGAGATCTGCTCATTGAAATATCTAAAGGTAGGTAAGTGGAGCAAAAGGGGGAAGACAGGGGACTTCCAGCCAAGATGGAGGTGTAGGCAGACACACTGTGCCTCCTCTTACAGCCAAAATTAAGGACAACAAATATTTACAAACAGGAAAACAACCAGAACTTATAGAAAATTGAACTGTACGGAAGTCCAACAACCATTCATCCAGACCGGTAAGAGGGGCAGAGTCGCGGCAGGAAAAAGTGGAGGTGCGGACCCGGGATTGCAAGCAGCAGCAGCTGGCAGTTCCCAGGTGCACAGGTGGCGGCTGGCAGTCCCTGGGCACAGGGGGGCAACTGTGCAGACCCAGTGAGGCCACACAAGGTGGCTGGCTGACCAGGTGGTCCCACATTCGCGCTCGCAGACAGTCCAGGCAGAGGGAAAGTGGCAGAAGGGACTGAATCCAGGAGAGAGTGGAGCAGGTGCCATTCTTCTCTCTCAGACCTCGCCCCCACATACAGCGTCACAACCCAGCGACTAGGCTACCCCACATTGGGGAGCACCTGAGGCTCCACTCCTCACTACGTAACAGCCGTAACCAGACTAAAACCAAACCAAACCAAAACAAAACAAAACAAAAAACACCAAAAATGGCTCAAACCCTAGAACAAATGAAAGCCCCAGAGCCAATTGCTCTAAGCCGTGAAGAGATAGCCAACCTATCAGATGCACAGTTCAAAGCACTGGTCATCAAAATGCTCACAAATTAGATGAAAAAATGCAGGCTACAATACATAAAATGAAGGAAGATGCATGGGGAATAGATAGAGATAGAAGGAAAACTGGGACTCAGATCAATGGAGTGGACCAGAAGGAAGAAACTAACAACCAAACAGAAAACGAGGAAGAAACAAGAATTCAAAAAAATGAGGAGAGGGTTAGGAACCTTCGGGACATCGTTAAACATCCCAACATCCGAATTATAGGGGTCCCAGAAGGGGAAGAAGAAGAGCAACAAGTAGAAAACTTATTTGAACAAATAATAAAGGAGAACTTCCTTAATCTGGCAAAGGAAATAGACTACCAGGATGTCCAGGAAGCTCAGAGAGTCCCAAAGAAGTTGGACCCAAGGAGGAACACACCAAGGCACATTGTAATTATGTTAGCCAAGATTAAAATGAAGAAGAGAATTCTAGAAGCAGCAAGAGATAAGGGGACAGTCACCTACAACGGAGTTCCCATCAGACTGTCAGCTGATTTCTCAAAAGAGACCTTCCAGGCAAGAAGGGGCTGGAAAGAAATATCTGAAATCTTGAAAAGCAGGGGCCTACATCCAAAATTGCTCTATCCAGCAAAGCTGTCATTTAGAATGGAAGAACAGATAAAGTGCTTCTCAGATAAGGTCAAGTTCAAGGATTTCATCATCACCAAGCCCTTATTATACGAAATGTTAGAGGGACATATCTGAGAAAAACAAGATAAAAAATAGGACAGTGAAAAGACAGCAACCTCACAGCTATTAAGAATCACACCTAAAACAAAAGCAAACTAAGCAAACAGCTAGAACAGGAACAGAACCACAGAAATGGAGATCGTATGGAGGGTTAGCAACAGGGGAGTGGGAGGAGGAGAGAGGGGGAAAAGGTACAGAGAATAAGTAGCATAGATGGTGGGTAGAAAATAGACAGGGGGAGGGCAAGAATAGTATGGGAAATGTACAAGCTAAAGAACTTATGGCACATTGACATGAACTAAAGGGGGGAATGTGGGTGGGAGAGGGTGTGCAGGGTGGAGGGGAATGATGGGGGAGAAATGGGACAACTATAATAGCATAATCAATAAGATATATTTAAAAAAGGGGGAAGTGAAAAGGGAGTGGGACTGGTATGAGCCAGGGACAAAGTGGAGTCAAGAGCTCACAGTGGGGTTCAGTTGGGAAATGGGAAAAATCTGGTTGTCAGGGACACATCTCTCAGCTGGGAGGAACAGAGACTCCATGGACACTCCTACAAAAGTGAGAAGCACTATCTGTGGCTAAATCAAGAGTCCTGGGCAAGAACACATCATGGGAGAATGGCAGCAGTAGTCAAGGTCGTCGGAAATTCAGACAGTGAAACAATGCCACAAAACCTAGTCACCTTCTCTTAACGTCACACAGATCACCTCCCTTTGTTGTTTCTATTGGGTTGTGGAGCACATTAACTGAAAGATTATTTCTCCCTGAGAAAATGTTACATATACTCTGTGACCAGTCCTGGCACTGGGACATGGGAGATCTTGAGGGAGGACCAAGGCAACCATTACTGGAAGGGAAAACAACAAAGAATTTGAAGTGATCCCCCAGCCCACCCCACCCTGACACATCATGGCTATACTGACTTTCATTAAGTGGATTCATTGTCACCTATGAAAAGAGTAGAAAGATGCATGCATATTAATCTGTTAGAGAAGTGATATAGACACATTGATGCCTAGACAGAGAAGAAATCCATCAAAGACCATAAACACCAAGGTAGTGTGGCAGCTTGGAAAGAATATTAAAAATTGTCAGAAAACAACCTTAAAGACACAGAAATATGTGACAAAAAAAACTTTCAAGATTAAAGTTTTGAAAATACTCCATAAGGTGAGAGAAAGTGAAGACAGGTACTTCAGTGAGGAAAAAAAATCAACTTAATGGATAAAATGAGTGCTTCATCAAAAAGATTACATTTAGAATGAATGAAACAGAAATCTGGAGATGAAGCAAGAGATGGAGCATGAACTAGCAAGCACAGGAAACAGAGCAAAACAAATGGAGGAAAGGATCAATGACATCTATGATAGAAATTAAGAAATGATGTAGGATGAAGAACAGAGAAGCTTATGGAACAGAATAGAGAGCCCAAAAATAAACCCAAATCTCTATGGTCAATTTATATTTGACAAAGGAGACAGAAGCACAAAATGGAGTAAAAATAGCCTCTTCAACAAATGGTGTTGGGAGATCTGGACAGCTACAGGCAAAAAAATGAAACCTGATCACCAACTTACACCATACACAAAAATAAATTCAAGGTGGAGAAAAAACTTAAATATAAGTCATGACACCATAAAAGCCCTACAGGAAAACATAGGCAGGAAAATCTCAGATATTCCATGCAGCAATATTTTCACCAATATGTCCCCTACAGCAAGGGACATAAAGGAAAGAATAAACAAATTGGATCTCATCCAAATAAAAAGCTTCTGTACAGCTAAAAGAAGATAAAAAAGTATGACAGTAAAAAGACAGCAAACTCACAGCTATTAACAACCACACCTAAAACAAAAGCAAACAACTAGAACAGGAACAGAACCACAGAAATGGAGATCACATGGAGGGTTAGCAACAGGGGAGTGGAAGGAGGAGAGAGGGGGAAAGGGTACAGAGAATAAGTAGCATAGATCGTGGGTAGAAAATAGACAGGAGGAGGGCAAGAATAGTGTGGGAAATGCAGAAGCTAAAGAACTTATAACACATGGATATGAACTAAAGGGGGGAATGTGGGTGGGAGGGGGTGTGCAGGGTGGAGGGGAATGATGGGGGAGAAATGGGACAACTGTAGTGGCATAATCAATAAAATATATTAAAAAAAAGAAAGAAAACAGCATTAAAATGAAAAGAGAACCAACCGTATGGGAAACATATTTACTAATGATACTTCAGACAAGGGTTTGATCTCCCAAATATGTAAAGAACTCACATGACTCCTCTCTAGGAAGACAAACAATCCAACTGAAAAATGGGCAAAGGACTTGAACAGACCATTCTCCAAGGAGGACATACAAAGGGTCCTGAGACATATGAAAAGATGCCCAGCATCACTAGCCATCAGAAAGATGCCAAATAAAACCACAGTGATATACCACTTCACACTGTTGAGAATAGCCATCATTAATAAAGCAACAAACAAGTGTTGGAGAGTTTGTAGAGAAAAGGGAACCCTAGTGCACTGTTGATGGGAATGCAGACTGGTGC
The DNA here is from genome assembly GCA_039655065.1 of Glossophaga mutica. Classification (NCBI taxonomy): domain Eukaryota; kingdom Metazoa; phylum Chordata; class Mammalia; order Chiroptera; family Phyllostomidae; genus Glossophaga; species Glossophaga mutica. The sequence continues at coordinate 34,112,256 of CM077313.1, read as the reverse complement.
AGCCACTATGGAAAGCAGTATGGAATTTTCTAAGAAAACTAAAAATGGAACTCCCTTTTGACATGGCAATTCCACTGTTGGGATTATACCCTAAGAACCCTGAAACTCCAATTCAAAATATCTTATGCACCACAATGTTCACAGCAGCACAATTTACAATAGCCAAGTTCTGGAAGCAACCCTAAGTCCCCATCAGTGAATGAATGGATCAAAAAACTGTGGTACATTTACACAATGGAATACTAAGCAGCAGAAAAAAAGAAAGAGCCTCTACCCTTTGTGACAGCATGGAACTGGAGAACATTATGCTAAGTAAAATAAGGCAGGCAGTGAAAGGCAAATACCATATGATCTCACCTATAAGTGGAATCTAATCAACAAAACAAACAAGCAAGCAAAATATAACCAGAGACATTGAAATTAAGAACAAAGTGACAGTATCCAGAGGAGAAGAGGGAGGGGATAGTGGGGATAAAGGAGGGAAGGGTTTTCAGGTACATGTACAAAGGACACATGGACAAAACCCAAGAGGGGTAGGATCAGGGGTGGGGAGTGGGGATGTCTGGGTTGGGGGGGAGTAGTGGGGGTAAATGGAGACAACTGCACTTGAACAACAATTTTAAAAAGAACAGAGAAACTTGAACTGAAAGAAAATGAAAGAACTCTACAAAAACTATTTGAAAGATTAATGTGAGAACAATAGGCATACCAGAAGAAGAATAGAGAAGATGGGAACTAAGAGACTATTCAAATAGTGGATGAGAACTTCCCAAACCTATGGGAAGAAGTAGATCCTTGAATCCAGGAAGGAAACAGAATACCTAGTTACCTCAATCCACAGAGGCCCTCTCTAAAACACATTTTATTAAAACTGTGAAAAATTAAAGACAGAGAAGGGATACTCAAAGCAGGCAGGAATAAAAAGAAAGTAAACCATAAAGAAATGTCCATTAGGTTATCATCAAACTTCTCAACAGAAACTCTATAAGCTGGAAGAAAGTGGAACCAAATATTCAAGCTACTGAAAGAGAAATTACCAGCCAAGAATAATATATCTAGCAAAGTTATCCTTAAATATAAAGGTGAAGGATTTCACCACCAGAAGACCCCCATTGCAAGAAATATTCAAGGGGGTTACTACCTGAAACAAACAAACAAAAAAGAAGTTCACAAATCTATAAGTGTGATCACCAACAAACTTACAACATCAACAGGGATAACTTGTGACAAACAAAACTTTAAAGAGGAAGGGGAAATGGTCTTAACTGATAAAGAAGAATGGAGGATAGAAACATTCAAAAGAAAAATGACTACTGTATATTTGAAACTTTCTTATAAATCTAAAGTTAACAAAACACACATACACAAAACTGAGACACTTAGCATAGAAAAAGAGGAAACAGGATAGAAGGATGAAATATCACCAAACAAAAACAATACACAGAAACACAAAGGAAAAGAACCTATGGAGGCACAGAGCTACCAGAAAAAAAAGATTAAATGGTATAGGAAATTATTATACATCAATAATTATCATAAATGTAAATGGCATGAATTCACCAATAAAAAGGCACAAAGTAGTAGATCAAATTAAAAAAAAAAAAAAACACGAAGGGTTCAAGATGGCGGCATGGTAGGAGGACGCAGATTGTCCTTCCTCCTGCACATGGGAGAAAAACCTAGCTGATCTACAAAGGAACAGAGCAGATAGCCAACAATACCAGAGTATATATGAAAATAGGAGATCAAAATCCATAGCAGACATTGGAAAACTAGACGTGGCAGCCGAGCGACCGGAGGTGGCCCTGAGACGGGACAGAGGCGACCCGGCGACCGGAGGCGGCTCCGCAACCGACCGGAGGCGGCCCGGCGACCTGAGGGGCCTCCGCAACCGACCGGAGGCGGCCTCTCGACCGGAGGCGGCTCCGCAACCGACCGGAGGCGGCCGCGGGACTGGAAGGGGCTCTGCAACCGACCGGAGGAGGTCGCGCGACCGGAGGCGGCTCTGCGACCGGGTTGGAAGCAGCCCTGCGGCCAGAGGCGACCCTGCAACTAGAGAAGGGGACTCTGAAAGACCCGGAGCTCACATCTGTGATACTGGGGTGAGTGCGCGCAACTCGGGAAACTCTCGGAGCCCACGCCCGTAGTCTCAGGCGGGCGCCTGCGCCCTGTAGGAGACCCGGAGCTCACAGCAATAGGCTCGGGGAGGGATGGATCTGTAAGAGATTCCAACTGAAACCCATAAACTCTGGAAAGCTCGCCCCCTGCAGGAGGCTCAGAAATCACACCCAAGGCCCTGCATGGACAGTACGCCATTAGCCCTGGGGACAGTGCTGGGCTGGCACTGAGGACAGTAGCCCAAAGCTGACTGAGTGAGGAACAGGGAGAAAAGCGGTACGAGTCGCCTCCCAGCCTGCTACAGCCAGCAAGTCCAGAAAATCCAGTTTGGCCTGTGTGAAAATAGCAAGAGATTTTTTTTTTCTTTTTTTTTCCCTTCTTATTCTTTTTTTTTTTTTGGGAGGGGGGTTGTTTTGTTTTGTGGGGTTTTTTTTGATAGTAGTTTTTTGTCTGCTTAGTTGGGTTTTTTGTTTGTTTGTTTTGGTTCGTTTTTCGTTTTTGTGGGGTTCTTTTTGTTTTGTTTTGATTATATATTTTTTATTTCTTTATTACTTCTACCTTTTTTATCCCTCAATTCCTTTTGCTTCTCTTTACTTCTTTCTGGCTTTATTCCTTCTTCCTTTCTTTCCAATTTTATCTCTCCTTCCCTCCTCTTTTTTTTTTCTTTTTTTTTTCTCTTTTTTCTCTCTCTTCTTTTTTTCACTTTATTCTTTTCTCTTTTTGAATACCCACGAGTGAGGCAAAGAAATCCTAGAACTGTGAAAAAACCAGAGTTGGACGAAAAGAGGGGGTATTTCCACAGCTGAGACAGTGGAAGCTGTGAACACCAGGATACCTGAAGAAGACTATAACACTGAATCTCACAGGTATTCCACCACAGAAGTTCACACCATAAACGCAGGTAGCCAGAACAGATCAACTTAAGAAGCAGAGGTTTACAAGAAGAGTCTCACCAACAATGAGAAGACAAAGAAACAATCCCCAAATGAAAGAAAAGGTGGAAGCCCCAGAAAGAATGCTAAATGAAACAGAGGCAACTCAACTATCAGATAAGGAGTTCAAAGAAATGGTTGTCAGGAAGCTCCATGAGCTCTCAATGAGTTACCAGACTCTACAGGGAAGCTACGATGAACTCACTGCAAACTATATCAACATGAAAAAGGAAATAGAAACTATCAAAAAGGGCCAAGAGGAAATGAAGAATACAATTTCTGAGCTGAAGAACACAGTAGAAGGAATGAAAAGCAGAATCGATGAAGCAGAAGATCGGATCAGTGAGTTGGAGGACAAAGTAGAAAAAAACAGCCAGATAGAGCAAGAAAAGGAAAAGAGGCTCAGAAAGAATGAAGAGGGTTTAAGAGAAATGCAAGACAACAGGAAACGTAATAATATCCGTATAATAGGAATACCAGAAGGAGAAGAAGAAGAGCAAGGGATAGAAAACCTATTTGAAAAAGTAATGACGGAAAACTTCCCTAATTTGGTGAGAGAAAAAGTCACACAAATTCAGGAAACACAGAGAGTCCCTATCAAGAGGAACCCAAACAGGCCCACTTCAAGACATATCATCATTAAAATGGCAAACTTCCAAGACAAAGAGAGAATCTTAAAGGCAGCAAGGGAGAAAAAGGAAGTAACATACAAGGGAGCCCCGATAAGGTTAGCAACTGAGTTCTCAATGGAAACGCTCCAAGCCAGAAGACAATGGCAAGAAATATTCCAAGTAATGAGAACCAAAGGCCTACAACCAAGACTACTTTATCCAGCAAGGCTTTCAATCAAGATAGAAGGACAAATAAGGAGCTTCCCAGACAAAAGAAGTCTAAAAGAATACACCTCTACCAAACCAGTACTACAAGAGATACTAAAGGGACTGCTTTAAGGAAAGAAAGGAAAAGAGAGAGTGAGGAACACAGATACGAAAATGGCAATGAATCAGTACCTATCAATAGTAACCTTAAATGTAAATGGATTAAATGCTCCAATCAAAAGACATAGAGTAGCTGACTGGATAAGAAAGCATGACCCACACATATGCTGCCTACAAGAGACCCACCTCAGGACAAAAGACCTACACAGACTCAAAGTGAAAGGCTGGAAACAAATTTTCCAAGCAAATGGACAGGAAAAAAAGGCCGGGGTAGCAATACTCATATCAGACAAAATAGACTTCAAAAGAAGAGCTATAAAGAGAGACGCAGAAGGTCACTTCATAATACTCAAGGGAAGAATCCACCAAGAAGACATAAACATTGTAAATATATATGCACCCAATATAGGAGCACCTAAATACATCAAGAAAATCTTAGAGGACTTCAAGAAAGATATTGACAGCAACACAATTATAGTAGGAGATTTTAACACCCCACTGTCAAAAATGGACAGATCTTCCAAACAAATTATCAACAAAGATATTGTGGCATTGAACAATACTCTAGACGAATTGGACTTAGCTGATATATATAGGGCCCTCCATCCCAAAGAAACTAAATACACATTTTTTTCAAACGCACATGGAACATTTTCAAAGATAGACCACATGATAGGACACAAAACAAGTCTCAACAAATTCAAGAAAATTGATATCATACCAAGCATTTTCTCCGACCACAAGGGACTAAAACTAGAAACCGACTTGATGGGGAAAATCCCCAAACCATCAAAATCATGGAGATTGAATAGCATGCTATTAAACAATGAATGGGTAAAGAATGAAATTAAGGAGGAAATCAAAAAGTTTCTGGAAACAAATGAAAATGAACTCACAACAACCCAAAACTTATGGGACACAATGAAGGCAGTCCTCAGAGGGAAGTTCATAGCAATACAGGCCTACCTAAAGAAGACAGAAACATTTCTAACAAACGACTTAACCCTACGCCTACAAGAACTCGAGGAACAACAACAAAGACAGCCCAGGGCAAGTAGAAGGAAGGAAATAACCAAGATCAGAGCAGAATTAAATGACATAGAGACTAAAAGCACAATCCTAAGGATCAATGAATCCAGGAGCTGGTTCTTTGAAAAGATAAACAAAATCGACAAGCCTTTAAGCAGGCTCATCAAGAAAAAAAGAGAGAGGACTCAAATAAACACAATCAGAAATGAAAGAGGAGAGATTACGACTGACACCACAGAAATACAAAGGATTGTAAGAAATTACTATGAAGAACTGTATGCCAAGAAATTTGAAAACCTAGGTGAAATGGACAAGTTTCTAGAAAAATATAACCTTCCAAAACTCAATGAAAAAGAAACAGAAAGCCTGAACAGACCAATAACAGCTGGTGAAATTGAATCAGTAATCCAAACACTCCCGGCACACAAAAGCCCTGGACCAGATGGTTTCACAGGAGAATTCTACAAAACATTTAAGGAAGAGCTAACCCCTATCTTTCACAGACTATTCCAAAAAATCCAAAATGATGGAAGACTCCCAAACTCTTTTTATGAAGCCAGCATCATCCTAATCCCAAAACCAGATAAAGACATAACAAAGAAAGAAAACTTCAGGCCAATATCACTGATGAATGTAGACGCTAAAATCCTCAACAAAATATTGGCAAACCGCATCCAACAATACATTAAAAAGATCATACACCATGACCAAGTGGGATTCATCCCAGGGATGCAAGGATGGTTCAACATTCGCAAATCAATAAATGTAATACATCACATAAACAAAAGCAAGGACAAAAATCACATGATCATATCAATAGATGCAGAAAAAGCTTTTGATAAAGTACAACACCCATTTATGATAAAAACACTCAGCAAAGTGGGAATAGAGGGAGCATTCCTCAACATAATAAAAGCCATATATGAGAGACCTACAGCCAACATCATACTCAATGGGCAAAAACTAAAATCTTTCCCACTAAGATCAGGAACAAGACAAGGCTGTCCACTTTCACCACTTCTATTCAATATAGTATTGGAAGTCTTAGCCACAGCAATTAGACAAGAAAAGGAAATAAAAGGCATCCAAATTGGAAAGGAGGAAACAAAACTATCATTGTTTGCAGATGACATGATAGTGTACATAGAAAATCCTATAGACTCGGCCAAAAAGCTGCTTGACGTAATAAATGAATTTGGCCAAATAGCCGGATACAAAGTCAATATCCAAAAATCAAAGGCATTTTTGTATACCAACAGTGAAACAGCAGAAGCAGAAATCAAGAAAAAAATCCCATTCGATATAGCAAAAAGAAAAATAAAATACCTAGGAATAAACCTAACCAAGGAGGTAAAAGACCTGTATGCAAAAAACTACACAACACTGAAGAATGAAATCAAGGAAGACACAAACAAATGGAAGCATATACCATGTTCATGGATCGGAAGAATTAATATTATCAAAATGTCCATACTACCCAAAGCAATTTACAGATTCAATGCAATACCTATTAAAGTTCCAATGGCATATTTCACAGACATAGAACAAACACTTCAAAAATTTATATGGAATCATAAACGACCCCGGATAGCGGCAGCAATTTTGAGAAAGAAGAGCAAAGTAGGAGGGATCACAATACCTGATACCAAACTGTATTACAAAGCCACTGTAATCAAAACAGCCTGGTACTGGCACAAGAACAGACACGTGGACCAGTGGAATAGAACAGAGAGCCCAGAAATAAACCCAAGTCTCTACAGTCAATTAATATTCGACAAAGGGGGCAGCAACATAAAATGGAGCAAAAATAGCCTCTTCAATAAGTGGTGCTGGGAGAACTGGACAGCTACATGCAAAAAAATGAAACTCGAGCACCAACTTACACCATACACAAAAATAAATTCAAGGTGGATAAAAGATTTAAATATAAGCCATGACACCATTAAAATTCTAGAGGATAATATAGGCAGGAAAATCTCAGATATTTCACGCAGCAATATTTTCACTGATACGTCCCCTAGAGCAAGGGACATAAAGGAAAGAATAAACAAATGGGATCTCATCAAAATAAAAAGCTTCTGCACAGCTAAAGAAAACAGTATTAAAATAAAAAGAGAACCAACTGTATGGGAAAACATATTTGCCAATGATACCTCAGACAAGGGATTAATCTCCAAAATATATAAAGAACTTACAAGACTCTACTCTAAGAAGACAAGCAACCCAATTAAAAAATGGGCAAAGGATTTGAACAGACACTTCTCCAAGGAGGACATACAGAGGATCCAGAGACACATGAAAAGATGCTCGATATCTCTAGCTATCAGAGAGATGCAAATTAAAACTACAATGAGATACCACTTGACACCAGTCAGAATGGCCTTCATAAACAAAGCAACAAACAGCAAGTGTTGGAGAGGTTGTGGAGAAAAGGGGACCCTAGTGCACTGTTGGTGGGATTGCAGATTGGTACAACCACGATGGAAAACAGTATGGAATTTTCTAAGAAAACTAAAAATGGACATACCTTTTGACCCAGTAATTCCACTGCTTGGATTATATCCTAAGAATCCTGAAACACCAATCCAAAAGAATCTATGCACCCCTATGTTCATAGCAGCACAATTTACAATAGGCAAGTGCTGGAAGCAACCTAGGTGCCCATCAGTTAATGAATGGATCAAAAAACTGTGGTACATTTACACAATGGAATTCTATGCCGCAGAAAGAAAGAAGGAGCTCCTACCCTTTGCGACAGCATGGAAGGAATTGGAGAGTATCATGCTAAGCGAAATAAGCCAGGCAGTGAAAGACAAATACCATATGATCTCACCTTTAACAGGAAGCTAATCAACAAAACAAACAAACAAGCATAATATAAACAAAGACACTGAATTTGAGAACAGTCTGACAGTGTCCAGAGTGGGAGGGGAGGGAATTTCAGGGGAAAAGGGGAACGGTTTAGAGCAACAAGTATAAAGGACTCATGGACAAAAACTATGGGGGGGTGGAAATGGGAGGAAGGTGGGGAGGGCTGGGGTGGTGGGCTGGGGCGGGGTAAAAGACAGAAAACTGTACAATATCAACAATTAAAAAATACTGATTAAAAAATAAATAAATAAAATGTTTGTTCTAGGGGAAAAAAAAAAAAACACAACTATTTGCTGCCTTCAGGAGACACATCTAAGATGCAAACCAGATTCAAAGTGAAAGGGTAAAAAATGCTTCTCCAAGCAAATAATATGCATAGAAAAGCAAGTGTAGCCATATTTGTTTGAAAAAATAGATTTCAAGATAACAAAGTTAACAAGAGACAAATATAGACATTTTATAATGGTGAAAGGAACACTAGATCAAGAGCAACAGCAACAAAACACTTCTTAATATACACGCACCCAATCAGGGAACACCAAAATATATCAAGCAATGACTAAAAGAAATAAAGGGAGAAACACACCAAAACAGAATCATAGTTAGAGAACTTAATACTCTGTTGACAAATTATCCAGATAAAAATCTATAAAGAAGTATTGTCCTTAAATGATACATTAGACCAAATGGAAATAAGTGACTTCTAAAGAGCTCTTCATTCCAGAACATCAAATTGTACATTTCTTCCAGGCACAAGGGATATTCTCAAAGATAGACCACAAGTTGGGTTACACTAGCTGCAACAAATACAAGAAGACTGAAAAGCATAATAATGACTATAATGCTTTGAAATTAGAAATCAACAACAAAAAGGAAGTAAAGAAACCCAGATATATGTGTAAATGAAAAACCATACTGCTAAAAATGACTGGGTCAGAGAAAAAATAAAAGGTCAGATCAAAAGATATATAGAAATAAATGAGAATGACAATAGGATATATCAAACTTGAGATGCAGCAAAAGCACCAATAAGAGGGAAGCTTACATCATTGCAGGCCTATCTGAAAACAAAGAAATCCCAAGTTAACAGAAGAAAGGAAATAATTAAAATTACAGCAGAATTGAATAAAATAAAAAACAAAAAGACTTTACAAAAAATAAAACAAAGAGTTTGTTCCTTGAAAAGTTTACTAAAATTGAAAACCCCTGGCTAGACTCACTAAGGAAAAAAGAGGTTCATATAAACAAAATCAGAAATGAAAGAGAAGTTACCACAAATATCATGAATATACAAAGTGTCACACTAGAAAACTATGAAAGACTATGTCACCAAATTCAATAACCTAGAAGAAATGTGTAAGTTTCTAGAAATATATAACCTTCCTAGACTGAATCATGAAGAAATGGAAAACGTAAATATACTGTTAAACAGTGAGAAAATGAAATGACCATCAAAAACTTCCCCCACAAAAAAAAAATCCAGGACCAGATGACTTCACCAGTAAATTCTACCAAACATTTAAAGGAGATTTGATACCTATCCTTATCAAATTCTTGCATAATATTGAAAAAGCAATATTTTCTAACACATTTTTATGTGACCAACAACACCCCTATGCCAAAACCTGGCAAGGATAATACTAAAAAAGAAAATTATAGACAAATATGTCTGATGAATATGCATGCAAAAATTCTAAATAAAATACTAACAAATCAAATATGATAATACATTAAAAATAATACATCACAATCAAATGGCGTTCCCCCAAGGCCACAAGGATGATTCAACATATGGAAGTTGACCAATGTGATACACCACATTAATAAAACAAATGATAAATATTATATGATATTATCAATAAGTTCAGAAAGAACATTTAATAAGATTTAACATCCATTTATTATTAAAACATTAAATAAATTGAGCATAGAAGTACCTCAACATAATAAAGGCCATATATGACAAATGCTCAGCAAATATCATACTCAACGGTGAAAATCTAAAAACTTTTCTTCTAAAATCAAGAACAAATATCCTTGTTTCTCTACAGATCATATAAATCATTCACTTTTTAAAATCAAGAACAAGACAAGAATGCCCACTCTCACCATTTTTATTCAACATAGTTCTGGAAGTCCTGGACAGAGCAATCAGGCAAAAGAAAGTAATAAAAGACATCCAAATTGAAAAGGAAGAAGTAAAAGTGTCACTTTTACTGATGCTATGACTCTGTATGTAAAAATCCCTAAAGATTTGCACCACCCAAATTTTTAGAAACAAATAAATGAATGTAGTAAATACCTAGGAGTAAACTTTTAAAAGGATGTGAAGGACCTACATAATTTTTTTTAAATCAGTATTTTTTAATTGTTGATATTGTACAGTTTTCTGTCTTTTACCCCGCCCCAGCCCACCACCCCAGCCCTCCCCACTTCCCTCCCATTTCCTCCCCCCATAGTTTTTGTCCATGAGTCTTTTATACTTGTTGCTCTAAACCGTTCCCCTTTTCCCCTGAAATTCCCTCCCCTCCCACTCTGGACACTGTCAGACTGTTCTCAAATTCAGTGTCTTTGTTTATATTATGCTTGTTTGTTTGTTTGTTTGTTTTGTTGATTAGCTTCCTGTTAAAGGTGAGATCATATGGTATTTGTCTTTCACTGCCTGGCTTATTTCACTTAGCATGATACTCTCCAATTCCTTCCATGCTGTCGCAAAGGGTAGGAGCTCCTTCTTTCTTTCTGCTGCATAGAATTCCATTGTGTAAATGTACCACAGTTTTTTGACTAGTGCACTGTTGGTGGGATTGCAGATTGGTACAACCACTATGGAAAACAGTATGGAATTTTCTAAGAAAACTAAAAATGGACATACCTTTTGACCCAGCAATTCCACTGCTTGGATTATATCCTAAGAATCCTGAAACACCAATCCAAAAGAATCTATGCACCCCTATGTTCATAGCAGCACAATTTACAATAGCCAAGTGCTGGAAGCAACCTAGGTGCCCATCAGTTAAGGACCTATATAATTTAAACTACAAAGCATTACTTAAAAGACTGGAAAAGACACAATGAAATGAAAAGATATTCCATGTTCACAGATTGGAAGAATCAACATAGTTAAAATGGCTATATCACCTAAAGCAATATACAGGTTTAATGAAATTCCCATCAAAATCCCAATGTCATTTTTTACAGTAATAGAACAAAAAATTGCCACATTAGTGTGGAACCACAAAAACCTCAAATAGCCGGAGCAATCTTGAGAAAAAAGAACAAAGCCAGAGGTATCACACTATCTGACTTCAAATCATACATCAAAGCTAAAATAATCAAAACAGCATTATATTGACATAAGAACAGACACACGGGTCAATGAAAAAGTGTTGAGAACCCAGAAATAAAACCATGGTAATAGGGGCAGATGATTTTTGACAAAGGAGCGAAAAACACACAATGGAAAAAAGAAACACTCTTCAGTAAATTTTTCTGGGAGAATTTGAAAGCCACATGTAAAAGAATGAAACTAGATTATAGTTTGTTGCCATGTACAAAATTTAATTCAGAAGGGACTGAAAACCTAAATATAAATTCTGAAACAATAAATTACATAGAATAAAACATAGGCACTAAACTTAAGTACTTTGGTTGTAGAGAACATTTTATCTCTTTAGCCCCAAAGGCAAGGCAAGTAAAAGCAAAAATAAGGGAATTGGACTATTCCAAACTAAAAAGCTTCTACAGCACAAAAGAAACTAACAACAAGACAAAAATCAGCAACTGACTTATTGGGAGATGGTACTTGCAAAGAGTAGCTCACACATGGGGTTAGCATACAAAATATATGCAGAACTCATACAAATCAACACCAAATAAACAATCCAATTAAAACATGGTCAGGGGACCTAAACAGACACCTGTCCCAAGAAGACATACAAAAGGCCAACAGATATAAGGAAATATGTTCAAATCAACTAGCTATTAGAAAAATGTAAATCAAAACTACAATGAGGTACTACCTCACACCTGTTAGAATGGCATTACTATCAATAAGACAGGTTATAACTGTTGGAGAGGTTGTGGAGAAAAGGAAACCTCATTTACTGCTGTACTGAATGTAAACTGGTAAAGCCACTGTGGAAAACCATATTATAGTTCCTCAAAAAGTTAAGAACAGAGTTTCCATATAACCCCAGCATTCCCTTTTCTAAGTATCTATGTTGAAAATGAGAATACATTTATTCACAAAGATATATGCACCCCTGTGTTTTTTCCTGCATTATTCACAGTGGCCGAGGCATGGAGACAACCAAAGTGCCCTTGTGTACAGGACTGGATAAAGAAGATATGGTACATATATACTATGGAACACAGCAGCCTAAAAGGATGAAATCCTGTCATTAGGGACAACAAGTATGGACCTTGAGAGTTTTATGCTAAACAAAATATACCAGTTAGAAAGCTAACAACCACATGATTTCACTCATACGTGGAATATAAAACTGAAACTCATAGACACAGACAACAGTATGGTGGTTACCAGAGGAAAGGGGGTGGCAGGTAGTAAAGGATAAAGAGGGCCAAATATATGCTGACAGGAGATTATTTAACTTTAGAGGGTGGGCACCCAATGCAATATACAAATAATGTACCATACAAATATACACTTGAAGCTTATCCTATTTACCAATGATACTCCAATAAATTTAACAAAAAAGAAAATAAACAATGAACACATGCTCTTATGATGTTCAGAAAATCTTTCCAGTACAACAAAAAGAAGTCAGAAAAACATGAGATGTTACTAAATAAATACTGAATATATGAGAATCCTAATTGAATACTTGGCCAGAAGTTAGCACTATGTTAAAGACAGAAAAACTTGAAAATCTAATGAAATGAAAAACATTAGAGGAGAGTGAAGATGGCGGCATGGAAGGAGGGAGCAGATTCCACGTCCCCCTACACACGGAAGAAAAACCTAGCAGATCTACGGAGGAACAGAGCAAACAGCCAACAGTACCACAGCATAGATGAAAATAGGAGATTAAAAATTGTAGCAGACATTGGTGATGATGAACTCCTTGAACTTGACCTTATCTGAGAAATGCTTTATCTTCCCTTCCGTTCTAAGTGAAAGCTTTGCTGGATAGAGAAATTTTGAATGTAGGTCCCTGCTTTTCAAGATTTCAAATATTTCTTTCCAGCCCCTTCTTGCCTGGAAGGTCTCTTTTGAGAAATCAGCTGACAGTCTGATGGGAACTCCTTTGTAGGTGACTGTCCCCTTATCCCTTGCTGCTTCTAGAATTCTCTGCTTCATTTTAATCTTGGCTAATGTAATTACAATGTGCTTTGATGCGTTCCTCCTTGGGCCCAACTTCTTTGGGACTCTCTGAGCTTCCTGGACATCCTGGTAGTCTATTTCCTTTGCCATATTGGGGAAGTTCTCCTTTATTACTTGTTCAAATAAGTTTTCCACTTGTTGCTCTTCTTCTTCCCCTTCTGGGACCCCTATAATTCGGATGTTGGGACGTTTAACGATGTCCCGGAAGTTCCTAAGCCTCTCCTCATTTTTTTGAATTCTTGCTTCTTCCTCGTTTTCTGTTTGGTTGTTAATTTCTTCCTTCTGGTCCACTCCATTGTTCATCATCACCAAGCTCTTATTATATGAAATGTTAAAGGGACTTACCTAAGAAAAAGATAAAAAAATATGACAATGAAAAGACAGCAAACTCACAGCTATTAAGAATCACACCTAAAACAAAAGCAAACTAAGCAAACAGCTAGAACAGGAACAGAACCACAGAAATGGAGATCACATGGAGGGTTAGCAACAGGGGCGTGGGAGAAGGAGGGGGAGGTACAGAGAATGAGTAGCATAGATAATGGGTAGAAAATAGACAGGGGCGGGTAAGAATAGTATAGGAAATGTAGAAGCTAAAGAACTTATGACAAAAGGACATGAACTAAAGGGGGAATGTGGGTAGGAGAGGGTGTGCAGGGTGGGGGGAATGGTGGGGGAGAAACGGGACAACTGTAATAGCATAATCAATAAAATATATTTAAAAAAAACAAAAATTGTAGCAGACATTGAAAAACCAGATTTTTTAAATTTTTATTTTAATTGCTGTTCTTGTACAGTTTTCTGTTTTTTACTCCCATCCCAGCCCACCACCTCAGCCCTCCCCACCCACCCCCATTCCTGCCCCCCTAGTTTTTGTCCATGTATCCTCCATACTTGTTGCTCCAAACCCTTCCCTTTTCCCCTGAAATTCCCTATCCTCTCCCCTCTGGAGTTCCTACCCTTTGCAACAGCATGGATGGAACTGGAGAGCATCATGCTAAGTGAAATAAGCCAGGCAGTGAAAGACAAATACCATATGATCTCACCTTTAACAGGAACCTAATTAACAAAACAAACAAACAAGCATAACATAACCAAAGACACTGAAACTGAGAACAGTCTACCAAGTCACCAGAGGTAAAGAGAGTTTTTCAGGACAATAAGGGCCCAGGTATCAGCGTGAAACCAGGGCAGCTACAGCCCCAGGCCTGTGCTCACTGGGTCTGCCACAGGGCTGTAGGGAGGGAACCAGGTCAACTGCTCCCTCCCTAGCCAAACAAGGTTTGAGCAGCACCAGGAGAGACCTGATTGCTTAAAGTCACAGGGAGGGGAATTAAGGTCTGAATGACAAACACACTGGGGCTGTGAGAACCCACTCATAGACCTGGGAGGAGTGCATGCCCAAGCCCCTGCAACAAGAGGCGCCCTAGCAACTGGAAGCGCCCAGGTGACCTAGGAGGGGGCTTTGTGGAAGACCTGGAGCTCATACCCCTGAACCTAAGGTGAGTGCGCACAACGCAGGAACTGGCAGAACCCACACCCGTAAACTCGGGTCAGCACAGACACCCGGTAGAAGACCCAGAGCTCACACCCATAAACCGGGGGAGTGCTCAATCCATAGGAGATCCCAGCTCAAATGCATAAACTTGGGAAAGCACGTGCTCTGCAGGAGGCTCGGAAAACTCACCAAAGGCCCTGCACACAGAGGCACTGGACTAGCTCTGGGGAGAGTGTGGCTAGCACTGAGGAGAGTGGCCCAAAGCTGACTGAGTACTGAACAGGGAGAAAAGTCATACCAGTCGCCCCTCACCCCCTTGCAGCCAGCAAGACCAGAAAAACCGGTTTGGCAAGTTTGAAGCCAACAAGAAGTTTTTTGTTGGTTTTTTTTTCTTAATTATATTTTTTATTATTTTTATTTTTTATCCCTCAATTTTTTGCTTCTCTTTCCTTCCTCCTTGTTTTATTCCTTCTTCCTTTCCAATTTTTATCTTTTCATCCTTCCTCTTCTATTTTTTTTCTATTTTTTTGGTTCTCTTTTTAAATACACATGACTGAGACCAAAAACCCAGAACTGTGAAAAAACCATGGTTGGACCTAAAGAGGGGGCTTCCAAACAGCTGAGATAGTGGAAGCTGTGAACACCAGGAAACCCAAAGGAGACTACACCACTGAATCTCACAGGGAGTCTACCACAGAAGTTTACACAATAACCCAGGGAGCCAGAACAGATCAATTTAAGAACCTGAGGCTTACAAGAAGAGTCTCGCAAACAATGGGAAGGCAGAGAAACAATTCCCAAATGAAAGGAAAGGAGGAAGCCCCAGAAAGAATGTTAAATGAAGCAGAGGCTACTCAACTATCAGTTATTGAGTTCAAAGCAATAGTTATCAGGAACCTCCATGAGCTCACAATGAGCTACCAGAAACTACAGGGAAGCTACAATGAACTCACTGCAAACTATATCAATATGAAAAGGAAATAGAAACTAACAACAAGGGCCAAGAGGAAATGAAGAATATAATTTCTGAACTGAAGGACACAGTGGAAAAAATGAAAAGCAGAATTGATGAAGCAGAAGATTGGATCAGCGAGTTGGGGGACAAAGTAGAAAAAAAAACACCCAGAAAGAGCAAGAAAAGGAAAACAGGCTCAGAAAGAATGAAGAGGGGTTAAGGGAAATGCCAGACAATATGAAACATAATAATATCCATATAATAGGGATAGCAGAAGGAGAAGAAGAAGAGCAAGACACAGAAAACCTATTTGAAAAAGTAATGATGGAAAACTTCCCTAATTTGATGACAGAAAAAGTTATGCAAATCCAGGAAACACAGAGAGTCCCAATCCAGAGGAACCCAAAGAGGCCCACTTCAAGACACATCATAATTAAAATAGAAAAATCCCAAGACAAAGAGAGAATCTTAAAGGCAGCTAGGGAGCAAAAGGAAGTAATATACAAAGGAGCCCCAATAAGGTTAGCAGCTGATTTCTCAATGGAAATGCTCCAAGCCAGAAGAGAATGGCAAGAAATATTTCAAGTAATGAGAACCAAAGGCCTGAAACCAAGACTACTTTATCAAGCAAGGCTTTCAATCAAAATAGAATGCCAAATAAGGAGCTTCCCAGACAAAAGAAGTCTAAAAGAATACACCTCTACCAAACCAGTTCTGCAAGAGATGCTAAAGGGTCTGCTTTAAGGAAAGGTAGGAAAAGAGAGAGAGAGAAGAACACAGGTATGAAAATGGCAATGAAGAAGTACTTATCAATAATAACCTTAAACATAAATTGATTAAATGCTCCAATCAAAAGACATAGAATAGCTGAATGGATAAGAAGGCATGACCCACACATATGCTGCCTAAAAGAGACGCTACACAGACTCAAAGTGAAGGTCTGGAAACAAATTTTCCAAGCAAACAGACCATAAAAAAAAGCTGGGGTAATAATACTCATATCAGACAAAATAGACTTCAAAAGAAGGGCCATAAAGAGAGACCTAGAAGGTCACTTTATAATACTGAAGGGAAGAATCCACCAAGAACACATAAACATTGTAAATATATATGCACCCAATATGGGAGCACCTAAATACATAAAGATATTCTTAGAGGTCTTCAAGAGGGATACTGACAGCAACACAATTATAGTAGGGGATTTGAAGACCCCACTGTGAAAAAAGGAGAATCTTCCAAACAAAATTTCAATGAAGCTATTGTGGCATTGAACAATACTTTAGATGAAATGGACTTAACTGATATATATAGAGCCCTTCATCCCAAAGAAACTAAATACACATTCTTTTCAAAGTCACATAGAACATTTTCAAAGATAGACCATATGATAGGACACAAAACAAGCCTCACCAAATTCAAAAAAATTGAAATCATACCAAGCATTTTCTTCGACCACAAGGGACTGACTATAAACCAACCCCAAGGGAAAAACCCAAAACCCTCAAAATCATGGAGATTGAATAGCATGCTATTAAACAATGAATGGGAAAGGAATGAAATTAGGGAGGAAATCAAAAAGTTTCTGGAAAGAATTGAAAATGAACTCACAATGACCCAAAACTTATTGGAAACAGCGAAGGCTGTCCTGAGAGAGAGGGTCATATTGATACAGGCCTACCAAGAAAAGATAGAATCATTTGAAACAAACAACCTAACCCTATGCCTACAAGAACTCAAGGAACAACAACAAAGACAGCTCAGAGCAAGTAGAAATAAGGAAATAACCAAGATCACAGCAGAATTAAATGACATAGAGACTAAAAGCACAATTCTAAAGATCGATGAATCCAGGAGTTGGTGCTTTGAAAAGATAAACAGCTCAGTGGATTGAGCGCGGGCCTGCGAACCGAAGGATCGCGGTTCGATTCCCAGTCAGGGCACATGCCTGGGTTGCCAGGCCAGTTCCCGGCAGGGGGCATACAAGAGGCAACCACACATTGATGTTTCTCTCCCTCTCTCCTTCCCTTCCCCTCTAAAGATAAATAAATAAAATCTAAAAAAGGAAAAAAAAAAGTACTTAGAAAAGATAAACAAAATTGACAAGCCTTTAAGCAGGATCATCAAGAAAAAAAAGAGAGAGGGCTCAAACACGATCAGAATGAAAGAGGAAAGATTACAACTGAAACTAAAGAAATACATAGGATTGTAAGAAATTACTATGAAGAACTGTATGCCAAGAAATTTGAAAACCTAGGTGAAATGGACAAGTTTCTAGAAAATATAATCTTCCAAAAGTGAATGACGATGCAGCAGAAAGCCCGAACAGACCAATAACAGCTGATGAAATTGACGCAGTAATCAAAAAACTCTCAACACATAAAATCCCTGGACCAGATTGTTTAACAGGAGAATGCTACAAAGCATTTAAGGAAGATCTAACCCCTATCCTTCACAGACTATTCCAAAAAATTCAAAATGATGGAAGACTCTCAAACTCTTTATGAATACAACATCATCCTAATCCCCAAACCAGATAAAGACACAGCAAAGAAAGAAAACTTCAGGCCCATATCTCTGATGATCATAGATGCTGAAATTCTCAACAAAATATTGGCAAAGCATATCCACCAGTGCATTAGAAAGATCATACACAATGACCTAGTGGGATTCCTCCCAGGGATGCAAGGATGGTTCAACATTCGCAAATCAGTAAATGTGATACATCACATAAACAAAAGCAAAGATGAAAATCCCATGACCATATCAATAGATGCAGAAAAAGCTTTTGATAAGGTACAACACCCATTTGTGATAAAAACATTCAGCAAAGTGAGAATAGAGGGAGCGTTCCTCAAAATAATAAAGGCCATATACGAGAGACCTACAGCGAACATCATACTCAATGGAAAAAAACTAAAATCTTTTCCACTAAGATCAGGAACAAGGCAAGGTTGTCCAGTTTCACCACTTCTATTCAATATAGTATTGGAAGTCTTAGCCGCAGTGATTACACAAGAAAAGGAAATAAAAGGCATCCAAATTGGAAAGGAGGAAACAAAACTATCATTGTTTGCAGATGACATGATAGTGTACATAGAAAATCCTGTAGCCTCCGCCAAAAAGCTGCTTGACCTAATAAATGAATTTGGCCAAACAGCCAGGTACAAAGTCAATATCCAGAGATTAAAGGCATTTTTCTACACCAACAATGAAACAGCAGAAGCAGAAATCAAGAAAAAAATCCCATTCCATAAAGCAAAAAGAACAATAAAATACTTAGGAATAAACCTAGCCAAGGAGTTAAAGACCTATATGAAGAAAACTACCCAACACTGAGGAAAGAAATCAAGGAAGACACAAACAAATGGAAGCAAATACTGAGTTCATGGATCGGAAGAATTAACATCATCAAAATGTCCATACTACCCAAAGCAATTTAGAGATTCGATGCAATACCTATTAATGTACCAATGGCATATTTCACAGACATAGAACAAACACTTCAAAAATTTATATGGAACAATAAATGACCTAGAATAGCTGCAGCAATCTTGAGAAAGAAGAGTAAAGTAGGAGGGATCACAGTACCTGATACCAAACTGTATTACAAGGCCACTGTAATCAAAACAGACTGGTACTGGCATAAAGACAGGCACATGGACCAGTGGAATAGGACAGAGAGCCCAGAAATAAATCCAAGTCTCTACAGTCAATTAATATTCCACAAAGGGTGCAGCAACATAAAATGGAGTATAAATAGTCTCTTCAACAAGTGGTGTTGGGAGAACTGGACAGCTACATTTATAAAAATGAAACTTGAGCACCAACTTACATGATACACAAAAATAAATTTAAGGTGGATAAAAGATTTAAATGTAAGCTGTGACACCAAAGTCCTAGAGGAGAACATAGGCAGGGAAATCTCTGATACTTAACACAGCAACATTTTTACTGATATGTCCCCTAAAGCAAGGGACGTAAAGAAAACAATAAACAAATGGGATCTCATCAAAATGAAAAGCTTCTGTACAGCTAAAGAAAACTCTCTTAAAATAAATAGCAACCACCTGTATGGGAAAACATATTTGCCAATGATACCTCAGACAAGGGTTTAATCTCGAAAATATATAAAGAACTTGTACCACTCCTCTCTAAGAAGACAAGCAACCCAATTAAAAAATGAGCAAAGTACTTGAACAGACACTTCTCCAAGTAGGACATACAGAGGATCCAGAGACACATGAAAAGATGCTCAGTATCACTAGATATCAGAAATGCAATTAAAACCACAATGAGATACCACTTCACACCGGTCAGAATGGGCATCATAAACAAAGCAACACACAAGTGTTAGAGAGGTTGTGGACTGTTGGTGGGAGTGCAGACTGGTACAACCACTATGGAAAACAATACAGAATTTCTAAGAAAACTAAAAATGGATTTAGCTTTTGACCTAGCAATTCCACTGCTAGGATAATATCCAAAGGACCCTGAAACACCAATCCAAAAGAACCTATGCACCCCAATGTTCATAGCAGCACAATTTACAATAGCCAAGTGTTGGAAGCAATCTAGGTGCCCATCAGTAAACGAATGGATCAAAAAACTGTGGTACATTTACACAATGGTATTCTATGCAGCAGAAAGAAAGAAGGAGCCCCTACCTTTTGTTATAGCATAAATGGAACTGGAGAGCATCATGCTAAGTGAAAAATATGCCAGGCAGTGAAAGACAAATACCATATGATCTCACTTTTAACAGGAACCTAATCAACAAGACAAACAAGCAAAATATAACCAAAGACATTGAAATTGGAAACAGGCTGACAGTCACAAGAGTGTAGAGGGGAGGGAATTTCAGGGGAAAAGGGGAAGGGTTTACAGAAACAAGTATAAAGGACACATGGACAAAAACTAGGGGTGGGGGGCGGAAATGTGTGGCAGGTGGGGAGGGCTGGGGCAGTAGACTGGGATGGGAGTAAAAGACATAAAACTGTACAAGAGCAACAATTAAAATAAATTTTAAAAAGTAAAGAAAAACATTAAATATGGTAATACCTAATGAAAATGTATTCACAAAAGAATATACAAAAGTGTTCATGGCAACTTCATTCTTTATGGCCTGAACCTGGTAAAGTGTATCAAAAACACCTAAAATATTCTGGACATTTCTTTACTTGAGGTAACATATAAGGATACTGCTATCTTGAGAGTGTACTTACAATTCTCTAATTGTTCTAGATCAGGGGTGTCAAACTTGTTGTCACCTGGGACCACATCGGCCTCTTGGTTGCCTTCAAAGGGCCGAATGTAATTTTAGGATTGTATAGATATAACTGCTCCTTACCTAGGGGCAAGGAGTGTGGTGCTACCCCCTGTAGAAACAGGGTGCCAGGCCACGTAAAATAACAAGTTGGAGGACTCGATCTGGCCTGCCAGCCTTGCGTTTGCTACCTGTGTTCTGGATTCTAAAACTTTCCTACATGTATTTCAAAATATAGAACTTTAAAATTACAAATTTCACTGAATAACATAGCTAATAAGAGATAGAGGAAGACCTCAAATGCAGGACTTCTGATGCTAATTTTAGTGTGTTTCTCCACAACATACTGATTATACCTTACCAAGAAAAGGAATGCTCAACATGATTACTTGTAACAAAGTGTATTTAATTTTTAACATTTCAAAAGCTGTGCCTTATTTATTGGAGGGTTTTTCTAATTGCAGTAATCACTTGTGTATGTATTCTGATCAACTCTTTTTTTAAATATATTTTATTGATTATGCTATTACAGTTGTCCCATTTCTCCCTCCTCATTCCCCTCCACCTTGCACACCCCTTCCCACCCACATGCCCCCTCTTTAGCTCATGTCCATGTGTCATAAATTCTTTAGCTTCTACATTTCCCACACTATTCCCACCCTCCCCCTGTCTGTTTTCTACCAACTGTCTATGCTACTGATCCTCTGTACCTTTTCCCCCTCTCTCCTCTTCCCACTCCTCTATTGCTAACCCTCATGTGATCTCCATTTCTGTGGTTGTGCTCCTCTTCTAGTTGTTGGCTTAGTTTGCTTTTGTTTTAGATGTGGTTCTTAATAGCTGTGATTTTGCTGTCTTTTCACTGTCATATT
This sequence comes from Glossophaga mutica, assembly GCA_039655065.1. NCBI lineage: Eukaryota > Metazoa > Chordata > Mammalia > Chiroptera > Phyllostomidae > Glossophaga > Glossophaga mutica. The sequence goes on along the minus strand of CM077313.1, from coordinate 34,090,439 downwards.
TTTTATCTTCTTTTTCTTGGATAAGTCCCTTTAACATTTCATATAATAAGGGCTTGTGATGATGAACTCCTTGAACTTGACCTTATCTAAGAAGCACTTTATCTGCCCTTCCATTCTAAATGACAGCTTTGCTGGATAGAGCAATTTTGGATGTAGGTCCTTGCTTTTCAAGACTTCAAATACTTCTTTCCAGCCCTTGCCTGTAAGGTCTCTTTTGAGAAATCAACTCTTGACAGTGGTCTCAGCCATCCCTCTTTCATGTCACGCCAAACACCTTATCAGAGAGCTAGTACCCTACTCACACACACATTCCATTCCACCTAGAATGATGTTCATTCTTATTTGTCAATAGACATTCTGTTATGTACCCTTCATTCATGGTAAATTCAGCAAAGTAAAAATAATTTTATTTTTGCTTTTACTTTTTTCACCCAGTTCTGCAAATCCCCACCCCTGTGACAGCTACTCTACATAGTAAAAGTTAATAAACATTATCATGCCATCATAATAATCATTATATAAAAAATACAGTATAATAATTTTTCAGTTACATGACTAGACAGTTTACAAACCGAGGAACTCAAGAATAAACATCTGAAAAGATGTTAATAACTACTAATATAAATAACAATGTCATTTGTCATTCATGTATTGGTGATAATGTAAAAGTGACAATTTTAACCCTGGCCGAACTCAGTTGGTTAGAGCATCATCCCATTATACCAAAAGGTCATGGGTTTGATTTCAAATTTACGTGCTTTATGTTACTATTTTAAATGGCATAATTACAACTTTTTTCCTATCCCCAGATTTTAAAGTCTTTAGAATTTAGTTCTGTTTTTATTATGAATGGGTATTGAATTTTGTTAAAAGCTTTATTTTCTATAATTTGGGTATTTTTCTAGTTCTATTTTGTTATATATTTCCAGTATAATTCCATTGTTACTCTCGAATTAAATCAATCTGAACATTTTTGGAATTTGAAAATTATACAGTATATTTCCAATTTTGGCTACATGCTACATTTATACTTGAAAAAAATGCAAATTCTGTCATTGGTGATTGTAGTGTCCTATATATACATGAATTTCATCACTGCACCAATTGGCTTGTTAATTAATTGTTATACAAATTGTCTATATATTTACACTATATTTGTTTTTACCTACTTGCTCCATTAGTTGGTAAGTGGACTCAAACTCTCTTAAAAGAGTTCTGGCAAATGTAGCTTAGGAATAGAAAAACTAACTAGGAAGCTTCAATTAGGTCTTCTAAGTGGATCCTAGGCCATAGATTGTCAGAGCCCTGCAGTGGGTTCTTATTTATTAAAGGGGTAATGTGTTTTCCACTGGCTGTGTACAAGATCCCTTGGCATGAAACTCTGAAAGGGAAAATGAATTAGTGAGAAGATTTAGGGTTCTAACCACCCTATCAATTCCTTACATATTTACAAGAAACATTTCTCAGTTGTCCAAAATATGTCACACTGGTTGTACATCTTAGTAGAATTCTCATTAAAAGAAACGTGAAAAAAGAAAAAAGACATATGGTTGAATGGAGAGTGGGTTAAATGGGTGAAGGTGGTCAAAAGGTACAAACTTCCAGTTATAAAATAAGTAAGTCCTAGGGATGAAATGTACAGCATGGTGTTTATAGTTTATAATATTTTACCGTGTATTTGAAAGTTGCTTAGAGAGTAGATACTAAAAGTTCTCAGAAAAGAAAGATGTTGTAACTATGTGTGGAGATGGAAGTTAACTAGGTTTATTGTGGTGATTATTTCACAAAATATACAAATATTAAATAATATGTATACCTGAAATTAATATAATGTTATGCATCAATTAATCTCAATTTAAAAAAGACTTAGTGACAGAAAAAGATGAAAAATTTGTAAAGTATTCATAATTATTTTTGAAAGTATGAATTATCAATACCTTATATGTTGAACTTATTAAATATTACCTACATTTTTATAGCTTCATAAATCTTTAATATTTTTAACATGGTTAACAATGAGTTTTTGAATACCTTGAGTACTAACACAAGTTAATTTAAAGATCAACAGGTTAATAGAAGTCAGTCCAAGATCATCAAATGTTATCACTTCAAAGGAGTGATGTTTCTAGTTATTTCAGCTTGTATACCATTTCTGTCTTTAAGAGTAAAAGACTCCAGGGGCTGGCTCCCCATTGGCTCTGTTTGCTTGATGTCAATGGCAATACTTGCAAATAAATCTACACAAATCAGCAAGCTAACAAAGTTCGATATTCCAGATGGCCGTTCTTTAGAATGTCTTTGGGGATTTTATCCACAGAAGAAGTGTTCAGAATAAAGCAGCCCAAGAAGTGGTGGGACACACTAGGGTAGCTGCCATAATTGATGATGTGTTGTGTATAACACAATGAGTGTGCATCAAAACTGAAATCTGTAAGCTTTTCTCAAAAGTTGTTGTCAACATAATAAGATGCTAGATTTTGAATATCGGAAAAATGCAAAGGGAAGAGTCAAATTCAACAAATTTGGATTAAAAAAATAAAAGGAAATAGTAAAAATCCAAAAACAAAAACAAAAAAAAAACTTGAGTGGCTGTTACTGAGACAATACAGAAAGATGAACTGAGTTCAGAATCTCACATATGGTTAGATACCTCAATTATACAAATATTATTACATGGCAAATGAAACTGATTTTATTTTTTCTTTTCTTTGTAAACAATGTTTTTGAAGTCATTTGCTCTCTTGATTAAAATAGATTATGTTGCTTGTAGGAAATCTGGAAAATGGAGAAATGTTAATGACAATAAATTCACCACAATCCCCAATAAGCACTGTTAATAGTTTTTAATACATACTGTCAGTCTTTTCCCCATAAATACATATAAGTTTAAGAAGTCAATTTAGGCACACTATACACAAATGTACCAAATATAAGGCAATTTATTTCTCCTAAGTGTTCTAATTCATGAGGTTTGAGCCCTCCTCTCTAGTTTGCCCCCAACTTGGGTAGCAGGAAAAGAAATATAAAATTAAACCATTCTGTCTCTAAGATTTCCTGTTTCCTTGTCCATCACCTACTCTGTTAATTTTGCTTAAAATTACATATCTCCCCAATAACCTCCTCTCATCCGGGTATATTTTTTATCTTTTTTATATTTCTTTTTATCATTTTCTAGCCCTGTGTATTTTGCTTATTGTTTTTTCTTTTCAATATTTTTCAGTGTTGACTAGAAAATAATTTCCATAAGGGATGGACTTTTGTAACTGTTTTTCACCCTTGTGTCCACAATACCAAGATAGTGGCTTTTATAAAATTGACCCTCAATCCATCTTTGCTGAATAAATGAATATGAATGAAGTAGTGGTTTGGCCCAAAAGTTTGTTTGTTTTTGTCCGTAACATGGCTCTAGTAGGACTTAATTGTCTTCAACTTCATTTGAAACAATTTTTTAGATTGCATTGTGACAGCTGTCCTATCAGCATGCATTTAAAAAAATATCAAAATTGGTGAGTGTTTGTGTAGCCATTTTGATATTAAAGATGGAAGAAACATGCAACATTTTTGGCATATCATGCTTTATTGTTTTAAGAAAGGTAAAAAATGCAACTGAAACACAAAATAAAGAGTTGTGCACAAAATAAAGATGTTGTGACTGATCAAATGTATCAAAAATGGTTTGCAATTTTGCACTGGAGATTTTTCTCTGGATGATACTCCATTGAATGGTAGTCCAGTTGAAGTTGATAGCAACCAAACTGAGACATTAATTAAAAACAACTGATGTTATACCACATGGGAGAGAGCCAGAATACTAAAAATATACAAATCAATAAAGTTATTGGTGAAAATGAAAAATGTGTCTCTCAGTTTACAGAAAAAAACATGTGGACTTTTGGTCAACCAAATATTGTGTGGGTTTGGGTTTCACAAGACTAAAGAAACTTCAACTGTCTGTCCTCTGGACCCTATATCATCTTTTCTGCCGAAGTGGGACTGCTCTTGACAGTCCATGACTGTAGATGTCTGTTCTGGCCTTAAGAGCACAATCCTAAATGCTGTCTTGTTTCTGACCCAGAATTGTTGAGTTCTCTTCAAATCTCGATATATTTGTATTTAGTCACTGGGGCAGGAAAGCTTCTACATCCTCTAGTAGCCACTTGACAGAAGTCACTAGAAACCTTAGTAGAGCTGGCAGGAAGGGTTATATTTCCTCAGTCTCATTTTATTCTCTTTCTCTTTTGGACACCTTCTCACTCAAAATGCTATACCATTTAGGTAACAGAATCAAAATGAGGATTGGTGTTATCCAGTACTTCCACATGTATTTAATAATATTCTAAAGCTGTGCTATCCAGCAGGGTAGTCACTGTCAACACACAGTAATTGAATACTTGAAACATGACTGGTCTGAATTGAGATGAGCTGTATGTGAAGAAGTATATTAGATATCCAAAGAAATTATAAAAAATGTCTCAGTAATTTTGTGTTGATTGTACGTTGAAATAATATTTCTGTTCTATTGAATTAAAATATATTATTAACATTAATTTCCCAGTTTCATTTCAGTTTTTCATTCGGGACTAGACAATTTGAAAGTATAGCTATAGCTGGCATTTATAGCTTGCATGATGTTTCTATTGGCCAACACTGTTCTAAAGGTCCCTGCCCCACCCCTTGGGGAGAGGAAAGCACCATCCTGGTTCTCCCTAGCACTTCTTCCTTGGGTAAAGATCATGCCACAGACAAGATATGGCCAACTTTAGGGTTTCCTTCCTTCTGGTAGTCTCTGTCTTAAGGTTAATGCAGCCAGAGGTTCCTTTTGGGACAAAATAATGATATTATCTAAATTTATGGGGAAAAAAACTATGATTTACATTTTTAGGTTTAGTCCTTAATATGCCAAAAATGTAGAAAATTATCCTCCCTTTCTTTCCACAAAACCTGGCTTCCAAGCTTTATTGTGTTTGACAATCAAAGCTTTGCAGTAGCTTGGGTCTTCTTGCTGGTATTTGCCTTGCCTAGAAAGCACCAAAATCTTAATCTTATCCTATGCTTTTACATGTGGGAACCCCTCATATATCATACACACACACACACACACACACACACACACTTGATAAGAATATATAGACTACAAGTTTGTAAGAAAATTCTGTTATTGTTACATAGGCATTTAATTTTTTATTTAATAAAATTTTTGTAATATGCATTTTTCTCTTTAAAATGTAGTATGCCTAGAAGATAGAAAGCATACTACATACTCCCTGAAAGGAAGATATAAGTTAATATCATGATTGTCAAAGAAAAAGTTTCAAACTACACCTGTGAACTTCCCTCTTAACTCACCCACAGTAGGAATTCTGATTCTTTACTACATTACACTCTCAATCTATGAATCTACTGATATTTCTAGTAGAAAGATAATGACAAGAAATGATCCATTTGTGCTTGGTCTGAATGAATCCAGATACTTTCTCAGCCTCTAGTATGTTCCCTGAGGGTTGCTTTCTGCTCATAAATTTATTTCTCCTCAGAACACCAACACTGTGGATGATTTATGTACTTCAGGTACTCACTCACTTGCTCAAGCAGTAAGCTCTCTATACTGTAGGATAAGTATCTCATTCTTATCTTACATCAACAAATGGAAATTTGAGCGCCAGTGGAAATAGGCTGAGAGGAGAAGTAAGTGATCTAGGTAACTAGTCTATGAGTGGAACTTTCTAGTCATGTTCCAGGGCAGACAGAGGGCAGCACCAAGAGCCCAGCTTTCTGAGCAGAGAAGCATGGAAAGAGGAGCAAATAGGGGAAAACAGTGTCTAAGGACAAGGGACCCTGCATCATGTTCTTTCCTAGGTCTGGTGCCTGGCTGTGAATTCAGCCATGAATGAGAAACAATTGCCCTTTTTTCCCCATCAAGTAAATACATCAGTTCCTCTTCCCCTTATCTGCAGCATTGCTTTCTACACCTTTAGTTACCTACAGTCAACTGGGGCCAAAAAGATTAAATGGAAAATGCCATAAATAAATAGTTCATAAATTTTAAATTGTATTCGATTCTGTGTGGTGTGCTGAAATTTTTGCCATTTGCTCAGTCCCACCCTGGATGTGAATCACCCTTGTCCAGAGTCTCCACTGTATATACGCTCCCCTTCCATTAGTCACATAATAGCCATCTAGGTTATCAGGTGGGTTATCAGAAAGAGTGAGAGAGACATACATTCACCTGCATTTTATTACTGTATACTGTAATAATTATGCTACTTTGTTATCAGTTATTGTTGGTAATTTCTTACTGTGCCTGATTTGTAAATTAAACCTTATCATAGGTATGTATGTATAAGAAAAAAACAGTATATATAGGGTTCTTTACTAACTGTGGTTTCCCCCACATCCACTGGGGGTCTTGGAATCCATTCTCCACAAATAATGATGTTTTACTATACACAAAAATTTGTTTGAACAGAGTATAGAATAGAAGTGTTCAGAAGGTGCATGGAGGTTGGCATGGGGAATTATTATTTAATGGATATAAAGTTTCTATTTGGGGTGATGAAAAAGTTCTGGATGTAGTGGTGATGGTCTCACAGCGTGTGAATGTAGTTAATGCCACTAAAATGCACAATTAAAATTTGTTAAAATGGAAAATTTTATGTTATATATATTTTACCACTAAAAGGTTTTTTTTTAAAGTGGTTGAGATACATGGATGGCAGGTGCTAAGTGGTGAAAAACTTGGCAGCTGCTCATATGACAGAAATGGGAATTGAAAAGAAGAAATGTCAAGGGAAGAAAAGATGTAGCAAATGCTTACAAGCGAATACAGAGGAACAAATAACATGTGACCCCTGTTTGTATCCCTGAGACATTCCAAGTTAAAATGACTGGAGGAACCCCCTCCCATCTGTAGTATTTAAGGAAATATATACACTTGATTAAATATGACTTGCGGTACCTGTAACATTCCAATGTATGAAACTTACTTTTTAAAGAATACATTGAAACTGTATAATAGCAGCAGTAATCGATGTTTCTGAAACAAGAGTTGTTTCTTAACACAATTTGGTTGGTTTCAGGCTAGGAGGAAAGGAATCCATGAATTTCTCCGATGTTTCTCTCAGATCTCATACTCAATATAGTATTAACACTTAAAGCTCCTGTCACATGTTACTTGACATCAGTTGTCAAGTCATTAGATTTCTATCCCCAAAGTATTATTGGCAATGTATCTATCTAATATGGCTCAATCAGTAAAAAAATAATAATGAGATGAGAACACACATGCACAAAAGAGACAGGGAAAGATTATCTGGCAAAAAATAATGAATGAGATGATAAAACATATGGAAGAGAAAGGTTATCTTTTTACTCAGAGTTTTCATTCTGGTGTCCCTCACACCAGCCAATAAATCCTATGAGCTTTAGGAGACATTGTTTACTTTGAGGAAAATGACTAGTTTCTCCTCTGTCGCTTTCTCATGGAAATTTCACCAGAGGCTGTCCTGAGCTTATAAATATCAAACATTTGCAGGGATAACATTATCCTTTTAAATGAGTTTTAGAAGGTTGTGAAGGACAAAATTGCTTGACAGAAAAATTCCATAGTACAAGTGCTAACTTGCCCAAGTACTTAAGAATGCCACTTACAAAATATGTCAGTATAAAATTGACCATGCTAGTAAAGGGGCTTGGAAAAAATCATTCAACCATGATGATATTGAATACAGGTCATTTGAAGACTGACATCACAAATGTGACTAGACCAAATAGAGAGAACATTTCATAGCTTCCCTCTGTTCAATGACATAATTTAGAAGGTGTCAAAGGGAATCTCGACTGCCTAGAATCCCTGACAAGTTGTGCTGAAAATAATGTATGGGGACTAGGAAAGCCTCAGGAAAGATCATGATTCTCAACTCACAAGGTCACTCTCAAAAGAGTCACCTACCTAGTAAGTGGAAAGCTCCCTTCAAGTTCAAGTAGTTGCTTCCTGTATTTCAACCACATGCTTGAAATAGTGCTTTGCAAGATCTTCATTGATTATAAGCATGCACAATTCTGAGACAGTCTTCATTACACATCTGGTAGAATTAAAAGACTGCCTGACTTAATCTTACTGCAGTTAGTATATTAGTGTTATTACCTGATGTGAGAATTATTTTCCATTAGTCAGTTTAGCTCAAGAGAGAATAAAGAATTGGGGTGAAAATTATAACCAGATCATGACAAAATCTCTAAGCTAAAGAAACAAAAGTAATCGTTGAGGTTAACAAAGATGTAATAATTCTCTTCATAACTTTGCACTGTTTGTGAACTGCAGTCATAAGTTTAGCAAAAATCTTTACAAGACAAACTTGTCAAAACAGGCATTTGGACAATAAAAATTTAATTTCATACCAATAAAACTTTAGGTTTCAGATTTATTCAGAGCTGTTTGCAAATGTTTATAGACTATTTAGTTTACTCTAACAGATGACAAGATAGATTCCCTTTAGTGAAACCCTGGCCTAAACATATTTGCAAGGGGATAACATTAAACATGGAAGCTTTTGAATTGTGGCACTCAACAATGATCTACATAGGGCACCCTTCAAAAGCCCAGATGAGGTCTTCTAGCCCATTTGCTTAATATTTGTGTTTTGTGAGTTTTTAAAATATTTTTTAAATTTATTTTTAGAGAGAAGGGAAAAGAGGGAAAAAGAGAAGGAGAGAAGCATTGGTGTGAGAGAAACATCATTCAGTTGTCTCTTGTACATGTCCTGACCAGAGACCAAACCAACAACCTAGACACATACCCTGACCAGGTAACATTTTGCTATCCAGGGCAATGCCCAACCAACTGAACAATGAGGGTCAGAGCATTTTATGAGTTTTTTATGGGAAGCACTTTTATATCACAACCAAAACTTGTCTTAGTTACCAGACTGTAGCCATAACTGGGTAAAGGTTATTTAGATTCATTATTTGGAATTATACTTACTAAGGCAGATCTAAATGGATCTTCTAGAATATTTTCCAATTTGCATTTATCTGAACTGCAGAATGGATTTAAGGAGTATTTTAGCTGTTAGTAAATATTTACTTTACTTAAACTTATCTTTACTCAGAATTCCTATAGTAGCCAATTTACCTTTCAGTTCACTTTAAACTATATCAGATTCACTCCAAATACATTTCTAAGTCAAATTTAGATTTCATTACAGTATTAACTTTAAAGCTGAAAGAGGATGCATTAAAATTTTCAAGTTTGACAAGTCCATTAAAATTGTTGAACATGTCTTGGTACATTTACTTATCAACTTTTTATTCTTTCTGCTGGCATTTCCCTAATATTTATTGTGTCACTTCTCTGGTTCATTGGGTTGCTACTATTTATACTTTTATGGACTCTATTTTCACAGTTTACTATAGCTCATAATACTTTTGCCACATCTGTTTGGCCTGAAGTACTGGCTGTTTTTGGCAAGGTCATCTGCAATGCACACCACAGAGTACTGTGTGCCTTCTGAGTAGCCACACACATCTAATTGCTGAAGCAAAGGCAAAAGCATCTCTGTCATCTTGGCATCTTGAAACTCCTTGCTTTTTCTTATTCAAAGCATTAACAGTTCCATCCTTTCTACATGACTCTTCAATGTGAATAGATTCCAAGTGTCTATCAAGAGCAACAGAGATATTGGAATGAAGGGGAGAGCTTCGAAGATGTTCCATTTTGCTTAGTAAAGTTACAAACTTGGCTTGTTCCTGAAGTTCATCCATAATTAAGTGATCACCTCTAGATGGGTTGGGAGTCAGCCTTGGAATTAAAGTATTGTTAGTACTGAATATTTTTTTCCTGGGTAGTTCTTGGCAAGGGCCAATTCAGTCTTTTTTCTCTCCTTTTCTAAAACTCTTCATTGTTCATAGCACTCTTCTATACAAACATGAAGTTCACTGGCTGGTCCACTACAGGTTTTAATTTGCAACCTGCTTTTCTCCCTGGTGTGGTATAGTTTTAAAATCCAAAAGTTGGCACAAAACCAGAAAATAATTATTACCATGCATCGTATCGTTAACATAGGGGTATAAATTGCTTAAGTCATCATAAGAAAACAATTCATAGGAATCCAACAGTAGAACAACTGAAATGGCCAAATGGGTGGGTGGATCTTAGAAAAAACTCATTTGACCCAAGTTGCTAAAAATTCTGATTATGGCTTAAATCTCCCATCCTATAATTGGAAAAGCATGATGCCTGTGTGTGATTCATATGGCTGTTAATATTGTTGTCTCCACTTCCCTGTCTGTGGCTATTGAAATGATTGTGTAAACTCAACAGAGCTTGATATGTATTTTGAGATAAGCCACCTAAATGCTTTGGAACTTCCTCAGGATCACAATGTTCACTCTGGGGTTTAGCTTGAAAATTACATTTAGATTTTCAATGATCTGATACTGCAGGGCTAAATAGTTACCACAAAATCTGTTTGCCTGCTTTATTTACTTTTTATCAGTAACCAATTCAAAGAGATTTTCTTGCACAGTTTTTGTCAGTCTTTCAATGTGATCAACAGATTGAATTCTTTCTACACCATTATAATTGAAATCAAATTAGAAAATGCTGAAGGCTTCTCTATCTTGGCAATACTTCTGAAACAAAATTGCTATTTGTAGTTAAATTTGTGGATGATAGTTGGGGGAAATCTGAAGGACAGTTAGAACATTTTGAAGCTACACTTAAATGCCTATTTAATTTCATCAAGTTACCATGATTTCAATAAGGAATAGAAATGTTATTTTTTGTGTGGCCATTCATCCAAGTTAGCATAGTTATGTGGTTACCTCCTGCTTCTAGCCAAGGTAAAGGTGTAGGTAGATACTCTTAACTTCCTTGCACAATCAAAAAACGATAACAACCAATTTAAAAACAAAAAACAACTGTCAAAAAATCAAGCTGTATGGAAGTCTGAAAAACAAGGAATTAAAGATTAAACATTTATCCACACTGGTGGGAGGTACAGAGATGGGAAGTCAGGGCTGAGAGGACATGAAGCAAGGCGGCAGCTAGTGGACCAACCGGGAGGTCCCACATTCTTGTACAGATAAGTTGGGAGGAACAACTGGAGAGTGAGGCAGGCCACGTAAACCAGGGCTCCAGGGCAGGAAACCAGACTCAAAACTTGTGACTGTAGCCCTGGTTGGTGTGGCTCAGTGGATTGAGCACCAGGCTGTGAGACAGAGGGTCACTGGTTCGATTTCCAGTCAGGGCACACTCCCGGGTTGTAGGCCAGCTTCCCTGGTATGGGGAGCACAAAAGGAAACTGCATATTCATATTTCTCTCCCTCTCTTTTTCCCTCCCTTTCCCTTTGTCTAAACATAAATAAATAAAAACCTAGGAGTGATTAAAAAAAAAACAAAACTTCCAACTGTAAAAATCTATGGGGGTTGCAGTGGCAGGAGAAACTCCCAGTCTTTCCAAAGAGTCCATTGGAGGGGCCCATGAGATCCTAGATAATGTAGAAGTCCATCCATCCGGGAATCATCACCAGGGAAGCACCTGCAAGGGCACAATCTGCTTGTGGGAAGCAGGGGAAATGACTGAAAGTAGAGTGAGACCTGAACAGGCACCATTGTTCCCTCTCTGACCCCTACCCCACATACTGAGCCAAAACACAGAAAAGCAAGTTGTCCTGCTCTGGTAAATACCTAAAGCTCCACCCCTTACAACATAACAGGTGCCCTGAGACAAAAAAATATATATATATGGTCCATATGGTCCAAAAAATATGGTCCAGATAAAAACTCCAAAAACACCAGAGAAAGAACTAAGCAATGAGAAGATAGCCAACCTATCAGATGCAGAGTTCAAAACCCTGGTAATCAGGATGCTCAAAGAAATGACTGAGTACTGATGCAAAATATAAGAAGAAGTGAAGGCTATAAAAAATGAAATGAAGAAAAATATACAGGGAAACAGCAGTGAAGAAAAGGAAACTGGGATTCATATCAATGATTTGGATCAGAATGAAGAAATAAATATTCAATCAGAACAGAATGAAGAAACAAGAATTAAAAAATAAATAAAAAGGAGAGGCTGAGGAACCTCTGGGAAAACTTTAAATGTTCCAACATCTGAATCACAGGGATGCCAGAAGGAGAAGAGGAAGAGCAAGAAATGGAAAACTTATTTGAAAAAAATAATGAAGGAAAACTTCCCCAGTCTGTCAAAAAAAAATAGACATGCAAGTCCAAGAAGCTCAGAGAATCCCAATGAAGTTGAATCCAAGGAGAAACACACCAAGACACATCATAATTAAATTCCCCAAGACTAAAGATAAGAAGATAATCTAAAAGGCAGCAAGAGAAAAGGAGAGAATTACCTACAAAAGAGTGCCCATAAGACTATCAGCTGATTTCTCAAAAGAAATCTTACAAATAAGAAAGGGCTGGAAGGAAGTATTCAAAGCCATGAAAAGCAAGACCTACACCCAAGATTACTCTACCCAGCAAAGCTACCATTTACAATGGAAGGGCAGATAAAGTGCTTCTCAGATAAGGTAAAATTAAAGGAGTTCATCATCACCAAGCCTTATATGAAATGTTAAAGGGACTTATCTAAGAAAAAAAAGAAGATAAAAAACTATGAATAGCAAAATGACAACAAACTCACAACTACCAAAAACTGAACCTTAAAAAAAAAAAACAAATTAAGCAATCAACTAGTACAGAAACAAAATCATAGAAATGTAGATTATGTGGAGGGTTATCAGTGGGGAGGGAGGAGGGGAGAATGGGGGGAAAGTACAGGGAATAAGAAGCATAATTGGTAGGTAAAAAATAGATAGAGGGAGGTTAAGAATAGTATAGGAAATGGAGAAGCCAAAGAATTTATATGTACAACCCATGGACATGAACTGGGTGGGTGGGGAGGAAATGCCTGAGGGAGGGAGTGGAAGGCAGAGGTGGTCAAAGGAGAAAAAAATGGGACAAGTGTAAATGCATAATCAATAAAGTATACTTTAAAAAAGTTGATGCTTCCTCAAGATGTTGCTGAATTTGACAATAAATTCACGGATTTAGAATACTCAGAAACTGGGGTTCACCTTCAACAAACTGTTGCTTTTCCATAACATTAACAAAATTATTATTAGCTGGGAAAACTATATTAGGTTTTAGTCCATATTCTGATTTTAAGCCAAAGTCAGTATTAAATGCTTCTCCCTTTGCAAACTGTTTTTCTGTCTGATGTAGTGTAGTTTTTGAAAATGTGAAATGCTGCTGACCAGGTATTATCTCTTCCATTTTTTTTTTTCTGATTTGTTAGTTTAACCTGAAGTAACTTTGTGTATATCTGCTTCTATAGTTGGGGATTCAGGTGTGCCATTGGCGCTTTTTTTTTTTTTTTTTTTTTTTTTTTTTTTACTATATTGGGCACTAAAATTTGAACACTTACTAAGTTTAACTTTATTAAGATGAGCATATTCTGGGTATCTACAATAATCTGAATTTTCAGTGTATCTATTAAACTAGGAAAGAAATATCTGTAATGGTGATTCGAGACTTTTAACACATATTTTCTTTTTTCCCTTAAGGGTAAGTATCAAGTCCTGATTCATTTATGATGTCGGACAGGCCAGCTTGTGGTGTAAAACAGTTTTTGATAAATGGGTATTCTTGGGATGTTGTCTTAGCTGTATCATTTGTCTGAATATTACAACTGAACGATCACTTCATGAGGGTTACTTTCATTGCTCTTCAAGGTCTAAACCAGTAAATCCATAATAAAGTTCAACTATTTTTTGTTGTGGTATGAGATTATGCTATTATGCAGGTATTGCTTTTCCATTGCTGTCTCATTCACCAGTATGAAAACTTGTTGAGAAATGGCTGTCTCTTTTGGCTTTTTTGTTTCTTTTAACAGGTTATGATGATCTGCAAATCTGCTTGTGTGCATTTGACAAACTGACTTTAAATTGGAGGAATAGATCCCATCACTAAATTATGATTGCGACTTATCTTGTTCTTTCAAAATGTTAGATATAAGTTCATATAAGTCTGTTTCACTGACATAGCCATTTCTTTCTGCTTGAATCCTGTTCTTCACATTAATCTGAGAATTAGAAGGCTGCTTCATATCATCACCATAAGTAGACCATAGTGCATAAAAAAGTGAAGAGAACTTGAATATTCAGTTGATGAGGAAAGTGGAGATAGATCTTTTTCTTCACTCTGAGATTTGCAGCCATCACAGAAGAAGTGGAGCTGGTCAACATCATGCTGTTGATCACTTCCCTTAGGCTGCTGTTTGCATTGCCACTGAGGTTCCAGCACTACTTGGAATGCCACCTTGGGCTCCATGGCCCCACCCCCATCCCTTGTGGGACTCAGTACAGAACCTGGGGCGGCGGGGCGGGGGGGAGTAGGGTAAAGCGATTTGTGGAAGCCCGGCTCTCTCAGACTGCACCCTGCCACTGCTGCCTTCACCACCGCCCCAGAACTGTCTGGAGTGGGTTTGCTGTGGCCCCAAAGGGCACAGGTGTTGGCGGGCGGGGGGCGGGGGGAAGATGCAGGGATGGAAAAAGTAGGGCTGCTCTTCTTGAATAGCTTTAAACACTTCCTTCATTGTTATCATCTAAAATGTTAAACTAGTAAAACACAGGTCTTCTGATTCACAGCTGGATATGCTTAACCCATCCTAGAAGCTTGTGCTTTGTGCTTTTTAAATTATTTAAACATGCCAGAGAAGTCTGAATCTGTTTCATCTCCACCTTGTCTTTTATAATATTAATTTTTCATCTTACAGTGTTTCCATTTGTCCTCATGGGCATGCTTATGGGCTAATATAGTCTTAGAAATCACCTTCTGGCATTGAAAATTCTGCCTTGGGGCTTTTAAAACACTGGAAAATCTTCAGGGACCCTTCTCTTCTAGGCCAGTTGTGTTGATTCCCTGGATCTTTAGAAGAATAAGAAACCCACCTGACAGTAATTCCCTCTACAGGATAGACTGCTGCTGCATTCTGGCAAGTGAATATTATATGTAGATTTTAGTTTATATTATTTAAAACATACACTTCCATACTATCAGAATGTTCTTCCTTTTGCTGACAATGCAAAGGTTATATGTGTTAAGTTAAAAAGTGTCCTGTGTTATAGCAATGTAACTGTACACACAGTTCAGTATTATGCTGCTAGGACAGAAGCCAACATGCTCACAGGGATGCCAGAAGCCCTGCCCCTTAGTTGTCTGACCTGGTGCTTTGCTGGATGTTGAAAAAACTTAAATCCAAATATCAAATTTCTCCTATTCTTAGCACACCACTCAAGACAGTCTTCTCTGAGAAAGCAGAATTTTCTCACAGTTTTATGTTAATTTGTTTTGCAACTTCCAGTGTGGCTTGACATGAAAATTCTGTCATATAGAAATAAAGAAACCATCTTTAGTAAGGATACACTTGCCTGTGACTGTATCAAAATTATGAAGAAATATATTTCCCAAGTATAAAACATGTCCATTTCCCTCTTGCTGAAACCACCTGAGCCTCTGAGGGTGATCTGGCTATGTAGACAGAAGTTCTTGGGGCTCATCACACTCATGTCCTAATAAATCTGGTCTCAGTCAAACAGGATGACCTGTAGACAGCGGAAGACCTGTTCCCATTGTTTATGTGTGTGACTACACAGACCTCTGCTAGAACTTTCTACAATATATCAGAATAAAACAAAATAAGTACACTGAGCATTGCATGTTAAAATGGTGACTAAACATTTGAGAAGTTGCCATTATATACTGCTAATTGGGAAAGAAGAATTACAAAATAGTATGTGTTAGAATATTCCATTTGTATTTAGAAATACACCCAGAATAAAAAACTAAAAATAAAAGGTAGCAAAGTGTTTTACAGCTTTGGCTGGTATCATTGAAAAGACATTAAAGTTGTCATTATATCTTTCCAGTGTTTCTTTATAAAGTAAGTGAAAATACAATATATATTCTTCTTAATCTCCATTTTTGAGCAAAAGATAGATTACTATATTTTAACTAGATTCTTCCACATAAATACAAGGAAGCCCTAAATTTCAGGAACTTTAAAGGCACACTTTTCCTTCTCACTTGCTTAGTTGTAAGCTGCTCTTGAACTACAGCTCTGCTTCTGGCTGCAGGTAGTTTTCCTAGATCTTCTTTCTCCGGGGCTGAGGCCAAACTAATGGCTTCTTTCTGGGACTTCTTATTCTTATTCTTCTCTTTTTTTAGGTTTTTTTTCTATAAAAGTTAAATTTATTTAGTGTTTCCCTTAAATAAATACATCTATGCATGTAATGTGAAGGCCACAGTGTATGCCAGCAAGAGTGATAACACCAAAGAGAATTCATATCTAATTTTGTAAAAGTTATTTGTGTGTTTAATTTTTTTCTTCTTTTTTTTTTTAGTTTATTTTTTAATCAGTATTTTTTAATTGTTGATATTGTACAGCTTTCTGTCTTTTACCCCGCCCCAGCCCACCACCCCAGCCCTCCCCACCTTTTATAATAGCTTTTATTTTTATATTTTATTTATAGTTATTTACTTTTTTTAAGACTGTATTTATTTATTTTTAGAGAGAGAGGGAGGGAAGAAGAGAGAGGGAGAGAAACATCAACGTGTGGTTGCCTCTCATGTGCCCCCTACTGGGAACTTGGCTTGCAACCCAGGCATGTGTCCTGACTGAGAATCGAACTAGCAGCCCTTTAGATTGTGGGCCTCTGCTTAATCCACTGAGGTACACACCAACCAGAGCATTTTTTTTATATTTAACTTTTTTGTTGTTATTGTATCACAGTTGTCCATTTTTTCCCCTTTGCCCTCCTCCACCCATCCTACCCCTCAGTCTCATAATCAATTCCCAACTGTTGTTCATTCTATGGGTCATTCATATATACTCTTTAACTAGTCCTTTACCCTTCTTTCCACCATTATTCCCCTCCTCTCTCTCCTCTGGTCACTGTCAGTCTGCTCCACCACAATGATCAGACAAGAAAAAGAAATAAAAGGGATCCCAATTGCAAAGGAAGAATTAAAATTGTCATTATTCATGGATGACATGATAGTGTACACAGAAAACCACAGAATCTCCACCAAAAAACTCCTTGACACAAGGTTTGAATTTGGAAAAATAGTGGGATACAAAGTCAATATTCAGAAATTGATGGCATTTTTTATAAGAAGGAAATCTCAGAAAAAGAAACTAGAGGGACAAATTCCATTTACTATAGCAACAAGAAAAATAAAGTACCCAGGAATGAATTTAACCAAGGAAATAAAAGACCAGTATTTGGAAAACTACGAACACTGAAAAAGAAATTAAGGAAGATACGAATAAATAGAAGCATCTACTGTATTTATGAATTGGAAGAATTTACATCATTAAAATGTCCACACTACCCAAATAAATCTATAGATTCAGTGCAATTCTTATTAAAGTACTAATAGCATATTTCACAGATCTAGAACAAATACTTCAAAAATTTATATGGAATCAAAAATACCCTGAACAGCCTCAGCAATCTTGAGAAAGAAGAACAAAGTAAGGGGATCACAGTATCTGATACCAAACTATACTACAAGATCACTGTGACCAGTACAGCTTAGTACTGGCATAAGAACAGACACAGAGATCAGTGTAACAGAATGGAGAGCCCAGAAATAAACCCATGTCTCTATGATCAATTAATATTTGACGAATGGGGCAGGAGCATACAATGGACTAAAAATACCTTCTTCGATAAATGGTGTTGGGAGAATTGAACTGGTAAATGCTCCCCACCCCCAAAAAAAATGAAGCTAGATCACCAACTTACACCATATACCAGAGTAAACTCAAAATGGATGAAACACTTAAAAATAAGTCATGACACCATAAAAGTCCTAGAGGAAAACCTAGGCATAACAATTTCATATATCCCATGTAACAGTATTTTTGACAATATATCTTCCAGGGCAAGGGAAATAAGGGAAAAAATAAACAAATGGGACTACATCAAATTAAAAAGCTTCTGCATGGGTGAAGAAACCATCATCAAAATGAAAAGTGAACTGATGCTATGGGAGAACATATTTGCCAATGATACAATGGACAAGGGTTTGATCTCCAAAATATACAAAGAACTTATACGACTCCACTCTAAGAATACAAGCAACCCAATTAAAAAATGGGTAAAGGAATTGAACAGACATTTATCCAAGTAGGAGGGAGATACAGAGGGCCCACAAACACATGAAAAAATGTTCAACATCACTAGCCATTAGAGAGATGCCAATTAAAACCACGTTGAGATACCACTTCACACTGATTAGAATGACCATCATTAATAAATCTACAAAAAAGCAAATGCTGACCAGATGTGCAGAAATGGGAACCCTTGTGCACTATTGGTGGAAATGCAGGCTGTTGTAGCCACTGTCGAAAACAATGTAGACCTCTCTCAAAAAATCTAAAAATGGAAATACTTTTTGACCTCATGATTTCCCTCCTGGGAATATACCCTAAGAATCCTGAATCACAAGTTCAAAAGAACTTATACATCCCTATGTTCATAGCTTTATTTACAATAGCCAAGTGCTGGACGCAGCCTAAGTTCCCATCAGTAGATGAGTGGATAAAAAATGGTGGTACATTTACACAATGGAATACTAATTATGAGAAAGAAAGAAGGAACTCCTACCTTTTTTAAAAGCATGGATGGAAGTGGATAATATTATGCTAAGTGAAATAAGCCAGTTGGCTAAATGCAAATACCATATGATCTCACATGTAACATGAATATAATGAACAAAATAAACTAACAAACAAAATAAAACATGTTCTCCTTATGGTACAGGACAGGAGTAAGAGAGCTGGTGTCAATTCTTTATGATTCAGGAAGCTCAGACATGACATGCACTACATTATTTCATTGGTTGCAACATGTCACATGGCCAAGCCGAATACCAAGGATGCATAATTTTCTTATTTAGAGCAATGCTTTGAACTCTATTTTTTACATAATATTGCCTGAAGAGACACTTATTTGAATATAGAAAGGGTTTATTTATTTTTTAAATACCTACATGGTACTACATCTTGTGAATATGCTGCAGTTTACATAATCAGTTCCTATTGATGGAAACATGGGGTATTTCTAATCTTTTACAATGTCAAATAATCTTGAAATGAATAACCTTGTCCACATGTCAGTTCATATGTGGGCAGATGTACAGTAAGATGAAAGCTAAAGTACCCTAAGTAAAATATACAGATATCCAATGGCTTAAGTTTATTTCCTTTATTCAACAGTCCTAAGGGTGGGGAGAAGAAAGTCCAGTTTGATGCTGATTTGTTTCCTGTAATCATTCAATGGTATCTCAGTATATTGTGGCAGCTATAACAAATTGCCACAGACTGGGTGGCTTAAACAACAAATATTTTTTTCTCACAGTTCTGGAGATTGGGAAGTTTGTGTTCAGGGCATAGGTTTGGTGAGAGCCAGTTTCATGGCTCCTACACAAGTAACTTCATGCTCTGTCCTCATATGGCAGACAGTGTGTGAGAGGTTTCTAGGGTGCCTATTATAAAGGCACTAGTGCCATTCATGAGGGCCCCCTCATGACTCAGTCACCTCCTGATACCATCATATTGAGCATTAGGATTTCAACATTTTGATTTTGAGGGGACACAAACCATCCACAAGAGGCTATATTTTCTCCATCTCATTCCTTTCACTTTCCTCCAGATCTTAGTCTGGAGCTCTGGCCAGGTAGTTCAGTTGGTGAGAGCATTGTCTTGATAATGTTAGAGTTGCAGGTTTCATCCCCAGTCAGGGCACGTACAAGGAACAACCAAT
The DNA here is from genome assembly GCA_039655065.1 of Glossophaga mutica. Taxonomy (NCBI): domain Eukaryota; kingdom Metazoa; phylum Chordata; class Mammalia; order Chiroptera; family Phyllostomidae; genus Glossophaga; species Glossophaga mutica. The sequence continues at coordinate 34,070,600 of CM077313.1, read as the reverse complement.
GAATGCATAAATGTATCAAACAGCAAATCAATGTCTCTCTCTCTCTCTCCGTCTCTCTCTCTCTCTCAAATCAATGAATGAAAATATCTTAGTCTGCATGGTTGAAACTGGACCACGAACACATCCATATTTCAGGTCACAGGAAGGAAAAGATAATTATAGAAAAACCACATGCCCAACATATTAGGATCCAGACCAAAAAGGAGCAAACATCTTATCCAGTCGTGTTTCACTGCCAAGACTTAGTGACATAGATACCACTAGCTTCAAAGAAGGACAGAAAATGCCCTGTCTACCTGGGCAACTAGAAGCCAAACCTTATTCTGTGATGGTGGTAAAAAGCAAAAACAGGCATATCTGTAAGATAAATTTCTAGAAACATAATAGTTATGTCAAGCAATAAACACATTTGTAATTTCAGAAGATAATAGTCAACTGCACTCCATAGGAGTTGAATCATTTAGTATTTCCACCAGCAATGTGTGAGAGTATGTCTCTTGTCTTCCCAGATGTGACAAGTAAGTATATTGTCCAACTTGAAGATATTTACAAATGTAAAAGTAAAAACGATATCCCAGTTTAGTTCTCATTTGAGTTTTTCTTATTTTAAATGTGATTGAGCCTCATTTTATAAGTTTAAGGACAACTTATATTCCATTCTCTAAGAATTATCTGTTTTGGTCACTTTCATATTTTTCTATTAGATTATTACTCATTTGCCTGTGATATTTTAACCAAAACACCAGTGGGGACCTACCCCTTTCTCCCAGCAGGAAAAAACTCTGGAGGCAGAGTTTAGTGAAAAGTAAAAAGAAGGAGAAGGGGTAAGCTGAGGAGCACAAATAGAGGACTCATGGGCATGGTCAATGGGGGATGGATTGACTGTGGGAGAGGTGGTGGACAGGGCAGGGGAAAGCAATGGGAAAAAAGGTGGGGAAACTGTAAATGAACAACAATAAAAAAGAAAGAAATATTTTATTAAAAGGTTATACAATTTGAAATAATGGAAGTTTTCTGCCTGAAAACCTGTTTCCTCTAATACACTTATAAGTGTTGCCTTAATTCAGAGCAAGGCAATAGGAAATGCCTAGTACCATTTCAAGTGCATTTTCTAGCATGTTTTTTCCAGGGTCTTCATTATCATGTGATTCATTTTCTCAGTCTTTCCTGTAAATTGAGGTCTCCAAGATGCATATAACTTCCATTGTAGCTTAATGCCTGTCCAATCTTCTCAGAGATCTCTGAAGTGAATGATGGTCCACTGTTGCTCTGAATGCTGTGAGGGAGTCCAATTGTAGGGGTTATTTTTTTAAGTAAAAGTTTTACTACCTCGGTCACCTCAGTTCTAGTGGGGTATGCCTCTACCCATCCAGAAACAATTGTCAAAAAAACTAATGAAAATTTGAAATTTCCTGTTGCTTATGCATTTGTGAAATGTCTACTTGCCAGTTCTCAAATGGGAATAACCCTTTATATTGTACTCCCTTTTCTTCTGGGTAGCATTCCATAATAGGATTGTTTTTGATACATATATGGCACACTTAGGTGAACCTCTGAACAGTCTTTTGCAAATGAAGATGCCTCAAATGTGGTCTTATAAGATCCATAAAAGCATCCCTTCCATAATGGGCCCCTTCATGTAGGTATTTTAAGATAGGATACACTAGGGGAGTAAGATCATACCATAGGTGTTGACCTTCCATACAGAATTGGGATCAGTATTAGAGAATCCCATATGTGGGCCAATTCCTCATTTCATTCTGTGTAATACAGTTCAAATTTTGACAAGTCCAAGCAGGGGATCAAAACCCCTAGGCATGGAGGCCCTCCTTGTCTCACTGCTTTGTCAGCTGTTTGGTTTCCCGGGAACCATTCCTTCAGTGTCATGGGCAGTGCATTATGGCAATCAGGTTCACTAGATTCACTGCCTCTAGCAACTGTAAAATCCCTTCTCCATGTTTAACATCCTTGTTTCCCAAGTTTAAGAGCCCTCTACCCTTCCATATTGCTCCATGGGCATGGACTACCACAAAAGCATATTTGGAGTCCATGTAGATGCTAACCTTCTTTCCCTGAGTCAGTACTAAGGCTCTCATGAGGGCTATGAACTAAGATTTTTGTGCTGAGATTTCCATCAAAAGCATTTGAGCTTCTATTACCTTATCCATGGTGACTAATATATACCTGTCTTGGCATTTGCTGCTATCCATGAAGCTATTCCTATCTGTATATAGCTCCCACTCTGATGCTGCCAGTGGCTGATCCAGTAGATCTGGCCTGATAGAATAAACTTGGTCAATTATTTCCAAGCAGTCATGCTGGAAGAGTGTCTCCCTCCATGTCTGGGAGGAAGATGGCTGGGTTAAGTGTTATGGTAGTCTGTAAGATAACATTTGGGTTGTCCAACAGAATTGTCTGGTATTTTCCCATGTGCCTTCCCATCAGCCAATACTTTTCTTTCTGTTCCAATAGAGTTAGGACCTGGTGTAGTACCAATACTATAGTAGACCTCACCAAAGTGAACTTCTCAGCTTCCTGTAAGATGTCACAGGTAGCTGCCACTGCTCAAAGACATGGAGACCATCCCTTTGTCACATGACTCAACTTCTTTGGGAGATAGGCTATGGGTCTGGGGATGTTTCCCAGAGTCTGGGTTAGTAAATCCAGTCCAATCCCCTGCCTTTCATGAATGTACAATTTGAAATTTCTGTAAACTGGGAAATCCTAAATGCAAAAGCTGAAACTAGCTTTTTCTTCAATGTATCAAATGCTACCTAACAATCTTTTGTCCATTTGAAAGGCTCAGTGTTCAGGCTTTTAAATGAATTGTACAGTGGTTTTGTTTTAAGTCCCAAATTTGTATTCCAAATTTGGCAAAAACCTGTAATCCCTAAGAACCCATGAGGCTGCCTTCAGGTCTCTGAAATTTTAAATGTAGCAATGGCTTGCTTTCTATCCATAATCAAACACTTTGTACCCTGTTTCAGTTGAAATACCAAGTATGGCACCTCCTGTTTGCAAATCTGGGCTTTGCGAGATGATACCTATATGCCCTTTTTGCTAAATGATTTGAAACTGTGATGATGTTGAGCAAACAATCTTCATAGGTATTGCTAGCTATTAATAGGAGGTCAGTCTGGAAAAAATCCATCTGCTGTTAATATAATGAAAATGATATTGTGTTTGCAGGACATCGATGCAATCTAGCAGCCATGAAGAGTGGACTGGAATGTGCATGTATGAACAATGATGACTTCACTGTACTAATTAATAGGGATGGTATATACCATTGAGTGAGCTTATATAATGTGTGGCCATCACATTCAAAATGACTGAGTACAGCAACACATCTGCATCAAATTCTGCACTAAGCTTGAATTATTTGAGTGATTCAGAAGGCTGCAGCTATGGGCAACTGGTGATTGACCGCTTCATCACAACAATGAGCTCACTCTTGCATCATGTCTTGTGCAGAGGTTTTTTGTGAAACATCAAATCATCCAGGTAACTCGGCCCCTGTATAGCCCAGTTTTAGCACCCTGAAACTTCTGCTTTTTCCCAAAACTAAAATCATTTTTGAAAGGGAAGAGATTTCAGGCCATTGATGAAATTCAGGAAAATACACTGGGGCAGCTGATGGCAATTGGGAGAACTGTGTGAGGTCCCAAAGTGCCTACTTTGAAGGAACTGAGGTAGCATTGTCCTATGTACAGAGTTTCTTTTATCTTGCATCATCTTGAAAATGTCTCTACTTTTCATATGACATGGCTGGATACCTTTTGGAAAGACCTTATATGTCATCTATGTATTGCAGGAAAACTGATTTTTGAACAATAAAAAAGAAAAAAAAAGAAAGACTTAAAAAAAGGGAAAAATGTTATAGTACACCAAAAGACTTAAAATGGGATAATCTGCAGCTATCTAAAATGCAAAATATTTAATATGGGAAAATATTCACAATACATAGGATAGACTTTGAGTTAATGTGTAGAATGATTACAGTATTGAAAATATAAATGTAAATGAAAATATAAAGATAAATGTATAGTATGATTGCACTATTGAAAATATAAATGTATGTATACATAGAAGAAAATATGTAAAAGGACATATACCCAAATGTTCAAAGAAGCTCTCTCTGGATAAAATTATAGAAACTGTATGTATATGGTGTAAACCCCTCCATATTACCCAGCTTCTCAGAAATAACATGTATTATTTCATTCTGTAACAAAAGAACATCAAATAATTTAAAAAAGAAAAGCTCTTGATTTCAATTGAATATACTTTAAGTCTTTTGCTAATACTTCCCTGTATATTGTCAGGGAGTTCTTAAATCCTTGTGGCAGCACGGTCCAGCAATATTGGAGCATTGCTTTAATTTCTGGGTCCTGCCATTCAAAGGCCAATAGTAGTGAACCTGTTCATTTATTGGGATGCAGAAAAAGGCCTCCTTCAAGTCTAGGATTGAAAAACACTTGCTATCTCCACCATGGTCAACAGATTATAGGGTTTGGACACCATGGATGAATGCCTTAAACAATACCATTTGTGGTTCTAAGATGCTGTACAAATCAATATTCTTCAGAGTGAGACTTTTTGACTGGCAAATGGGAGTGTTATAAAGAGCCTGGAATGACTGAATTAATCTTGATTTAAGAATTTTTGTGATATTGACTGAATCACCTCTAAAACATCCTTTTTGAGGCAGGTACTGTTTCTTCCATGGGATTCATGGCCCTTCTTTTTTTTTACCTTGTTTGAAACTAGCCCACATGCTACAGAGCTGAGAGGCCAGCTTCAGAGTTACTTTCCCTCCTTTTACGACCACCAAGACTGGTGTTCGGATCCGATGGGTCATGGCCCTTCTTTTAGGTTAATTTTTATGGGTTGGGTATGAACCAGTTTACCTGGGGTTCCATAAAGCAAACATTTTCATCAATTTGTTCATAGGTCTCAGGCAGAAAGAGTTCACCTCAGGGACCTTCTGGGCAAGTCAGGAGTGCCTAGAACTGGAGAGCATATTCCAGCGGGACCTCTACACATAACTGCTGCTTTTCAGGAGGAAAAGTTATTTGTGCATGCAGTTTACAAAGTATATCTTGGCCCAGCAGCAGAATATAAAGAAAACTGTCATATAGAAAAAACTACGCATAAACTTTTGATTCCCAAGTTAACATTCTGGTAGTTAAAGGAATGCCTGTTTTTGTAATTGTCCAGTCACTCCAGTACCCATTACTGCATCTGAACATTTCTTGGTTAATTTTGTATTCGGCGTTGAGTGTGTAGCTCCTGTATGTATAAGGAAATCAACTAGCTTTCCCCCCACAGTTAACTGTACCAAGGGATCCCATAGGGAAGTAATAAAAGGTCAGGAGATATCCAAAGGAGAGTCCCTGGGCCTCTTCATTTTTCATCAGACTTCCTTCTCCTCTTCAGCAATTCTTGGTGAGTATTTTCATCTTTATTTTCCTTTTGAGTTTTGGGCACTCCTTCCTCCAATGGCCCTCCTCCTTGGAATAGGTACATTGATTGATGCCTAGCGGATCTTTCTTTTTCCTTTAGGGTCCCACCTCTTCTTCTGGCCTCACCACCCTGTTTCTTTTTGTTTGTTTGTTTGTTTAAGAACACTGTGGCCTGTTTTATCTTCCTTGCTTCCTGCGCATTGTAAAGTTTAAAAGCTATGTTCACCAGATGAGAGGGATTCATTCCCAACATCCCATCTAAACCCTGGAATTTCTTTCAGCTATCTGGGGTATTTTGTCAAATAAAAGTCATGTCCACCATCTGTACATTTCCTGTTGCCTGTGGGTCAGCATAAGTATGCTTTCTATAGGCCTGATATATCTTTTCTAAAAATTCAGAAGGGTCTCTATTTGTTTTATGCTGAAAGGCCTGTATCATATTCAGGGTCTTTTGCATATGCACCTCTTTCTTAAGCCCTTCCAATATGAACCTTCTGTAGTGTTCCAGAAAGGCTAGGTCTCCACTATTTGGGTCCCAGCCAGGTTTAGTCAAGGGAATTGCCCTAGCTGTACTGGGGATCTCATCGGGATTCCCTTGGTGGAGGCATCGGGCCTCATCATTAGCCTTATTTATAACCAGCTGTGTCTCATCTTCATTTAACAAGATGTTAAGGAGAGCCTGTACATCTGCCCAGTTAAAATGATGAGTGGCAAAAATGGAGGCAATAAGATCACCCATTTTCAAAGATCTCCCCTTTATGAGGGGTTGGAATTCTTCCAATTAAGTAAGTCTGAAGTGAAAATTGGAGTATGAGCCCAAAGGTAGCCAGCAGGTGCCTGAATTGCTCTGCTTATGGGATATTGCCTCAAAGGGAACTTTCTTGTTCCAGCTTGGGAAGCTCCCTGGTCAAAATGGATGCCTTGATGGGTCTTTGAGAGGGATACCTGTCCTTTATCATACAGGAATGGAGTCACTGGATCTCTGGGTCTTATTTCAGTGGTAGCTAGCATTGGGGGTGGTGACAGAGGAGGTCCTCCTGCTACTAATCCTGTGTTCCCTAAGTTCAGTTCATTAACAAGGCTTATTTCCTCATTTTCCCTTTCTTCCTGCATGTTAATGTTAGGAAGAGGTTTTGAGGCACCTGGCTATCTCTATCAAGTGGAACTCTGTCTCTGGGTGAAACCCCATTGTGAAATGACATAAATGCTTTTATGTAATGGATTTTGCCCCATTTGTGTAATTGTTGGTAATACTATTCCAATTGCATAATCTTACAGTAATCTATGTAACCATCCATAGGACCTTTCCCCACAATCCAAAACATACGTAGGCCACACAGTTTTACAATAATAAGTCAATACCTCCTTAGACAGTGGATAATAGCTCTACACACAACAGTCCACTATAATTCTACCCAGTGGGCTCCCTCCAGGAACCAACGCAGAATAGCCTCTATTGGCATGAATGCACAACATGCTCAAACTTATGACCAGAAGAATTCAGGCAACTTGGGAACATACAAACAAAATGTATCCATGACTCCATTACTCCAACAAATGTTCACAAGCAAGATTTCGGCCAACCAATCTCACAAACGTTGGTTTCCAAGCAATGGCCTCCCCCAACTTTAGCTTCCTTCCCTGTAGCCCAGTTCATGGCCACAAATCTCAGGTGATCCTCCCTCCTTCTTAGAGTCTGTTTCCTTTCCAGACTTGTTTCCTTTCCACCTCCCAGGCATGTTTAAGTGCTGACCCTTGTAATGGGCATTCAGAGAAATTCCCAGTAACTGGGAAACCCCACAGTCTCACTCCTTGGGGAGGGTCAACATGTCAGGAGCAGCTATTGGCCCACGTTGGGTGCCATTATTGTAACCAAACAACCACTGGGGGTCCTACTCCTCTCTGCCAACAGGAAAAAAAACTCTGGAGGCAGAGTTCAGTGGAAAGGAAAACAAATATTTTATTCAAAGGATATACAGTTTGAACTAATGGAAAGTTTCTGCCTCAAAGCCATTTCTTCTAAGACACTCAAAGAAAATCACCCAGCCACTCTCTACTGGCTCAGTCTAAGACTGTACCAGGAAACCAATTCTCCTACCCAAAAGTACCATTCTTTAAGAAACACAGGTGGCTTAGCTGATTTTTAGTCATGTCTGGCTTAAGGCATCCTTCAGTCTCTGTAACCCAACATCCTACTCATGGTCCTCTGCCCTCTTCCTCTGGTAATTGCCCTCTGGTGCTTCTGTGTGCTTGGACACACAGGAGCACAGCTCTAGTCACCAGTGCTACCACAGCTTCCCATGTGGGAAAATGGTTTGCTACTTGACCACATGGCTTATAGGACCTACCATACCAAACTTCTTCCCCTTCTGCTCTACCTTCCCTGTGCCTGCTGTGCTCCTGGGCAGGCAGGATAGCACAGCACTCAGGGTGGGGCACCAGGAACTTTCTCTGACCACATAATTTTCAGAGCATGCCAGCAGAGGAATTGAATCCCCTAGTAGCTGGGAAAATGGGGAGAACAAACAGTGTGGCATTTCTGTTCTCTCCACTTTACATATTTCAGCCCAAAATTCTCTGTGTGGTGGAAGCAAGCAGGAGGGTTTTTTTCTCCATCATGCCACACTGCCTGGTTGCTGGGGCAACTGCTCATGCACAGTCCTGGGCATTTTCCAAGCTTTACTCCATCTCCTGGGTAAGTGGGTGCACTCTCTCATGGTGCTCCTAATGTCTCCACTCCTTTCTTTCCCACAATCCAGCTACACCCTCCACATCATATAATATGAGTTGCAAGTATTTTTCCCTCAGGTTGTCATTTCTCCTTTCAATTTGCATATGATGTGTATGTTGACTTTTTTAAAATCATAATCAGAATGCCCCTCCCCTTCCTCCACTTGAGTGTTGAGACACTTTTAATAATCACTACTGGATAGGCAGGATCCAGGTACTTAATGGGTAGAAGCTAGGGATATTCTAATTATCTTAAGGAACACAGGAAAAAAAATCTTACAATAAGAAAAATCTAGCCCAAATAATAAGAGCTGAGGGGAGAAACTGTAGTATAAGGAAATTAGCGCATGTTTTTTTTTCCCTAATAAATTAAAACATTGCATATTTTATATTTAAATATTTGATACATTTAGAATTTATTCTAATCAACAGTATAATATATTTATTCAAGTTTATCTTTTTTCCAGTTGACTTCCCAGTTGACACTTTATTACTTTATGTATTAGTTATACATTGTTGTGTAACAATATGCCCCAAAACTTGGTAGCCTGGAGCACATTTATTATGTCATATCATTTCTGAGGGTCAGAAATGTGAAAGTGACTTATCTCAGTGGTTCCTGTTCAGGGTTGCTAATAAAGTTACAGTTAAGCAAATGGCCAAGAATGTAGACATTTGAAAACTCAAAAATCTGCTTTCAAGTTTATTCCCATGGCTATTAGTGGGCTATAGCTTCTCATTGATTGGAGGTGTCTGTTCTTCAGCATGTGGACTTCTCAATATGTTACCTGACTCTCCTCATGATATGATGTCTAGCTTCACTCTGAGTGATCCAAGACATAAAGAGAGCACCCAAGGTTTATTTCTAATGGGGTAATCTGGGAAGTAAAATGTGACATCTGCAATATTATATTCATAAGAAGTCACTAAGTCTAGTTCTCACTCAAGACAGGAGAATTAAGCTCTTTGTCTTGAATTGAGGAATGTAAAAGAATTTGTGAGATCCAAGATGGCAGAGGAGTAAGTGGAAACTACACTAACCTCCTCCCAGGACCAATTGTGAATTACCACTAAATTGTAGAGAAATCATCCTGAGTAACCAACTGAACACTAACTGGAGAGAAGTCTTGTAACAAAGAACAGACAAAAGAAACAACTTCATCACAACAAGACTAATAGGGAATGTGAGGAAGTGTGAGAGGGCTGTCTGAGATTCCATGGGTGGCAGATGTAGTTCTGCAGGAATATTTCAGGGGCCAGGGTGTTCCCCTGAGAAATGTGGGGTCTAAATCCCAAGCTGAGCTCCCTAGCCTAAAGCACCAGAGCCAGAAAGGAACCCAGATAACATCCAGGTGTGAAAAGCAGCAGGATTTCTGTCTGCCAGGGAGAGACAGTTGGAGACACAGAGAGCGTCTTAAAGGGCCAACTCACAAAATTGTTGGTAACCACTTACCTTGAGATCTGGCAGAGGGAGGGCAGATTGGACTACAGACACTTGAGGAGAGTATGGGGTTGGTGGCTCTGGGGAGAGAACTAAAGGAAGAGATACCAGGATCCCTGTGCTGAGTCATTCCACATACTGCAGAAATTCCATCTTTCTCAAGTAGAACATTCCCCTCCAAATGGCATCATCTGAGGGGAAGCCATAGCCCAGCAAAAGGAATTACTGTGCCCCACCCTATGAAGACAGTGAAACAGTAAGAGGGAAATACATGGCATTACAGGCTTATCTAAAAATACATATAAATAAATTTTAAAAAAACAAGAAAAAGCTCAAATAAACAAACTAACCTTACATTTAAAGGAATTTGAAAAAAAACAACAACAAACAGAGCACAAAGTGAGGAGACAAAGCTTAAGCCAAGCTGCTGATTACAGCCTGATTAGTTTAAGAAGTGATCAACTGATCACTAACAGTTAAGGTGGAAAATGTAAAGAAAGGCCAAAGTAGGAAGAAAAAGAATGGATAACCTTTGAAAAAAACAAGAGAATTCTCCAGAAGAAGAACTAGATGAATTTGAGGCAAGCAATTCATCAAATAGAGAGTTTAGAATAAAGATTGTAAGGATACTAAACCAAATGAAAAAAGATATAGAAACCATAAAAAAAGACCAGTCAGAAACAAAGAATGATTTTATCTGAAATAAAAAATGCACTGGAAAGTATAAACGGTAGCTTAGACAAAGCATGGGATCAAATAAATGAGTTGGAAGGCAAGGTAGGAAAAATCACTCAGGTAGAGCAGCAAAAAGAAAAAAAAGAATTTAAAAACATGAGGAGAGCTTAAGAAATATTTTGGACAACACAAAGTGTAACAACATCTGCGTCATGGGAATACCAGAGAAGAAGAGAGTGAGCAAGGGATCAAGAATCTATTTGAGGAAATAATGACCAAAAACTTCCTTAATCTGATGAAGGAAAAAGACATACAAGTCCGGGAGCTCAGAGGGTCCCAAACAAGTTGGACACAAAGAGGCTTACACCGAGACACCTCATAATTAAAATGAAAAGTCTTAAATACAAGGAGAGAATCCTAAAAGACACAAGAGAAAAGCAGATAGTTACCTACAAAGGAGCACCAATTAGACTGGCATATGATTATTTCGCATAAACAATTCAGGCCAGAAGGGAGCAGCATGAAATATTCAAGATGAAGAAAAGCAAGGACCTAAAACCAAAGCTACTTTACCCAGCAAGGCTGCTGCCATTTAAAATCAAAGGAGAAATAAAGACCTTCCCAAAGAAGAAAATCTTAAAGGAATTTGATAACACCAAACCAGTACTGCAACAAATGTTAAAGGGCTTGCTTTAAGAAGAAAAAGAGAAAGAAAAAATACAGAGGAAATTAGTCTAACAATAAAATTAAACTACATACATATCTATCAATAATCTCTTTAAATGTAAATGGCTTAAATGCTACAAAAAAGACAGGATATCTGAAAGGATAAGAAAACAAGACCCATATATATGCTGATTCCAAGAGACCTGTATCAGATCAAAAAATACATGAAGACTAAAAATAAAGTGATGGGAAAAGATATTTCATGCAAATTGAAAGAAAACAAAGCTAGGGTAGCAGTACTTATATCTGAAAAAAAAAAAAAAAACAGACTTTAAAACCAAGGCTATAGTAGGAGACAAAGAAGGACATTATATAATGATAAAGAAATAATCCAACAAGAGGCTATAACCCCAGTAAATATTTACACACCCAACATAGGAGCCCCTAAATATGTAAAACAAATTTTGATGAACATAAAGGGAAAGATTGACAGAAACAGTTATGGTTGGGTATTTTAACACCCTATTGACTTCAGTGGAAAAAATCTTCCAGGCAGAAAATCAACAAGGGGACAGCAGCCTTAAATAACACACTAGATCAAATGGATTTAATTGATATCTTCAGAGCAATTCACCCCAAAAAAAAGCAGAATATGCATACTTTTCTATTGCACATGGAACATTTCCTGATATAGACCATGTTAGGACACAAAGCAACTCTCAATAAATTTAAGAAGATTGAAATCATATCAAGCATCTTCTCTGACCATAGTACTATGAAACCAGAAATCAATCACAAGAAGAACACTAAAAAATAAAAAAAAAACCACAAAGACATGGAGGCTAAGTCACATGTTATTAAACTGTAACTGGGTCAACAACAAGATCAATAAAGAAATCAAACGATGCCTTAGACAAATGAAATGAGGACACCACAACTGAAAATTTGTGGGACAGTAAGAGGGAAATACATAGCATTACAGACCTACCTAGTATATGTATTAGGTACACACACACACACACACACACACATATACACATATATACATATATATGATGAGAAAAAGCTCAAATAAACAATCTAACCTTACATTTAAAGAAACTTGAAAAAACAACAAACAAAGCCCAAAGTGAGTAGATGGAAGGAAATAAATATCAGTGCAGGAATAAACAAATTAAAGTCTAAAAATGATACAAAAGATCAGTGAACCCCACAGCTAGTTCTTTGAAAAGATAAACATGATTGACAAGTATTTAACTATACTCATCAAGAGAAAAAGAGACTGACTGCTGACTGGTGCTGCTTGCCCGGAAGCTGATTTGTGCCACTCTCCTGGTGGCTGATTGGCGCCACTTGTTCAGTGGGTTCAGGCTGTGGTGCACTGTAAACAGGAAAAAGGACATGCATTGCAGTCTGCAGCACAAATAGTGGATTAAAGGCACCAGCCTGGTGCTCATGGATGGTGAGGACCCAGCAGCTCACAGAGGACCTGGGCAAGAGGTTGGGCAACTGTGAATATAGCAGCACAGACCTGGACCCCATCCTCACAAAACCATAGGAAGGAAGAAAAGAGAAGCCCAGACCCCTCTGCCCGTGGCATCCAGGAAGACCAGCAGAACTCGCTTAGCAGGTTTCAAGTCAGCAGGAGTCTTTTTTTCCTTCTTGTATTCCTTTTCTCTCTCTCTTTTTTTTCTTCTTTCTTTATTTATTTTTTTTGTTTTTTTTCCCCCAAGTGAGACAATAAGACCTGAAGCTGTGAAAGGTCCAGAGAAAGATCCAAAGAGGGAGCACAAGGCTAACCCCAACAACTGAGAAACTGAGACAAATATCACTTTGCTACCCTATAGAACTTACATTTTATTGTTTATTTGTATTATTAGTTTTTATTTTTACTTCTTTTATTTTATTACTTTTTATTTCTCTTTTTCTGCTTAGTTTTATTTATTTTCTTTGTTTAATTGCATTGTTTGATTGGTTTTCCTTATTCTCTCTTTCATATTATATTTTAGTTTTCCTTCTTTCACTTCACTTGTGTTACAATAACACACTACTCTTGATCATGTACTTTCTAGTCTTGTTATTAAAATCATGTATTTCTTGTTATATTACTGTTGTTCCAGTCTTATTGTAAATAATTGTTGTTCCATAGAATTGTAAATACTACACAGCACTCCTCCCTATTCTTAGCCTATTACACTGTCTTCCTGAACTTTATTACTGTTGTGGTTAACTCTATTCTTTCAAACACTACTCATACTTTCTATCCTTTACTCTCACTATACCTCATCATCTAACTTTCACAAGCGCTCTGTTTTCTGGATTCAGCTCACAATCCTCCTCCGCTCTAACAAAAGTCTTATATCTTTGTCACCTTTAGGTTAATGATATACTTATCCAAAGGATCTCCTATCTCTTCTCCACTGATTAGTACTATAAATCCCATAGAATACTCTTCTGCTGTCTTAATCCATTTTGCTTTCCCCTTGCTGCTGGTCATATAAAAGATTAGGTGAGAGCTGTGAACATCACATCAGTATACCTGCTTGAGGAGAGAAATCAACAACAAAAGAACCACCAACAGTTAAAAACTCAAGTACAACAAGAAAGCCCACAAAAACAGAAGAAAGGGCAAACTTAGAGCATCCAGACAAGGATATCAAGAGACCACACCACTGAATCCCTTAGAATGCCTACCATAGAAGTTCACCCTACAAAGACAGCTAGGAAAGTGGAACACCAGGAAGCACAGAAACAAACAAAAAGAGTCACCTAAAATGGGGAGACAAAAAAAGAACCTGTAATCAAAACCAATGAAGACTCCTCCCAAAAAGAGCTAAATGAAATGATAGTAACTAAACAATCAGACATAGAATTTAAAATAATGTTTATAAGGATGCTCAAGGAACTCACAGAAAACTACATGGAACTGAATGAGGAGTACAACAACATGAAAAGGAAATAGAAACCATAAACAAAAACCAGGAAGAAATGAAAAATAAAATTTCGGGGAAAAACACACTAGAAGGAATTAAAAGCAGGCTGGATGAAGCAGAGGACCAAATTAGTGAGCTGGAAGACAAGGTGGAAAGAAACACCCAGGTAGAAAAGCTGCATGAAAAAGACTCAAAAAATATGAAGACAGATTAATGGAATGGCAAGAAAACATGAAATGCAACAACATTCAAATCATAGGATATCATAAGGAGAAGAAAAGAAACAAGGGGTAGAAGTCCTGTTTGAAAAAATAACAGAAACTTTCTGAACCTGGAGATGGGGAAAAATCATGCAAGGTCAGGAAGCACAGAGAGTTCCAATCAAGATGAACCCTAAAAGGCCAACACCAAGACATACCATAATAAAATGCCAAGTTTTAAATACAAAGAGAGGATCTTAAAAGCTGCAAGGGAGAAACAAGAAGTAGCACACAAAGGGGTTCTGATAAGGCTAGCAGCTGATTTTCCAACAGAAACACTCCAGTCCAGGAGAGAATGGAAAGAGATATTCCAAATAATGAAAAACAAAGGCCCAAAACCAAGACTACTCTATCCAGTGAGGTTCTCAATTAAAATGGAAGATGAAATAAGGAGTTTCCCAGACCAAAAAAAAAAAAAAAAAAAAAGCTGAAAGAATACATCTCCACCAAACCAACACTATAAGATATGCTAAAAGGACTACAATAAGAGGAGAAAGGAAAGGAGTGTGAGAGACAGGAACACAGGTACAAAGCGGAAAAAATGAATAAATATCTATCAATAATAACCTTAAATGTGAATGGATTAAATGCTCCAATCACAAGACATAGAGTAACTGAATGGGTAAGAAAAAATAACCTGCACATATGCTGCCTGTAAGAGACTCATCTCACAACAAAAGACCTACACAGACTGAAAGTGAAGGGCTAGGAACAAACATCCTAAGCAAATGGACAGGGTAGCAATACTCATATCATAAAAAATAGACTTCAAAACAAGGGCCATAAAAAGTGACCCAGTAGGACACTTCATAATACGCAAGGGAAGAATCCAGCAAGAAGACATAGACATTATAAAAATATATGTACCCAACATAGGAGCACCCAAATATATAAGGAAAATCTTGGAGCACTTCAAGAGAATTATTGACACCCCACTGTCAAAAATGGATAGATCTTTCAAACAAAATAGTAACAAAGATATTGAAGTATTGAACGATCTCCCAGATTAAATGGACTTAAGTGATATATATAGAACCTTTCCTTTAAAGAAGCAAAATACATAAAACATTTTCATACACATGGAACATTTTCAAAGATTGACCACATGATAGGACAAAAAACAACCCTCAAAAAATTTGAGAATATTGAAATCATATCAAGCATTCTCTTTGACCACAAAGGACTGAAATTGGAAACCAACCTCAAGGAAAAAGCTCAAAAACACTGAAATTCATAGAGATTAAATAGCATGCTATTAAACAATGAATGAGTTAAGAATGGGATCAAGGAAGAAGTCCAAAGTTTCTGGACACAAATGAAAATGAACTCACAACAATCCAAAACTTATAGGATACAGCAAAGGCAGTCCTGAGTGGAATATCATAGCAACAGAGGACTACATAAAAAAGATAGAAATATTTCAAATAAACAGTCTAAGCCTACATCCAGAAGAACTGGAGGAACAACAACAAAGATAGCTCAGTGAAAGTAGAAGGAAGGAAATAACCAAGATCAGGGCAGAATTAAATGACACACAGACTAAAAATGATAAACAAAATAAACAAGCCTTTTAGCAGACTTATCAAGAAAAAAAGAGAGAGGACTCAAATAAACACAATCAGAAATGAAAGAGGTGAGATTACAACTGGTACCACAGAATACAAAGGCTTGTAAGAAATTACTACAAAGAACTATATGCCAAGAAATTTGAAAATGTCAAAATGGACAAATTTCTAGAAAAGTATAATCTTCAAAAACTGAATGAAGAAGCAGCAGAAAGCCTGAACAGATCCATAACACTTGGTTAAATAGAAGCAATAATCACAAAACTCCCAGAACACAAAAGTCCTGGACTGGACAGTTTCACAGGAGAACATTACAAAACATTTAAGGAAGAGCTAACCTCTATCCTTCACAGACTATTCCAAAAAATCCAAGAAGACAGAAGACTCCCAAACTCTTTTTATGAAGCCAGCATCATCCTAATTGCAAAACCAGACTAAGACACAACAAAGGAAGAAAATTACAGGCCAATATCAATGATGAACATAGACACTAAAATTTTCAACAAAATATTAGCAAACTGCATCCAGAAAACATTAAAAAGATCATACACGATGATCAAGAGAGATTCATCCCAGGGATGCAAAGATGGTACAATATTCACATATCAATACATGTAATACATCACATTATCAAAAAGAAAGAAAAAATCACATGATCATATAATAGATGTGGAAAAAGCATTTGATAAGGTTCATAACCCATTTATGATAAAAACACTCAGCAAAGCAAGAATACAAGGAAGACTCCTCAACATAATAAAGACCATATACCAGAGACCTACAGCCAACATCATACTCAATGGGCAAAAACTAAAAGCTTTCCCACTAAATCAGGAATAAGACAAGGATGTTCACTTTCACCACTTCTATTCAACATAGTATTGGAAGTCCAAGCCACAGCAGTCAGACAAGAAAAAGAAATAAAAGACATCCAAATAGGAAAGGAGAAAGCAAAACTGTCATTGTTTGCAGATGACATGACTGCGTCTATAGAAAATCTGATAGACCCCACCAAAATACTACTATATGTAATAAATAAATTTGGCAAAATAACAGGCTACAAATTCAGCATTCAGAAATAAAAAGCATTTTTGTATACCGACAGTGAAATATCAGAAACTTAAATCGGGAAAAAAATCCCATTTGATATAGCAATAAGAAATATAAAATATCTAGGAATAAACCTAACCAAGGAAATAAAAGACCTATACTCAGAAAACTACACAATACTCAAGAAAGAAATAAAGGAAAACACAAACAAATGGAAGCATAAACCATATTCATGGGTTGGAATAATTAACAACATCAAAATATCCATATTACCCAGGGCAACTTACAGATTTCATGCGCCCTCTATTAAATTACCAATGACATATTTCACAGCTATAGGAGAAACATTTCAAAAATTTATGGAACCATAAACAACACCAAATAGCTACAGCAATTTTCAGAAAGACAGTAAGAGGTATGCCTGATATCAAACTGTATTACAAGACCACTGTCATCAAAATAGCCCGGTACTAGCATAAGAACAGACACATAAACCAATGAAACAGAATAGAGAGCCCTGAGATGACCCCAAGTCTCTATGGTCAATTATTATTTGACAAAGGGGGCAGAAGAATAAAATGGAGTAAAAATAGCCTCTTTAACAAGTGGTGTTGGTTGAACTGGACAGCTACATGCAAAAAAAAAAAAAAAAAAAAAATGATACTCGATCACCAACTTCCACCATACACAAAAATAAATTAAAGTGGAGAAAAGACTTAAATGTAAGTTAAGACACCATAAAAGCCCTACAGAAAAACATATGCAGGAAAACCTCAGATATTCCATGCAGCAATATTTACATCAATATGTCACCTAGAGCAAGGAACATAAAGGAAAGAATAAACAAATGGGATCTCATCCAAATAAAAAGATTCTGTACAGCTAAAGAAAACAGCATTAAAATGAAGAGAACCAATGGTATGGGGAACTTATTTGCCAATGATACTTCAGACAAGGGTTTGATCTCCCAAATATATAAAGAACTCACATGTCTCCATTCTAGGGAGACAAAAAAAAAAAAAAAACCAAACAAACAAACAAAAAAAACACACAGTTAAAAAACGGGCAAAGTACTTGAACAGACAATTCTCCAAGGAGGACATACAAGGAGTCCAGTGACATATGAAAAGATGCTCAACGTCACTAGGCATCAGAAAGATGCAAATTAAAACCACAATGAGATACCACTTCACACCAGTGAGAATGGCCATCAAAACAAAGCAACAAAGAAGTGTTGGTGAGGGTGTGTAGAAAAGGGAACCCTAATGCACTGCTGATGGGAATGCACACTGGTGCAGCCACTGTGGAAAACAGTAAGGAATTTCCTCTGAAATCTTAAAATGGAACAGTCTTTTGACCTAGCAATTCCACTGCTAGGATTATACTCTAGGAACCCTGAAACTCCAATTCAATGATCTTATGTACCACAATGTTCACAGCAGCACAATTTGCAATAGCCAAGTGCTGGAAGCAATCCTAAGTGCCCATCAGTAAATGAATGGATCAAAAAATTATGGTACATATACACGATGGAATACTATGCAGCAGAAAGAAAAAAGCGCTCCTATGCTTTGTGACAGCATGGATGGAACTGGAGAGCATTATGCTAAGTAAAATGATCCAGGTGGTGAAAGACAAATAACAGATGATCTAACATATAAGTGGAACCTAATCAACTAAACAACCAAGCAAGCAAAATATAATCAGAGATACAGAAATTAAGAACAATGGACATGATAATGGGTGTAGGGGGAAGAGTTTTCAGGAACATGTACAAAGGACACATGGACAAAACCAAAGAGGGGAGTAAGATCAAGGGTGTGGAGTGGGTATGGCTATAGTGGGGGGAGTAGAGGAGGGGAAATGAAGACAAGTGTACTTGAACAACAACAGAAAAATAAAAAGAAAAGAGAAAAATAGAGAAGACCCAAATGAATCAAATCAGAAGTGAAAGAGGAGAAATAATAATGTACACCAAAGAAATGCAAGGGATGGTAGGAAAGTATTATGAACAAGTATGTGCCAATAAACTGAACAACCTGGATGAAATGGATAAATGACTAGAAACATACACTCTTCCAAACTAAATAAGGAAGAATAATCAAAGATTCTGAAGAGACAGATTACACCCACCGAAATTGAAACAGTAATAAAAAAAGAACGAAAGAACACCCAAAAAGCAAAAACCCTGTACCTGACGGCTTCACCGGTTAACTTTACCAAACATTCTTTTTCTTAGCATAATCAATAAAATATTTTATTTTTTGTATACTTTAATTAATTTATTTTTGCTGCTTTTTAACCTTTTTAATTGTTGTTATAAATGGATCAAAAACTGTGGTACATTTACACAATGGAATACTATGCAGCAGAAAGAAAGAAGGAGCTCCCACCCTTTGCGACAGCATGGATGAAACTGGAGAGCATTATGCTAAGTGAAATGAGCCAGGCTGTGAAAGACAAATACCATATAATCTCACCTATAAATGGAACCTTACCAAACACTCTGAGAAGAACTTTCATCTCTCTTTCTCAAACTATTCCATGAAATTCAAGAGGAGCAAAGGCTCCCAAACTGATTTTACAAAGCCAACATTATCTTAATTGAAAAACCAGATAAAGACACTACAATGAAAGAAAATTATAGGTAAATATCCATGATGAACAGAGATGCTAAAATCCTCAACAAAATATTGGCAAACTAAATACAAATGCATCAAGATCATACAGCATGATAGAGTGAGATTAATTCTGGGAATGCAGGTTTGGTGCAACATTGCAAATCAGTAAGTGTGATTTACTACAGAAGAGAAATAAAGGATAAAAAGCATATGATCATATCAATAGATACAGAAAAAACATTTGATACACTCCAGCACCCATTTATGATAAAAACTCTCATGAAAGTGGGAATAGAGGGAATATACCTAACCATAATAAAAGCCATATATGATGAACCCACTGCCAGCATCGTACTCAAAAACTACAAGTGTTCCCCTTATGATCAGGAAGAGACAGGGATGTCCACTTTCACCTCCCTTATTCAACATAGTAATGGAAGTCCTGGCCCCAGCAATGATGCAAGAAGATAGAATAAAATGTATACAAATATGAAAAGAAGAAGTAGAATTGTCTTTATTTGAAGATGACATTGAACTGTACATAGAAAACCCCTAAGATTCTGTCAGGAAACTGCTAATTCGTTAATTAATGAATACGGCAAAATATTAGGATACAAAATTAATATCCAGAAATCAGTTGCATATTTATATGCCAATAACAAACTGAGAGAAAAGGAAATTAAGAAAGCAATCTCATTCACAATAGCTTCCAAAAAATAAAATAAAATATGTAGGAATAAACCTAACCAAGGATGCAGAAGACCTGTCCACAGTTCTAAGAAACTGAAAGAAAAAATTGAAGGTACAAATAAGTGGAAGCATATACCATATTAAAGAATGAGAAGAATTAACTTCATTAAAATATGCATATTACCCAAATAGGTCTATAGATTCTATTTTATCTTATTTTATTTTATTTTCCTTTTTTAATTGATGTTCAAATACAGTTGTCTCCATTTTCCCACCACAACTTTCCCCCTTCCTACCCACGCCCACCTCTCACCTTCAATCCCACTCCCTGCTTGGTTCCATCTATGGGTCCCTCATTCATGTTCACTTACATCCCTTTCCCATATTTCCCAAGTTATTTCCCTCTCCCCTCCCCTCTGGATATTGTCAGTTTGTTGTCAATTTCAATGTCTCTGGCTATATTTTGCTTGCCAGTTTGTTTTGTTAATTAGGTTCCACTTATAGGTAAGATCATATGTTATTGTCTTTCACTGCTTGGCTTACTTCACTTAGCATAATACTTTCCAGTTCCATCCATATTGTTGCAAAGGTAGGAGCTCCTTTCTTTTTGCTATTTAATATTCCATTGTGTAAATGTACCATAGTTTATTGATCCATTCATTTACCGATGGGCAATTTTATTTTATTTCTTTTTTAAGATTTTTTATTTATTTATCTTTAGAGGGGAAGGGTAGGAGAGAGGGAGAGGGAGAGAAATATCAATGTATGGTTGCCTCTCGTGTGTCCCCCGCTGGGACCTGGCCTGCAACCCAGGCATGTGCCCTGACTGGGAATTGAACCGTGACCCTCTGGTTCGCAGGCCCGCGCTCAATCCACTGAGCTACACCAGCCAGGGCTCGATGGGCAATTTTAATGATGATTCCAATGACATATTTCACAGAACTAGGACAAATATTTCGAAACTGTATATGGAATTTCAAAAGGCTCCACATAGCAACCACAATCCTAAGAAACAAGAACAAGATTGGAAGACTCACGCTACCTAATATCAAACTATTTTATAAAGCCATAATAATCAAAACACCCTGGTACTAGCATAAAAACAGATAGAAAGATCAATGGAACAGAATAGAGTCCAGAAATAAGTCAACATGTTTATAGTCAATTAATATTTGGCAGTAGAAGCAAGGATATACAATGCGCTAAAGATAGTTTGTTCAATAAATGGTGTTGGGAAAATTGGACAGATATGTTCAGGGAAATGAACCTAGACCACATTCTTACACCACACATGAGAATAAATTCAAGATGGAACAAAGATTTAAATGTTGGATGCAAAGCCATAAAAGTCCTAGAAAAAAACATAGGCAGCAAAATCCCCAACCTTGCTCATAGCAAAACTTTTTAAAGATTTTATTTATTTATCTTTAGAGGGGAAGGGAAGGAGAGAGGAAGAGAAACATCAATGTGTGGTTGCCTCTTGTGACTCTCCTGTCGGGAACTGGTCTGCAACCCAGGCATGTGCCCTGACTGGGAATCGAACCACAATCCTTTGGTTCACAGGCCCATGCTCAATCCACTGAGCTACACCAGCCAGGGCTCGATGGGCAATTTTAATGATGATTCCAATGACATATTTCACAGAACTAGGACAAATATTTCGAAACTGTATATGGAATTTCAAAAGGCTCCACATAGCAACCACAATCCTAAGAAACAAGAACAAGATTGGAAGACTCACGCTACCTAATATCAAACTATTTTATAAAGCCATAATAATCAAAACACCCTGGTACTAGCATAAAAACAGATAGAAAGATCAATGGAACAGAATAGAGTCCAGAAATAAGTCAACATGTTTATAGTCAATTAATATTTGGCAGTAGAAGCAAGGATATACAATGCGCTAAAGATAGTTTGTTCAATAAATGGTGTTGGGAAAATTGGACAGATATGTTCAGGGAAATGAACCTAGACCACATTCTTACACCACACATGAGAATAAATTCAAGATGGAACAAAGATTTAAATGTTGGATGCAAAGCCATAAAAGTCCTAGAAAAAAACATAGGCAGCAAAATCCCCAACCTTGCTCATAGCAAAACTTTTTAAAGATTTTATTTATTTATCTTTAGAGGGGAAGGGAAGGAGAGAGGAAGAGAAACATCAATGTGTGGTTGCCTCTTGTGACTCTCCTGTCGGGAACTGGTCTGCAACCCAGGCATGTGCCCTGACTGGGAATCGAACCACAATCCTTTGGTTCACAGGCCCATGCTCAATCCACTGAGCTACACCAGCCAGGGTGGCTCATAGCAATTTTTCATTAGATATATCTTTCCAGCCAAGGGAAATAAATGAAACATAAACAGATGGTACTACATCAAACTGAAAAGTTTTTGTGCAGCAAAGAAAATCATCAGTAAAATAAAAAGACAACCCACAGAATGCGAGAATATATTCACTGATACATCTATAAGTGGCTAATAGACAAAATGTATAAAGTATTTACAAAACTCAAAGACAAAAATTCTAATTAAAAAGTAGACAAAGGACCTAAATAGATACTTCTCCAAAGAGGACATATAGATGGCCAATAGACATATGAAGAGATGCTCAATCATCCAAGAAAAGAAAATTAAAACCACAATGAGATTTCATCTCACATCTATCAGAATGTCTATCATCAATAAATCAACAAACAAGTACTGGTGATGATGTAGAGAAAGGGGAAAGCTTTTGCACTGTTGGTGGGAATGCATACTAGTGCAGCCACTGTGGAAAGCAGTATGGAGGTTCCTCAAAAAATTAAAAATAGATCTGCCTTTTGAACTAGTGATCCCACTTCTGGGAATATTTCCAAAGGAACCCAAAACACTAATTTGAGAGAAAATAAATACCCCTATGTTCATTGCAGCATTATTTACAATGGGCAAGATTTTGAAGCATCCCAAGTGTCCATCAATAGAAGAGTTGTTAAAGCAACTATGGGACATTTACACTATGGAATACTACTTTGTTGTTAAAAGGAAGGAAATTTTACCCTTTGCAACAGTATGGATGTATGTGGAGAAAATTATGCTAATTGAAATAAGCCAGTCAGAGAAAGACAAATACCACACGATCTCACTCATATGTGGAATCTAATTAACAAGTTGAATGAGGAAAATGGGGATAGACTCATATATGGAAAGCAGGATCATAGCTAGTGAGTGGGGGGCAGGTTAGGAGGTGGAAGAATTGAACAAAAAGAAAAAGGACTCATGGACATGAACAACAGTGTGGTGATTGCTGAGGGGAGGAGAGTATCAGGGAATTCAATGGTGATGGAAAAAATACAATAAAGATTTTTTTAAGTATCTGTGGACATATTTTTAAACTACCATACTCTACTTCCTTAAGAGTCCTCCTTTATTGTATACTCATTTCTCCTGTGGATTGGGCTAATTTCATCACTGATGTACATTGCTTCTGACAACTTTTTAAAAATCATGATTTTTCCATGATTTGTATTAAGGGGCTTGTTGACATTCACAAACTATTTTATGCTCTTCTACTAGCCTGATGAATTATGTAAGAGTATGGATAGCAAAGTACTTTGTAAATGCTAAAGAAATAAATTTCTGTAAGTTTTATTACTGTTATTATGTAAAATATAGTAAAGTTTTCATATTATATTTTCTATTTTATTTGCTGAAATTGGTTCTTGGATACAGCTGGTATGTAAGTTGTGGACCAGTTGTGGAATTTTCCATCATAATATTTCCTGTGGATACAAATTGAATCCAAAATCAGGAAACAAAAATAAAGTAAGTCAACTAGTTTATGTTCACAGTCTTATCTGCTACTTCTGGGAATGTCAGTTTTTCTTTTATATTGCTATTTCAGGATCACAGTTATTGCAGGTATGTATAAATATTTGTGACTGTATTTGGATATGAAAAGAATATGTGACTGTCACATGAGAACGCACCAGAAGAATTGCTAGAGATGTGTTGTGTGATATGAGATGTACTTCACTGAACCACATTGTCCAAATATCTCCTCTAAAATCTGTCTTTAGAATCGTTTGATTCTTGTGGGATTCTTTTTTTAAACTACAGAGTTCTCTATAGCTATAAATGATTCTGGGGCTGGTAATACCTTAGTCCTATTGATAACTGAAGCCTACTTGAGGGGGAAGGAAAGGACAAAAGAAAGGTTAAGAGCTTAGACATGGATAAGGAATCAGGGAAGGAGGGAACAGAATCTGAGAGACAAACTTTGTCTGTAATAGGCATTCATTAGTTATTAATGTATTTGGATTTTTTAAATATGAAATCTCTAATTAGTGGTTTATGTTGCTAGATTCAACCCACATATATGATTTCCTGCCCCAAAATATTTTCCAAATTTGTAAAAGAATTGCTGGCTTTTTAAAAGAACCAGAGTACCTTGCAACACTGGGTTTGTGGCAGCCATCAACCAACACAGTTTAGTGCCTGTGACCTTTTGATGGTGTAAAAAGACTACAGTTCACTGCAATGTACCCCAGCAACCTATTGGACAACTGACAGCTTGCACAGCCTTCCCTTATAATGCTTATCGTGTTGCACCTTGCTGCCATCAGGAGGACACGTACATAGGTTGTATTTAAATTGCAGTGACAATCTGAATCGTATGGACCACATTCTCCCTTGGCCATTGCAGCTGACTTATCACTGCCTTCGGATTACAAATAGAAGTTTTTCACGTGTTATTCTTGGCAGCAGATAGCTACAAGGGCCTCATCTATTTCAGATGCTATCCATAAAGTCTTTATGTCCACCTCTTTACACATTACCTAGCTGTGTTCAAGCTTTTGATTAAGGATGTTTAGGGTGATGTAAGTGAGGAACTGTGTTTTTAAAAACTTCTTTAGCAGAGCACGTTCAGGAGGGCACTTGCAGCATACACTGACCCCCACCCCAAGAAGACCCAATAAGAGTATTACCCTAACACCAATCTTGTTTAGCTGCTAGGGAGGGACACAACCTCGCTTACATTATAGAGCTAAGAATTACTCCCTGAGAGAGAGCAAAGAAGTCCCAGTTGCCTTATGTGTGAAGAAGTATGTTCACTTCTTCAGGCTTTTCTTCCAATCTACCGATAACTTGACTCACCACTCCCCGGTTTTGACAGGTCAAGATTTTCTTTCATGCTCAGTTTCTCAACTAAAGCACATTTGTTATTTACATGACCACATGTGGTTTTTATACCCTGAGGAGAAGATAAATATAAGAACAATGATGACCACCCCAAAGAAAACCTTAATTGAGCAAGGAGCACAGTTAAAATATTTCTAAAAGTTTTTTGAACCACACATACACAGATACTAGAGGCAGTTTCACTGTGGACACACAGATATGTTTTGTTTTCCTGTTTTCTTTTTGTTTTTATTCTATACATTATCTAAAAATCAGCTGTATATAACAGAAACCCAATACATTGGCCTTACAAAACAGGAATTACTTTTTTATCCTTAGCAAGAAGTCTAATGTTGTCAATATCCAAATGACCTACTTTTCTCTTCTCCTATCTTTAGCATACAGCTTTTATTCTTCTACTTGTTGCCTCTAGGTCCCCAAAGGCTGCTACATTTTCAGCATCATCTTTCCATTCCAAGTAGAAAGGGAAAGAAAGAAAGGAGAAGGAGACAGTCCATGTATTGGTAAAGCAAACATTCTCCCAGAAATTCCTAACAGATTTTTCCTTACATGTCCTTGTACATAACTGCACCATAGTAGCCATCTTAGAAACAAGAAAACCTGATAAATGTAGCATAATAGCTAAGTGTATTTCTGCCCCCCTATGTCCTATGAGTAAAAAAAGAATAAGAGGAAGTTGATAAGGGTATGTAACCAGCAGTATCTGCCAGTTCTTATTAATTTTAGAAAAAAATATAAACATATTTTGAAAATTATTTATTTTCCCATTTTCCTTCACTCTTAATTTTCTAATATCTACTACCTCCTTTCAAAGAGGAGAGTCAGTACTCTGTAGAGGACTTGAAATGAGAGGATTTAGGGCACCTACAACAATGCAGTAGGTCTAATGATAAATCTGAAACATCTGGGGATCTAAGCATTCTCTTGAGCCACATGACAGTGTCTCTGCAGATGGAAGTAGAATGGAGCTATATGCAATAAATGTGGTTGTGTATTATGCACATTTTCCAGGCCAGGAACAATTTTGATTTTTGCTTTGCTAATTTTGAAGCTCTGATTCTCCTAATCATTTCCCTCACCTTGTATGCAGATGAGTCAAAATCTGGGTTCTTTTTTACAAATTATTATTATTAGTATTGCACTTTGGGACTATAGGCTACTGCAGTGTGCAAACACAAGCAAAGAAAATACATGACAACATGAATAAATTCATTTAAAGTTAACTATACTCTAATAATTACTTTTTTGGATATTCAAATAGTCTCTTTTACTTAGGCAGTAAACAGTTATGACTATTTGATATTGCTCATGCCATTAATATTAACAATAATATTTGTTGAAGATCTTCAATATATCATAGCTCTGTAAAAAGCAATACTGATATCTAGATAATGGGTTTCTATTCTAAAATAAATGTACAGAGAAGACATTCAAAATCCCAGTTGGAAATAATCATTTATTTGTAGAAATTCCATGTACTGGCTGCATGTAACAAAGAGAACTAGGCCCTTCTTGGGTTTTCTTTAGGCTTTCATATATTTTCCTAAGGATCAACTGTATTTAGTTAAGTCAGACATCTAGTCAAATCTCATGGGAGCTGGCCCTTATCTGCATGCATATTAAACCATCAATGTGACCATATGACCACATCAAAATTACAACTAAATTATAGAAAAACCATCACTGAAAACCACCTGAAGACTAGCTAAATAGAATTCCTATAAATAAAGATATAAAAAGGCCATGCTCAGGCTTGTAGGAGGGGTGCGGATCAGGCAGGTCCCACAAACACAATGTGGTGGTGAAGAATCAGGAGAAATTTATCCCAACCCCATACCAGGCTCCACAGCCTGGAGAACCAGTACCAAGATGAGGAGTCCCCATAACAACTGGCTGTGAAAATCAATGTGGATTGTGTCCCAAAAGAACAAAGGGCTGTGGGAAACCAAAACATGCTACTCTTAAAAGATCAGCACCTAAATTCACTTATTCTAAGCTCCAGACCAGAGGCAGCAGCTAGAAAAATATGAAGGACCTATGGGGAAGAATTAAGTTGACTAACTCAGGGTGATGACTGAAGGAATGGTGGTCAGGGCAACTATCTTTGGGAATAGAAATGTTGGAAGCCACCATTGCTCCTTTGCTGAGTTCTCCTTCCAACCAGACAACCATGTGCAGGCAGAAACTAAATCTGTACTCCATTTAACCTCACTCATCCCAGCTTAGTGATTTGCTGAGAACCTCCCCTACCCAAATCTCTTGCTGGAACTGAATCCCTTCAAGCAGCACCTCTACAAGAGTGGTGTGCTTTGGTTGATACTAGAGACTCACTCAAAGAACCACAAACTACACAAGAGTGGTGTCTGCCTTAGGCTTATACTGCAGACTTTCTCAAAGGTCTATAACTCCCGATCAAGTGGCAGCCATCCTGAGCTTGTGCTATAAACTCTTGCAAAGGTTCACAAACCCCATGTGAGGAGCAACCATCTATGATATACAGTGTAACTCCTCTCAAGTGATATCCACACCCACGACAAGTGCTGACAACTCTCATTTTGCATTGTAATCCCCATCAAGTGATGACAGATATGGCAAAATTGGCAGCCATTTTTGGCCTATAACATAGCTCTAAGTGGCAAGAAGCCTGGACCTAGTGGCACTTGGCCTTAGTTTGCATTATAGTGCTCACCAAAGGGTCCCAAGCCCAGCACAAGGGGCAACAAGCCTCAGTTCTCAGAACAGCTTCTTCCAAGTACCTCTAAGTCCTTCACAAGTAGCAAACAAATGCAGAACCCTGTGTAGCTCCTTCTACCAAGCAGTTCCAAGCCCCGCACAAATGGTGGTTGAATTTGGCCTACACCAGAACCCCTCCCAAAAGGCACCACACTGAACAAACCTGGGGCCCAGCTTCAAACAGCACCAGAGCCCCACATAATCAACTCAATAACCAACCCACCTGAAGTGCAACACCAGAGCGTTGTTAATGGACTCCTGTTCCATGGGGTCTGCACCTGCACAATTTGTCCACTGTAGTGATACCCAGACATGATAGCCAATCAGCCTGATATCACACCACCCAATGAAATGCCAGTAGCAATGTAGACTCAAGCACATAAAATCCACAAAGGGGACAACCCTGGAGCACCTGGCTCATGTGACAAGGGAGACATCACTACTGAGTCCCACAGGACACCTTCTCTATAAGGCCACTCTGTTAAGACTGGGAGACATAGCAAATTTCCTTAATACATAGAAACAAAGTCAGAGCATCATTCAAACTGAGAAGACAAAGACAGTGCCCCAAATTAAAAAATCAAACAAAACTCTGGGTAAAGAACTAAACAAAATAAAGACAGTAATATAACATATACAGATGTCAAAACACTGGTTATGAGGATGTTCAATGAACTTGGAAATATAATATGTGAACACAATGACAACTTAAAGAGATAAAAAACAAAAAGATACACACACACAAAAAAGCCAATCAGAACAAAAGAATACAATAACCAAAATGAAGAATACATTAGAAGGAATAAACAGTACATTAGATCAAATAGAGGTTCAAGTCAGTGATTGAGAAGAAAAGGTAGGGGATAACACACAATCAAAACAGCAAAATGAAAAGTGAATTAAAAAATTGAGGGTAGTTTGAAAGACCTCTGGAACAACATCAAGAATAACAACATTTATATCATAGGAGTCTCAGAAGGATAAGATAGAATAAAAAATCATTGAAAACTATATGAAGAACTAATGACTAAAAATTTTCCTAACCTGGTAAAGGAAATAGATATACAACTCCAGGAAGCACAGTGAATCTCAAATGAGATGAACCCAAGGAGGCCCACACCAGGACATATCATAATTAAAATGCCAAAGGCTAAAGACAGAGAGACAATCTCAAAAGCAGTGAGAGAAAAGCAGTTAGTTATATATAGGGAAGCTCCCATAAGACTATGAGCTGATTTTAGAACAAAAATGTTGCAGGATAGAGGAAATGGTATGAAATATTCAGAGTGATAAAGGCACAACCCAAAATACTCCAACCGGCAAGGCTATTATTTAGAATTAAAAGTGAGATAAACAGTTTTTCAGACAAGAAAAAAGATAAGGGAGTAATCACTCATAAATCAGTATTACAAGAAATGTTAAAAAAAAAACTTCTTTAAGCCCTGGCTGGTGTAGCTCAGTGGACTGAGCGCGGGCCTGTGAACCAAAGGATCGAGGTTCGATTCCCAGTCAGGGCACATGCCTGGGTTGCAGGCCAGTTCCCAGCATGGGACACATAAGAGGCAACCATACATTGATATTTCTCTCCTTCTCCCTCTCACCTACCCTTCCCCTCTAAAGATAAATAAATAAATAAATAAATATTTTTTTAAAAAAAACCTTCTTTAAAATAGAATAGAAAAAATAAAAAATAAAATAAGAAAAAAATTTTAAATGACCAACAAATGCAAACAGTTAGTAAAAGCAGTGGATTGACTGATTATAAAGCCAGTGCAAATGTTAAAAGGCAAAACTAGTAAATTGTATGTAATTACAACATTAAGGGATACATATAAAATGCACACACACACACACACAAAGAAGTAAATTGTGACAAAAACATAAATGTGGAGAGGGTGAGAAAATTGTAGTGGTTTTATAATGGGTTCAAACTTAAGCTACTATCAACTTAAAATAGACTGCTACAAATATACTTTAGTATATATGAAGCACATGGTGACCACAAACCAAAAATCTCTAAGAGATATAAAAGAAATAAAGAGAAAGAAATTCAAACATAACACTATACAAAGTAATCAACATGCAGGAGAAGAGAGCAAGAGAATGAGAAGGGGAGAGAGAAAAACAAAAAAACAACAATCAGAAAACATTTAATAAAATGACAATAACCACATACTTATTAATAAATATTTTTAATGTAAATGTAATAAATCTTCTAATTTAAAAAGGGCCGGGTGGCTGAATGGATAAAAATAGAAGATACATACATATTCTGCCTACAAGAGACCCATTTCAGATTGAAAGATACAAAAATTGAAAATAAAGGATAAAAAAGATATTTTATTCAAAAGTAAAGGAAGATAAAACTGCATAAAGCTGGGGTAGCAATGCTTATATCAGACAAAGTAAACTTTAAAAGTAAGGTTGGAACAAAAGACAAAAAATGCATTTCTTAATGATAAAGGGATCAGTTTAACAAGAATATATAATTCTTGTAAAGATCTACACACCCAACACAGGAACACTTAAATGTATAAAGCAAATATTCACAAATATAAAGGGAAAGATCAAGGACACATGGAACATTTTCAGGATAGACCATATGCTAGATCACACAAATGTTGGAACAGGTTTTAGAAGATCAAAATCAAACCAAACATCTTTTATCACAAAGGCATAAAACTAGATATCAATTAAAAGAAGAAAACTAAAAAACAAACACACATGTGAAAGTTAAACAACGTGTTACTAAACAATGAATGGGTTAACAATGAAAACAAGGAGGATATCAAATGACACACTGAGACAAATTAAAAAAATACAAAGACCCTGAATCTGTGGCACACAGCAAATTAGGCTATCATAGAATAGAAGCATACCTCAAGAATAAAAACCAAAAATCCTGCAAGTAAATATTCTAATCTTACACTAAAGAAATTAGAAAAAAAAAAGAAACAGAAAACCCAAAGTAAATAGAATAAAAGAAATAAAAATAAGAAAAGAAATAAGCAAAATAGAGGCTGAAAAACAATAAAAATATAAATGAAACCAAGAGCTGGTTCTTTGAAAATATAAAATTAAACCTGCAAAG
Organism: Glossophaga mutica; assembly: GCA_039655065.1. Taxonomy (NCBI): domain Eukaryota; kingdom Metazoa; phylum Chordata; class Mammalia; order Chiroptera; family Phyllostomidae; genus Glossophaga; species Glossophaga mutica. The sequence continues at coordinate 34,039,497 of CM077313.1, read as the reverse complement.
GTTAATTTTATCTAGACTAATCAAGAAAAAAGAGAGAGGGCCCAAATAAATAAGTGAAAGAAAGATAACTGACAGCACAGAAACACAAAGGATTATAAGAAAATACTGCAAACAGTTGTAAGCCAACTGGTTGGACACCCTGAAAGAAATGGATAAATTTCTATTTCCATGCCTTTGGTTCTATTTTGCTTGCTTGTTTGTTTTGTTGATTAGGATCCACTTATAAGTGAAATCACATGGTATTTTTTCATCTGAATTGGAAAGTAAGGAGTAAAACTAATATTATTTACAGATGACATGATTTTATGTAGAGAGAACTATGAAGAGAACCAGTAAGAAACTATCAGAAAGAGAAGTTAAGAAATTGCATTAAAATGAATAAAATAACTAATAATAAATTTAACCAAGTAGGTAAAACTAAGTACTCGAAAAATGTAAGATGCTGAAGCAAAAAATTGAAGACACAAATATGTGAAAGGCTCTACTATGCTCATGGATAGAAATGATTGCATTAAAATATCCATACTACCCAAAACAATCTGCAAATTCAAAGCAATTACTGTAAAAATATCAATGTCATATTTTCACAAAACTAGAACAAATAATTCTGAAATTTATATTCAACTACAAAAGACTCTAATTGCCAAAGCAATATTGAGAATGAAGAGCAGTGTTGGGGTTACTGTGCTACCTCATATATGTTTTTTTTTTTCTTTCTTTATTTTAATTGTTATTCTTGTATAGTTTTCTGTCTTCTGTTCCCATCCTGGCCCACTGCCCCAGCCCTCCCCACCACCCTCCCATTTCCACTCCCCCTAATTTCTGTCTACGTGTCTTTTATACTTGTTGCTCTAATCCCTTCCCCTTTTCCCCTGAAATTCCCTCCCCTCCCTCCTCTGTTGACTGTCAGCCTGTTCTCAATTTCAATGTTTTTGGTTATATTTTGCTTGTTTGTTTGTATTGTTGATTAGGTTCCTGTTAAAGGTGAGATAATATGGTACTTATTAAAATATACTACAAAGCAGTTGTAATCAAAACAGCAGATAATGGCATAAAACTAGACAAATAGATCAATGGAAGAAAATAGAGAACCCACAAATAAACCCAAGCTTATATGGTCAATTAATCTATGACAAAGCAGGCAAGCATATCCAATGGGGTAGAGACAGTCTCCTTAACAAATGATGTTGAGAATATTGGACAGGTATCTGAAAAAAAAAAACTCCTAGAAGAAAACATAAGCAATAAAGTCTATCACATTGTGTGTGAGTGTGTGTGTGTGAGTGTGTGTGTGTGTGTGTGTGTATTCAGAAAACCTCCTGAATTGAAGAATATATTTACCAATGATACCCCGATATGTGCTTAACACCCAAAATATATATAGAACTCACACTACTTAGCAAAAAAATGAACTCTCCAATTAAAAAATAAGCAAAGAACATGAATAGATATTTCTCCAAAGAAAATATACAGATGGCCAACAGACATATAAAAAGATGTTCAACCTACCAATCATCAGGGAAATGCAAATTAAAACCACAATAAGGTATCATCTGACATCTGTCAGAATGGCTCTCATCAATAAATCTAAAACCAAGTGTTGGTGAGGATATAGAGAAAAGAGTGCCCTATGGTACTATCCATGGGATTGCAAATTTGTGCAGCTACTATAGAAACAATATAAAGTTTCCTCAAAAAATTCAAAACAGAACTACCATATGATCCAGACATTCCACTGATGGTTATTTATTTGAAGAACTCCAAAACACTAATTTGAAAGATATGTGTACCACTGTGATTATTGCAGACTTATTTTCAATAGCCAAGGTATAAAAGTCACCTAAGTGTCCATCAATAGATGAATGGATAAAGAAGAAGTGGTACATATATACAATGAAATATTACTCAGCCATACAATTGAGTGAAATTTATGACAACATGGATGGACCTATATAGTATTATGCTAGGTGAAATCAGTCAGAGAAAGACAAAAACCATATGATTATATAAATATCTAATAACCGTAATGTATACTTGAAACATATAATATTGTATGTCAACTGTAATTGGAAAGGAAATACATTTTTAAAAATAAATAGAATTAATGGCAAATATTATGTAAAGAAAGGCAGATGATTGAGAAGGCAAAGGAAGGGTATTTAGAGGTATCCATTATTCACATTCCATTTACTTCTATGATTGATGTCTCCCTATTTAAAGCTGGGGTTTGGAAATTGTAGTTGCCACGCTCATGAGGACAGCTTTTATTTTCACTTCTTTATTGTTGTTCAAATACAGTTGTCTCCATTATTTCCCCCCACCTCAGCGACCCCACTTCCCACCGCTGATCCTACCCCTCTTTGGATTTGTCCATGTGTCCTTTAAACATATTCCTGAAAACCCTTTTCCCTTCCCCCCATTATACCAAATCACCTCCCCTCTGGTTACTGTCAGTTTATTCTTTATTTCCATGTCTCTGGTTATATATCGCTTATTTGTTTTGTTGATTAGGTTCCTGTTAAAGGTGAGATCATATGGTATTTATCTTTCACTGCCTGGCTTATTTCACTTAACATAATGTTCTCCAGATCCATCCATGCTAACACAAGTGGTACGAGCTCCTTCTTTCTTTCTGATGTGCAGTATTCCATTGTGTAAATGTACCACAGTTTCTGGATCCATTCATTTACTTATGGGCACTTAGGTTGCTTCCAGGACTTGGCTATTATAAATTGTGCTGCTAAGAATACTGGGATGCAAAGGTTCTTTTGAATTGGTTTCAGGATTTGTAGCATATAATCCCAGCAGTGGAATCACTGGGTCAAAAGGCAATTTCACTTTTAGATTTCTGAGGAAATTCCATACTGTTTTCCACAGTGGCTGCACCAGTCTGCATTCCCACTAATAGTTACTAGAGTTCCCTCTTCTCCACATCCCTTCCAACACTTGTTTGCTGATTTGTTTATGGTGCCCTTGTTTGCTGATTTGCTGACACATGTGAAGTTGTATCTCACTGTGCTTTTAATTTGCATCACTTTCTTGGCTAATGATACCGAGCATCTTTTCATATGTCTCTGGACCCTTTGTACGTCCTCCTTGGAGAAGTGTCTGTTCAAGTCCTTTGACCATTTTTTAATTGGGTTGTTTGTCTTCCTGGAGAGGGGTCATGTGAGTTCTTTACATATTCTGTTGATCAAACCCTCATCCGAGGTGTCATTGGCAAATATATTTTCCCATACTCTTGGTTCCCTTTTTATTTTAATGCTGTTTTCTTTAGCTGTGCGGAAGCTTTTTATTTTGATAAGATCTCATTTGTTTATTATTTCCTTTATGTCTCTTGCTCTAGGGGACTAACCAGTGAAAATATTGCTGCATGGAATACCTGAGATTTTCCTGCCTATGTTCTAGTCTAAGATGTTTATGGTACCATGACTTTTAGGTAAGTCTTTTATCCTCATTGAATTAATTTTTGTGTATGGTATAAATTGGTGATAAAGTTTCATTTTTTGCATGTAGCTGTCCAGATTTCACAACACCATTTGTTGAAGAGTAAAAATGATTTGTTGAATTATTTTTACTCCATTTTATGCTTCTGCTCCCTCATGTGGACATCTTCACTCATAATGGTGAAACTGGGAGCACTTTTACAACGGGGTTGGTTATGCATCTTTAAATGCTAATGCCTAGCACAAAGTATCAAGTGCACACTAAAAGTATATTGAATAAATGAATGAATAAAAAGGGAAATAAACCTTTTGATTATATTTGACTTAATGAATGACTAGGTAAATAGATCCAAAATCTGCACAACACCGAATAAAACTAATATGAAAATGAGTTGTTCTCTAAAAAAAATCAAGATAATAATTACAGGAGACAGAGAAGCAGTATAACATGTCATACTACCTGACCTTGGACAAGTTACTAAGCTTCAGATATTATATACTTCACAGAATTATTATGAGGGTTAAATAAAATAATATAGTTAAAGCATTAAATTCAGTACATGGCACTTTGTAACTTGTCACTAAGTCTCAGATATTATATTTGTTTTGATTCTTCTGAGGACTTTTGGAGAAATTCTGAACCAAAGATCAAGTTGAAGAGTGTCGTGATATCAGTAAGTCTTGTGATTTGTAGAGACTGCAATTTCTCGGATATGGTTACATCATCTGTTTCGGGAATTTCCAGGGAGGAGCTTCAGTTGGGAATTCTGGATGACCCAAGTAGCTCCATCTACAACTCTTCTAAGATAGGATGCTTAATTGAAAATTATGACTAGGGGGTTTGGGAAAAAATGTTGTTTGGGGCAGGAAATCTTTTATAAAAAAAGATGCTCAGGAGAGCAGAGAAGTGAGGTGTGAGGAAATCATCTCAGAGGATGAGATTTGGATTTTGTCTGGGGAGAAAAGAAGACCTTTTCAAGATGGAGGTGTGTTTAGGAAAAGCCTCGGCTTCTTGAATTAAAAAAAAAGGAGGGCCTCAGTTCTGAGATTGTGGGATAAATATTTTAAAAGGGCCAAATGTGGTCCAAACAACAGGGTACCTTAGAGTGAGTAAAGTAGAATACTCAAGGAGCTTAAATTTGACAAAAAAATCATTTTTCCAGATACTTCAGTGCATACAAGGATGATTATAAGGTTTTCTTAGGGCCCTTATCAAACCAGCCATTAGCTTTCTGACCATTCATTCTACATTCTTTAACATCTCTGGCCTCAGCAACTCAGTGCAGTACTCCCGTGGCTCTGAAATGCATACTTTCTATTCTTTTCACACAAGGATTCTGGTGTTTGCTTCCAATTCATTATCCCCATAGCATCCAGGATATTTCCTTGTTAAAATGCCAATCCTTGGCTTTCCAATGTTTTCAGGAAACAGTTTTCATTGGCCACTAATGTATCACATCCCAACAAGAGAAATGTTTATATATTCTTTCTCCTCTCCTCACCTTCCTCAAATATACACATAAACAGCTTTCCCTCTCTTCTCCTACCTGCTTAATTCCACTCACCTCTCAGTAATTCCTCCCACCTACTTTCCAGCCCCTTTTCCCTTCATCCACACAGTGAGTTAGATGTTTCTTCTCTGTTTACATAAGCCCCAGTGCCTACTCTTATTATCAAACTTTCTCGTTTGTCTCATTATCATTTCAATTCTCTTATCATGCAGGAATTTGTGTGTCTCAGAAGTTTTATTTATTTTATACAGATAGCCTCTGATATTTGATAAATGGTGTGGAGATGTTTTTCTAGAATAAAAGTACAAATAAATGTAAGTCTCATGACGAACTAGAATACATACTGATCATTCAGCCTTCTGTTTTAGTTTTCTTTGGTATCAAAGGTGTTTCTTGAGCCTGACTTTCACAGCTTCATTTATTGGCCTCCGCATGTGTCTCTTTTCCTATTATTTACAGCAGGAAGGCTTTCATTCATTCTAGATTTTGTAAAATTGTGTTTACTTCCATCCTTAGGATATTTATTGGGTAGCCAAAAATGCAAAAGGAAATTTTATTCAGGTCAGGACTTCACCTGAATAAGAACTCTTGATGATAATGAAGTCAGCCTCTTTCTAAAGAGATTAAAAGTCTTAAATCTGAATAGTCATTTAATTTAAAGATGTGAACATTCATATGTTGTCTTGCTGACTTTTAAAGGTAATTAAAGCTGTAAATGAGCTAATAGTGAGGCTTCTTCTTTGATAGGAATAGTTATTGTTCAGAAGTACTCTGGAAGGTAATTGGAGAAAAAACTGTTCCAAAATCTTCCAAGCAAGTCTCTCAGACATAACTAGGCAGTAAGCTCATAAATCAAACTTATCTCACACAGTCATCATGCTCTGTGAAGTTCTGAAAGTTAAATACTTCAGTTCTTAACCTGGTTTTATTATTTTAAATCATATTATATATTGATTTTTGGTTTACAGAATATATATATGTACACACACACACACACACACACACACACACACACATATTCATTCCTTAATCTACAGAGCATTTGCAACTATGGTATAAAAATAAAGAAAATATTTAGTTCATAAAAATGCTTAGAGAATGTATTTGTTTTTAATCATTGGTGTTGGTAAACTAACAAAATGAAAGTACAGTTTCATAACTTATAGGCCTTAAGAGATAGTGATAAGGACTTCCGGCCAAGATGGAGATGTAGGCGGACACACTGTGCCTCCTCTCACAACCAAAATTAAGTACAACAAATATTTAGAAACAAGAAAACAACCAGAACTTATAGAAAATTGAACTGTATGGAAGTCCAACAACCATTCATCCAGACCGGTAAGAGGGGCAGAGTCTCAGCAGGAGAAAGTGGAGGTACGGACCTGGAACGCAAGCAACAGCGGCTCGCAGTTCCCAGGTGCACAGGCGGCAGCTGGTGGTCCCTGGGGCCCACAGGCAGCAGCTGGCGAGCCCCAGGCACAGGGGGGCAACTGTGCAGAACCAGTAAGGCCACACAAGGAGGCTGGCTGACCAGGTGGTCCCACATTTGCACGCGCAGACGGTCCAGGCAGAGGCGAAGTGGTGGAAGGGACTGAATCCAGGAGAGAGCGGAGCAGGCGCCATTGTTCCCTCTCAGACCCCACCCCCACATACAGCTTCACAACCCAGCGACTGGGCTGGCCCGCACTGGGGAGCGCCAGAGGCTCCACTCCTCACTACGTAATAGCCGTGACCAGACTAAAACCAAAACAAAACAAAACAAAAAAAACCCCACCAAAAATGGCTCAAACCGGAAAACAAATAAAAGCCCCAGAGCCAATTCCTGTAAGCAGTGAAGAGATAGCCAACCTATCAGATGCACAGTTCAAAGCACTGGTCATCAAAATGCTCGCAGAATTGGTTGATTTTGCTCACAAATTAGATGAAAAAATGCAGGCTACAATACGTGAAATGAAGGACGATGCATGGGGAACTGATAGAGATGGAAGGAAAACTGGGACTCAAATCAATGGAGTGGACCAGAAGGAAGAATCTAACAACCAAACAGAAAACGAGGAAGAAACAAGAATTCAAACAAATGAGGAGAGGCTTAGGAACCTCCGGGACATCTTTAAACGTCCCAACATCCGAATTATAGGGGTCCCAGAAGGGGAAGAAGAGCAACAAGTGGAAAACTTATTTGAACAAATAATAAAGGAGAACTTCCCCAATATGGCAAAGGAAATAGACTACCAGGATGTCCAGGAAGCTCAGAGAGTCCCAAAGAAGTTGGACCCAAGGAGGAACACACCAAGGCACATCGTAATTCCATTAGCCAAGATTAAAATGAAGGAGAGAATTCTAGAAGCAGCAAGGGATAAGGGGACAGTCCCCCACAAAGGAGTTCCCATCAGACTGTCAGCTGATTTCTCAAAAGAGACCTTCCAGGCAAGAGGGGGCTGGAAAGAAATATTTAAAATCTTGAAAAGTAGGGACCTACATCCAAAATTGCTCTATCCAGCAAAGCTGTCATTTAGAATGGATGGACAGATAAAGCGCTTCTCAGATAAGGTCAACTTCAAGGAGTTCATCATCACCAAGCCCTTATTATATGAAATGTTAAAGGGACTTATCTAAGGAAAAGAAGATAAAAATAGGACAGTGAAAAGACAGCAAACTCACAGCTATTAACAACCACACCTAAAACAAAAGCAAACTAAGCCAACAGCTAGAACAGGAACAGAACCACAGAAATGGAGATTATATGGAGGGTTAGCAACAGAGGCGTGGGAGGAGGAGAGGGGGGAAAAGGTAAAGAGAATAAGTAGCATAGATAGTGGGTAGAAAATAGACAGGGGGAGGGCAAGAATAGTATGGGAAATGTAGAAGCTAAAGAACTTATGACACATGGACATGAACTAAAGGGGGGAATGTGGGTGGGAGAGGGTGTGTAGGGTGGAGGGGAATGATGGGGGGAGAAATGGGACAACTGTAATCAATAATCAATAAAATATATTTAAAAAAATAAAAAATAATAAAAAAGGGGAAAAAAGAGGTAGTGATAAAAGATTATTAGTTTCTTTGCTAATATCTTTTTTAATTTTTATTTTAATTGTTGTTTTTGTACAGTTTTTTGTCTTTTACTCCTATCCCAGCCCACTGCCCCAGCCCTCCCCACTTCCCTCCCATTTCCACTCCTTAGTTTTTGTCCATGTGTCCTTTATACCTGTTCCTGCAAACCCTTCCCCTTTTCCCCTGAAATTCCCTCCCTTCTTCCCTCTGGTGACTGAAATTGAGGACAGGTTGACAGTTGCTAATATCTTTTCAATAGTGTATGTTATACTGCTTCCCCATTCACAGCTAAAGTATTAAATTATAAATGATAGATTATTTCCAAATACTAATGTATCTTTTTGGGGAAAGGAATGTTGATTTCTTCCCTTCTGCACCCCCTCCTATCCATTCCCCTCATGATATCCTCTCTTGTTTTATGTTCAAATTTTTAAAAATATTTTTCAAGGCCCTGGCTGGTACTTGTACTTGTACATCCTCACTAGTACTTGTTTATTGATTTATTGATGATAGCCATTCGGACAAGTGTGAAATGGTATCTCAATTGTGGTTTTAATTTGCATTTCTTTGATTAATGATAGTGAGCATCTTTTCATATGTCTACTGGCCATCTGTATGTCCTCTTTGAAAAAATGTTTATTCAGGTCCTTTACCCATTTCTTTCTAAGGCCAATTTAGTATCTTGTAGCTATTTTATAACTGATTTCAATCTTAACAAGACTAAATATCTAGCCCTGACTGGTGTGGCTCAGTGGATTGAGCGCGGGCTGCGAACCAAAGGGTCGCAGGTTCGATTCCCAGTCAGGGCACATGCCTGGGTTGCAGGCCAGGCCCCTAGTGGGGGCCACGTGAGAGGCAACCACACATTGATGTTTCTCTCCCACTCTTTCTCCCTCCCTTCCCCTCTCTAAAAATAAATAAAATCTTTAAAATATATATATATTTTTTTCAAGTACAGTTGTCTTCATTTTCCTCCCATCACATTCCCCTGCCCCACCCATTACCAGCTACCACCCTCAATCCTACCCACCTGTGGTTTTGTCCATGGGTCCTTTGAATATGTTTCTTGATAATCATCCCTCTACTTTACCCCATAATCTCCCTCCCTCTCCCCTCTGGCTCCTGTCAGTTTGTTCTTTATTTCCATGTCTCTGGTTATATTTTGCTTCCTTACTTGTTTTATTGATTAGGTTCCATGTATAGGTGAGGTCATATGGTATTTGTCTTTCACTGCCTGGCTTATTTCTCTTAGCACAATGCTCTCCAGATCCACCCATGCTGTTGCAAAGCATAGGAGCTCCTTCTTTCTTTCTGCCTCATAGTACTCCATTGTGTAAATGTACCACAGTCTTTTGATCCACTCATTTACTGATGGGCACTTAGGCTGCTTCCAACACTTAGCTATTATAAATTGTGCTGCCATGAACACTGGGGTTCATAGGTTCTTTTCAATTGGTGTTTCAGGATTCTTAAGGTATAATCCCAACAGTGAAATTTCCTGGTCAAAAGGCAGTTACATTTTTTAGTTTTTGCTGGAATTCCATACTGTTTTCCACAGTGGCAAGTAGTCATACAGATAACCAACAGGCATATGAAAAGATGATCAACATCACTAATCATCAGAGAAATGCAAATTTAAAACACAAGGATATATCATCCCACAGCTGTTAGACTAGCTATCATCGATAAATCAATAAAGAAGTACTGACAAGGATCTAGAGAAAGGGAAACTCTTTTGCATTGTTGGTGAATACAGATTGGTACAGTCACTGTGGAAAGTATAGAGATACTGAATAGAAATTAAAAATAGAACTGCCTTTTGATCCAGTGATTCCACTTCTGGGAATTCATTGGAAGGAACTTTAAATGTTGATTAGAAAAAAATGCAGGAGCAACTATGTTCATTGCAGTGGTATTTACAACATCTAAGATTTGGAAACAGCCCAAGTGTCCATCAGTAGATGAGTAGATAAAATAACTATAATATATTTACACAATGGAATACTACTCAGCCATAATAAGAAGAAAATTTTACCCTTTGCAACATCATGGAAGCACTTGGAAAACATTGTGCTAAGTGAAATAAGCCACTCAGAGAAAGACAAATACTGTATGATTTCACTCACATGTGGAATCTAACAAACAAACTGAACGAACAAGTAAAATAGAGACATACTCATAGATAGAGTATAGTCTGAGAGCTCTGATAGGGGATTTGGAGGTGGAGGAATCAAGCAAAAAAGAAAAGGGATTCATGGACATGGACAACAGTGCTGAGAGCAAGGTGTGGGTGGAGAGTAGAAGGAGGATAAATAGTAATGAAAAAATAAAATAAAAATGAATTTTAAAAAATGTTTTGGATGACCAAGAATTTTTTTCCTGTTAATTGCACCAAGTTATTTTTACTAGATTTTTTTCCCTTTCAATTGTGTACTTCCCACTCTTAATATTAGCAAAAGTTTCAAACACTGAAAGGAGCTTAACATGTTTGGCTGCAATTTTCTGGGAATGTGAAAATCTACCATGACCTTTCAAGTATTCTGCTTTGGGTATTATTCATTTTTTCACTACTAGCATTTGTATATTTTTTAATCTTTACATATTACTTAAATATTCAAAGGAAATACTCCCTTGCTGCCAATCTGAAGACCTTCTTTTGAAGACATGAGTGGCATCAGGATTCCCAGATTGTGCTGAATGGAGCCACTCCAAAGAGTTGACTATTGGCTACTGTCCCAAGAAATTTTGAATTACACTATGTTTGCTATCCAAAACAAGTAAAATGTATCATTAACTCTTCTCAAAACAATACTCTTTGGAGTCTAATCTATCCCTTGTCAAAAAATTTTCATTTATATTTAAATATTTTCTTACAGTAAAACTTTAGGTTTGTGTATATGGAGCCTGAGAGACACTACACAAAGTGGGACTAGGCGCTAAATGCTTTGGACAAAAATTTTCATAAATCTGTCGCCTCAGATCACATTAATTCCCTCGGGACTTACATCTTCAAAACTCAAATCTTTGTATTGACTAGAAACTAACTAGAAAACCCTTGTGGCTTTCTCTTTAATTCTGAATTTATTAAATTATCATAGTTCCTCATATTTGTTTCTTCCTTTTAAATTACATATCAAAATAAAAGAGATATATACACATTAGCAGACACAGATTTACCTTAAAGTAACCCAGACTGGGATGAAATGCCCAAATCTTCATTGTCACAATCTTTTGTGTGTGTGTGTGTAATCTTTATTTAGGCTTAGAACATAGCTTCCTTCTAGTAACTAAATACCAGATCATATTAAAAGAGCAGATCATCCAAGAGACAATTTAACCTCCCAAAGCCAATTTTTCTTTTTTTAATTTGCACCTAAGTGATTCAGGATTAGATAGAGGTTTGTCACGTTATGAAAAAAATCAAGTCTAACTCTAAAGTAAAATGTGTTTATTTAAAATTTGGTGTGTGTCAGTATAAATGGGCTTTACAGATTTGATAAGTATGGGGTAATTTCTTTCCTGGTGAGATGTGACAATCACTAACATTTTTCCTAAAATTTGTTTGTGTTGATGAGTTAGCCAATTTGCACTGGTAAGCATGTCTTGTCTGGTTATTTCAGTCAACTTAATAATAAGTGCAGATCACTGCACAATCAATTCTGCAACAGAGGTATAAATTAATCATAAAGACAGTTCTTAGACTATAGTCAAATGCAGTGCCCACAAACAGATGCCGTCTTATGTCAATGAGTCTTTTCACAGGACTGTTTCTCAAGTTTGTTGGTACAACTATAATTCCAGTACAAGTCTCAAAACATCATAAACAACATTGTGCTTATGACATCATACTTAGATGACAACTGATTTAAACTTTTGGATAGATATTTCAGTTTGTAAAAAGTGATTCCAAGTCATAGCTTCAAAATATCTTTAAAATGACTTGAAAGATTTTTTTCCCTCTTCTGGTTTGGTTAAAATAGTTGAGTTTTAGCCATCTGCTAAAAATGCATACACACTGTGCAAAGATACTTGATCTATTTGATTACTTCTAAGTTCCACATATTTTTATAAATCATATATTTTAAATATGGGATTAGATATTTTCTAAAGATATTTTTACTCAGATCTGTAGACTTTCTGATACTAATACTTTTTGTGGAGCTCTTTCTGCAATGCCTGGTCAATACTGATTACAGTGAAATGAAAAACATTTATTATCATTAATGGGAAGTAATCAAATGTATTTCCTCCCCAGCTGATAGTTCTTGTCTGAATCTTTGCCTTCTAATATGTACTCTGTCAGGTGACCTTCAAGCCCACAGACACAATAATCATTAAAAACAACTGGACTATACTCCCTATAAAGTTTGAGGCTGAACAGAGGGTTATAAAGCATGAAGGCATCTATGACTACATAATATCTGTGACTTAAAAACAGTCATTACTGAATAAACTTGTAGTAAATTACTATATTAAGTGAAAATGAGAGTCTATTTGATGTTTCCTAATTTGCATAAAATATTGTGAGATGAAGTATTTCATGGAAAAACATGGTATCACAGTACATATTTCAAAATTTAAGTTCAGTTGAACACCAGCTGAGAAGGTGAAATTCCCCTTGAGAAAGATGAAAGACACTCTGAAATTGATTTAACCTGAAGCTATGTTTTACATAGGTTCTTTCACAAAACCTGAGATTAACAAGAGGGCATGCATTGACTTTTCCATATGATGTCTAGTTGATTGTATTCTGTACAATATTAGTTTGCCATATTCTAGAAAAGATCCTTGCATTTAACAAATCTTTATGGAGTGTCCAATTCATGCTACCCACAGTAGAACAAGATCCAATGGGAGGAGGGGATGGCATGGCTCTTGGCAACCTGTCAGCTACCTTGTCTGATCTTACTTTCTGTAACTTCTTCTTATGCATACATAACTAATGCACCTGGCTTTGTTCAGGCTTTGAGAGAGAGTAGTTTATGACAACAGTTAGTTAATAAAATATGTATTGTGTTTTCTCTGTACAAAGCACTAAGCTTAGCTATTTTCATTTTTTTCCCTCTCATATTTGAACAGGAACAATGGGAGCAATCTGAACGAAAAGAACATATTGAATGGTCCCAAGCTGCAATGTGAAAAATGAGGAGCTCGGGTACTTAAGTTTGAGAGCTCTATCCTCATTTGTCTGCTTCCTGGTATAACCAACTACTGACTCAGTAAATAGCAAACACAGGAAGTAAGAAAAATATTTAAGCCAAGTGGGTTGTTTTAAATGTAGCTACAGAAAAACCTTTTTTTTCAAAAGAGGTTTAGCATTTTTCTGCCCACCTGTCAAATCACTGGTCATTTCTTTAATATGAAAATTTTAATTGGACAATCTTTAATTGAAGTAAGGCTATTTTTAGAGATGTCCAATGATCCAATTATTTTTTCACTGATTTGATAAAATAACTTCTTGTAAAATGCAAAGTCTTCTAAAACTAAACTAAAGGGAAAACTTCTTGATCAATTACTCTCTGCAGGCTTGTTTACCTTACCATTTCAGGACCAGGACCACACAATCTTCTCAGTTTGGGATCCATCCATGTTTTTCTACCATCTCCTCATAGTTTCTGTTAAATAAATTTTCTATAGTTCAAGTTTCACTACATCCAAAGGACTTTATTTCCTCATGTGTTTGGTACCTTTCCAGCAGAATCTTGCTTGTGGGGATCTTTCAGGCCATAGATTAAAGGTAAAAAAAAAAAAAAAAAAAAATGTCTCACAAGAGATTTGCATTGCTTCTGCTGAGGGTCCTGGAATATCAACCTGGGAACAACTTATGTTACTTGGAAGGAGGTAAAAATTTGATCCCCAAATGTAAATAAGGGCAGGTCTAATGTATAAACTCTAAGGAGAGACTTAACCTGGGACACTAGGTCTTATCTCCATTTGCCAGTTGAAGGAGTTGAGTGTCTTTTGGTTTTTGTTTGTTTATTTTAGTCTACAATTTCATTGACTGTCTAACCCTTTAGAAGTCCCAACTTTACATGGGAATCTCAGTTCCAACCCCCTGCTCTGTGTGAAGACCCAGGACATTACGCAATCCTCTTAAAACTGCTGGTAATCAATCAGAAATGTCAAGTCCTCAATAATAGCCTTTGAGTCAGCTTCCATTTACTAGTCTGATTAGAAATTCTCTTTCATCTTGAAACTGAGAGAATTTAATTTATTGCAAGCCTAGGTCTGTATTTTTTAAAAAATTGTTATGTTTCATACACTATTTCCAGGTGTTCTTACAGAAAGATTTTCAGGATATGTAGCCTTCCATATCACAAGACATAGAGGTTCACAGATTCTTACAAGATTTAAAAAAAAACTCAAGGTAATCTCTTTAGCCCACAAAACTACAGGTTATTTTTGTATGCAATAGTTGAGGCTATCATCACTTCTCCTATGTAGCTTGATATTAATTTATGTGTATTACTTTTCACTTAGATTATAATTTTTTTCAAGTTGCAGACTGCATCTTCTTTTTCTTGTATATCTCCCATTATGTCTAGGACAGTGTCAAGTAAATGATAGTTGTTAAATAATACTATTTGATTTAAGCAATCATCATCTTCTTTAATGGGATGAGAAAACCATTATAGCCATAACTCTTGCTATCCTTTCTTTTCATGTAAGCACTTAAAATTTTTCTCTCTAGTGGAAGGTATTGAATACTTATGATTCAATAGTCCCTCATCCTGCTGAGGAGTCTTATGCAAGCAACTAGTATAGATACAGAACACACAGTTTATTTTTTTTCTTTTTACTTATCTCTCATTATTGACTGATGTAACCCTGGACATTTCAATGTTCTAAATTTTGGTTGTGTTTAGTCCAGTTCAGTTAAACAGCTGTGATCTGAGTTTAAAAAAAATTTATATATTTGAAAGAGGAAGGTAAAGAGTTATTTTTGGAGATTAGAAAAATGCTATTTGGGGGGTTCAAGATGGCGGCATGGTAGGAGGACGCAGATTGACCTTCCTCCTGCGCATGGGAGAAAAACCTAACTTATCTACAGAGAAACAGAGCAGACAGCCAACAATACCACAGTATATATGAAAATAGGAGATCAAAATCTGTAGCAGACATTGGAAAACTAGACGTGGCAGCCGAGCGACTGGAGGCGGCCCTGAGACCTGGACGGAGGAAGCCCAGCGACCTGAGGCGACTCTGCGACCGACCAGAGGCCGCCCGGCAACCCGAGGTGGCTCTGCGACTGGGTCGGAAGCGGCCCTGGGGCCGGAGGCGACCCTGCAACTAGAGGAGGGGACTCTGGAAGACCCAGAGCTCACATCTGTGATCCTGGGGTGAGTGCGCGCAACTTGGGAAACTCGAGGAGCCCACGCCCGTAGTCTCGGGTGGGCGCTCACACCCTGTAGGAGACCCCGAGCTCACAGCCATAGGCTTGAGGAGGGATGGATCTGTAAGATTCCAGCTGAAACCCATAAACTTGGGAAAGCGCGCCCTCTGCAGGAGGCTCAGAAATCACACCCAAGGCCCTGCAAGGAGAGTGCACCATTAGCCTTGGGGTCAGGGCTCGGCTGGCACTGAGGACAGTAGCCCAAAGCTGACTGAGTGAGGAACAGGGAGAAAAGCGCTACGAGTCATCTCGCAGCCTGCTACAGCCAGCAAGTCCAGAAAAGCCAGTTTGGCCTGTTTGAAAATAGCAAGAGACTTTTTTTTTTTTCTGTTTTTGGGTGTTTTGTTTTGTGGATTTTTTTTTTTTTTTGATAGTTGTTTTCTGTCTGTTTAGTTGGGTTTTTTGTTTGGTTGTTTGTTTTGGTTGGTTTTTCGTTTTTGTGGGGTTCTTTTTGTTCTCTTTTGATTATATATTTTTTATTTTTTATTACCTCTACCTTTTTTAGCCCTCAATTCCTTTTGCTTCGCTTTACTTTTTTCTGGCTTTATTCCTTCTTCCTTTCTTTCCAATTCTATCTCTCCTTCCTTCCTCTTTTTTTCTCTTCTTTTTTCACTTTATTCTTTTCTCTTTTTAAATACCCACGAGTGAGGCAAAAAAATCCTAGAACTGTGAAAAAAACAGAGTTGGACCAAAAGAGGGGGTATTCCAACAGCTGAGACAGTGGAAGCTGTGAACACCAGGATACCTGAAGGAGACTACACCACTGAATCTCACAGGTATTCCACCACAGAAGTTCACACCATAAACCCAGGTATCCAGAACAGATCAATTTAAGAAGCTGAGGTTTACAAGAAGAGTCTCACAAACAATGAGAAGACAAAGAAACAATCCCCAAATGAAAGAAAAGGAGGAAGCCCCAGAAAGAAGCCTAAATGAAACAGAGGCAACTCAACTATCAGATAAGGAGTTCAAAGAAATGGTTGTCAGGAGGCTCCATGAGCTCTCAATGAGCTACCAGAAACTACAGGGAAGCTATGATGAACTCACTGCAAACTATATCAATATGAAAAAGGAAATAGAAACTATCAAGAAGGTCCAAGAGGAAATGAAGAATACAATTTCTGAGCTGAAGAACACAGTAGAAGGAATGAAAAGCAGAATCAATGAAGCAGAGGATCGAATCAGTGAGTTGGAGGACAAAGTAGAAAAAAGCAGCCAGAAAGAGCAAGAAAAGGAAAAGAGGCTAAGAAAGAATGAAGAGGGGTTAAGAGAAATACAACACAACATGAAATGTAATAATACCTGTATAATAGGGATACCAGAAGGAGAAGAAGAAGAGCAAGGCATAGAAAACCTATTTGGAAAAGTAATGATGGAAAACTTCCCTAATTTGATGAGAGAAAAAGTCACACAAATCCAGGAAACACAGAGAATCCCAATCAAGAGGAACCCAAACAGGCCCACTTCAAGACACATCATCATTAAAATGGCAAACTTCCAAGACAAAGAGAGAATCATAAAGGCAGCAAGGGAGAAACAGGAAGTAACATACAAGGGAGCCCCAATTAGGTTAGCAGCTGACTTCTCAATGGAAACACTTCAAGCCAGAAGACAATGGCAAGAAATATTCCAAGTAATGAGAACCAAAGGCCTACAACCAAGACTACTTTATCCAGCAAGGCTTTCAATCAAGATAGAAGGACAAGTAAGGATCTTCCCAGACAAAAGAAGTCTAAAAGAATACACCTCTACCAAACCAGTGCTGCAAGAGATACTAAAGGGACTGCTTTAAGGAAAGAAAGGAAAAGAGAGAGAGGAACACAGGTACGAAAATGGCAATGAATCGGTACCTATCAATAGTAACCTTAAATGTAAATGGATTAAATGCTCCAATCAAAAGACATAGAATAGCTGAATAGATAAGAAAGCATGACCCACGCATATGCTGCCTACAAGAGACCCACCTCAGGACAAAAGACCTATACAGACTCAAAGTGAAAGGCTGGAAACAAATTTTCCAAGCAAATGGACAGGAAAAAAAGGCCGGGGTAGCAATACTCATATCAGACAAAATAGACTTCAAAAGAAGAGCTATAAAGAGAGACGCAGAAGGTCACTTCATAATACTCAAGGGAAGAATCCACCAAGAAGACATAAACATTGTAAATATATATGGACCCAATGTAGGAGCACCTAAATACATCAAGAAAATCTTAGAGGGCTTCAAGAAAGATATTGACAGCAACACAATTATAGTAGGGGATTTTAACACCCCACTGTCAAAAATGGACAGATCTTCCAAACAAAATATCAACAAAGATATTGTGGCATTGAACAGCACTCTAGACAAATTGGACTTAGCTGATATATGAAGAGCCCTTCATCTCAAAGAAACTAAATACACATTTTTTTTTCAAATGCACATGGAACATTTTCAAAGATAGACCACATGATAGGACACAAAACAAGCCTCAACAAATTCAAGAGAATTGAAATCATACCAAGCATTTTCTCCGACCACAAGGGACTGAAACTAGAAACCGATTTGATGGGGAAAATCCCCAGACAATCAAAATCATGGAGATTGAATAGCATGCTATTAAACAATGAAAGGGTCAAGAATGAAATTAGGGAGGAAATCAAAAAGTTTCTGGAAACAAATGAAAATGAACTCACAACAACCCAAAACTTATGGGACACAATGAAGGCAGTGCTCAGAGGGAAGTTTATAGCAATACAGGCCTACCTAAAGAAGACAGAAACATTTCTAACAAACGACTTAACCCTACGCCTACAAGAACTCGAGGAACAACAACAAAGACAGCCCAGGGCAAGTAGAAGGAAGGAAATAACCAAGATCAGAGCAGAATTAAATGACATAGAGACTAAAAGCACAATCCTAAGGATCAATGAATCCAGGAGCTGGTTCTTTGAAAAGATAAACAAAATCGACAAGCCTTTAAGCAGGCCCATCACGAAAAAAAGAGAGAGGAGTCAAATAAACACAATCAGAAATGAAAGAGGAGAGATTACGACTGACACCACAGAAATACAAAGGATTGTAAGAAATTACTACGAAGAACTGTATGGCAAGAAATTTGAAAACCTAGGTGAATGGACAAATTTCTAGAAAAATATAATGTTCCAAAACTCAATGAAGAAGCAGAAAGCCTGAACAGACCAATAAAAGCAGATGAAATTGAAGCAGTAATCAAAACACTCCCGACACACAAAAGCCCTGGACCAGATGGTTTCACAGGCGAATTCTACAAACATTTAAGGAAGAGCTAACCCCTAACCTTCACAGACTATTCCAAAAAATCCAAAATGATGGAAGACTCCCAAACTCTTTTTATGAAGCCAGCATCATCCTAATCCCAAAACCAGATAAAGATACAACAAAGAAAGAAAACTTCAGGCCAATATCACTGATGAACATAGACGCTAAAATCCTCAACAAAATATTGGCAAACCGCATCCAACAATACATTAAAAAGATCATACAGCATGACCAAGTGGATTCATCCCAGGGATGCAGGGATGGTTCAACATTTGCAAATCAGTAAATATAATTCATCACATAAACAAAAGCAAAGACAAAAATCACATGATCATATCAATAGATGGAGAAAAAGCTTTTGATAAAGTAAAACACCCATTTATGATAAAAACACTCAGCAAAGTGGGAATAGAGGGAGCATTCCTCAACATAATAAAGGCCATATATGAGAGACCTACAGCCAACATCATACTCAATGGGCAAAAACTGCAATCTTTCCCACTAAGATCATGAACAAGACAAGGCTGTCCACTTTCACCACTTCTATTCAATATAGTATTGGAAGTCTTAGCCACAGCAATTAGACAAGAAAAGGAAATAAAAGGTATCCAACTGGGAAAGGAGGAAACAAAACTATCATTGTTTGCAGATGACATGATAGTGTACATAGAAAATTCTATAGACTCAGCCAAAAAGCTGCTCGACATAATAAATGAATTTGGCCAAACAGCTGGATACAAAGTCAATATCCAAAAATCAAAGGCATTTTGTATACCAACAGTGAAACAGCAGAAGCAGAAATCAAGAAAAAAATCCCGTTCGATATAGCAAAAAGAAAAATAAAATACCTAGGAATAAACCTAACCAAGGAGGTAAAAGACCTGTATGCAGAAAACTACACAACACTGAAGAAAGAAATCAAGGAAGACACAAACAAATGGAAGCATATACCGTGTTCATGGATCAGAAAAATTAATATCATCAAAATGTCCATACTACCCAAAGCAATTTACAGATTCAATGCAATACCTATTAAAGTTCCAATGGCATATTTCACAGACATAGAACAAACACTTCAAAAATTTATATGGAATCATAAACGACCCCAGATAGTGGCAGCAATTTTGAGAAAGAAGAGCAAAGTAGGAGGGATCACAATACCTGATACCAAACTGTATTACAAAGCCACTGTAATCAAAACAGCCTGGTACTGTCACAAGAACAGACAGATGGGCCAGTGGAATAGAACAGAGAGCCCAGAAATAAATCCAAGTCTCTACAGTCAATTAATATTCAACAAAGGGGGCAGCAACATAAAATGGAGTAAAAATAGCCTCTACAACAAGTGGTGCTGGGAGAACTGGACAGCTACATGCAAAAAAATGAAACTCGAGCACCAACTTACACCACACACAAAAATAAATTCAAGGTGGATAAAAGATTTAAATATAAGCCATGACACCATTAAAGTCCTAGAGGAGAACATAGGCAGGAAAATCTCAGATATTTCACGCAGCAATATTTTTACTGATACGTCCCCTAGAGCAAGGGACATAAAGGAAAGAATAAACAAATGGGATCTCATCAAAATAAAAAGCTTCTGCACAGCTAAAGAAAACAGTATTAAAATAAAAAGAGAACCAAGTGTATGGGAAAACATATTTGACAATGATACCTCAGACAAGGGGTTAATCTCCAAAATATATAAAGAACTTACAAGACTCTACTCTAAGCAAGCAACCCAATTAAAAAATGGGCAAAGGATTTGAACAGACACTTCTCCAAGGAGGACATACAGAGGATCCAGAGACACATGAAAAGATCCTCGATATCTCTAGCTATCAGAGAGATGCAAATTAAAACTACAATGAGATACCACTTGACACCAGTCAGAATGGCCTTCATAAACAAAGCAAAAAACAGCAAGTGTTGGAGAGGTTGTGGAGAAACGGGGACCCTAGTGCACTGTTGGTGGGATTGCAGATTGGTACAACCACTATGGAAAACAGTATGGAATTTTCTAAGAAAACTAAAAGTGGTCATACCTTTTGACCCAGCAATTCCACTGCTTGGATTATATCCTAAGAACCCTGAAACACCAATCCAAAAGAACCTATGCACCCCTATGTTCATAGCAGCACAATTTACAATAGCCAAGTGCTGGAAGCAACCTAGGTGCCCATCAGTTCATGAATGGATCAAAAAACTGTGGTACATTTACACAATGGAATTCTATGCAGCATAAAGAAAGAAGGAGCTCCTACCCTTTGCGACAGCATGGATGGAATTGGAGAGCATCATGCTAAGCGAAATAAGCCAGGCAGTGAACGACAAATACCATATGATCTCACCTTTAACAGGAACCTAATCAACAAAACAAACAAACAAGCATAATATAAACAAAGATACTGAATTTGAGAACAGTCTGACAGTGACCAGAGGGAAAGGGGAGGGAATTTCAGGGGAAAAGGGGAATGGTTTAGAGCAACAAGTATAAAGGACTCATGTACAAAAACTATGGGGGGTGGAAATGGGAGGAAGGTGGGGAGGGCTGGGGTGGTGGGCTGGGGGTGGGGTAAAAGACAGAAAACTGTACAATATCAACAATTAAAAAATACTGATTAAAAAAAGAAAAATGCTATTTGAAGATTATCAATGTAAAGACCTTATTTTATGTGCTAGTTAACCTATGAGAGCTTATAAATTCTGAAACATGTGTGACACATACCATCAAGACGGGATATCTTTAGTTATATTTGTATGCTAATTATTCATTGTATGCTGTGGTTTTTTGAAGGAATGAATGATCCTAAACACTTTGTCTCAGTGAGAAGGAAAAAAACCTTGAAAGTTGGGGACTGTTAGTCACCAATATAGGAATTGCCATTTTTCTAAGCTTGAATAGAAATGCATTCAATAAAAAGAGAAATAATAATAGATCTATAAGAATTACATTCTTCCACCTAATGGGCTTCTTATTTTAATCTTTCTTTACTGCAGTCCTTTAAAATTATGCAAAAATATTATTTAAGTGATAGCAAAAATTTATTAAAAGATTAATAGTTCTGGTTTACCAATTCTCTTATTAGGTCACTTAATTAGTTAGTTCATTATTTCCATAAATGTCAGACTTACCATGAACTCCAATGATTTGTATAAATAAGGTTATAGTTCTACTGGTAATCACAATCCAACAACTTCAAATAAGAATTTGGCATCATTTATACATTTCAAATGAAATAAAGTCCTTTTTTTCTTTCAAACCAACAAGGGAAATTTCAAACCAAAAGCTGAGAAAGTGTAACAATATAACCTAGCTATTCAGTCTCCAACTTTGTCCACTAAAATATGATGATGAACAACTATAATGACAAAAAAAAGGGAATCTCCAAAGAACATGACATAAACAGTTTCTAGATTAAGAAATCTGAAGGACTCTAGTTTTGAGATACAAGATTTACTTTTTAAAAAATATTTCTGTCAATGAAGAACTATAAAGTCTTCTAGGAATACATATTTTATTTTGTTTATTAAAAGTGGTTACTCACTGGGAAAGCTTCAGGAAAGGCAACATCTCATTATCATAAGGATCCTAAAGCAGAACTGGCAGTTCATATATAATGAATATCATTTATGCCATGCTAATGTATTCACATCATTCACAGGCACTGTTTACATTTAATACAAGGAAATCTATACAATATAAATTTGGCATATTTATTAGATTTAACAATGGAATTAGTATGATTACCCATCTCTTCTTATTTAAACTTTACCAAAAGTCACTTTAAAAATGAATACAATAAAATTTTCTATTTTTTATCTTTATGCAGTTAAACATTATTTTAGCAAGTCTGAATATACACAATATCCTGTTTATTAAATAAAATGAAATGTTTGAAACCTTTGGTCTCTGTAAGGGCACTTATAATGTATACACACTTTCTTGGAGTGATATTTTTTCCTAAATCCCCATGGGGAAAGTGTAATCATTTATTTTAGGCATGTTTCTCAGCAATCCATAGCCCATTGGCTCCCCATGACAGCATTTATCTAGATTCCTTCACATTTGCTAAGAGGTTGTTGATAAGACAAAGAGACAAAAGTTAGGGATAAAAAAGAAAGACAAATCAGGTTTTTCTAGAAATAATTACCTTATATTACAGGCTGAGAAAGAGAAGATTATAAAATTCTACCATTTCTAGAGATCCATGAGATTGGATCAGAGAGTTCAAATATACATTGTTAGCTTAGTATGAAGGTAATGAAATCATGAGGATTAACAAAAAAATGGAAATTTGCCCTCAGAGTTGTACTTTGCTTAATAGAAGAGTCAGTAACCCAGTTACATCTGTATTTATGTGACAGTTGTTGACATAAAGATATGCATATTTTATTTTATTGAGAGAGAAGCTGAAATTGTATGTTCCAGTACAAGTTTGTGACAAAAGTTCTGTGTTTAGGTCATTCAACTTGCAAAGGGATTGATTTGCAAAAGTAAAGGCTGAAGCTGATGGTATCAGTTAGGAAGCTATCACCTATAAGAATCAGAAACTCCCAACTTACATTTTTTTTAAACCATGCAAATATATTATCTTGCTTGTAAATCAAGAGTTTAGAAAGGTTGCAAGATTTTTCAAGACAGAAGTTTTATGTCATCATGTCCTCAATCTTTTCCATCTCTTCTTGGTTCTGACATCTTCACTGTGATGGTTTTAGGCTTATAGATATAAAATAATTAAACCAATTCTGGCAACACATTCAGATATGGTTTCTCCAACAGAAAGAAAAGGAACATCCCTTCTCAATCTCCTTTATAGAAATAATAACCCCTTTTTTGCAGATGCCACGTGGGCCTCCTAGGACACTGGTTGCCCCCTAACTGCCCCACTCCCCAACCCAAATTCCAATCACAGGTAAAGGGAATGGGGATCTGCTTGATTGGTCTATATTCTAGAACAATCAGAATTTAATTAAGGTCAGTCTTTCCAGTATGAAGTTTTGCCTTCCATCAAGAAGAAGAGAGGGAATTGACATTTGGAAAGAATCTCTAATGATCCTTACACCCAGTATTTCAAAGAACATTGGGGAATTCTGGACTTGTAGACCAAGGCTCTTGATCATTCACCATGCAAACTTTATTTGGGAAAAAGTTACACTATCAAGTTAAACTATTATAAGAGGAATATGGTTTCAAAAAGTTTTGGCCATTCCATCTCCACAGGAAGTAATAGCAATAAAGCTTTCATAATTGTGCCAGCATGTGATTGTGAAAGGCATGTTGACCTTGGCAAAAGAAGACAACTTTCCCTGAACCTCAATTCCAGCACTTATTAAAGAGTTTGTAAGCCAAAGCAAGTGTTTCTCAAAACATCAGCCCCCTTATCTGTAAAAAGTGGTTAATAATACCTGCCTTACAGGGTTGTTGCAAGGATTCAGATAATATATGTTAAAGAATTTTATAAACTGTAAAGCTCAGTACTGTGTAATTGAAAGGTATGATTAGCTAATGCATCAGTCAGTTTTACTTCTGCATGTCACACTTCTTCAGCTGTTTAGTCATGTTTTCCTACTGTCTCACCAAAGTAGCTTCCTGCTTTTTCATTACCACCTCATGTTAAACATGGCAAAGATCAAGATTTTAATTTTTATCGTAATTCACTCTTCTCTTTTAAACTCTACAGTTCCTGTAGGGAATACTACTCCAGTGCTAATCACCCAGGTGTGAGTCTGAGCCTGTCTTCGAACCTACTCTTTCAATCTCTCCCTTCACAACCATTAATTCATTAAATCTCAGAACTTCCTACAGTTTCTCTATTTCAAGATTCCCTCTCCAGAAAAACAAATATCTAGTTCAGAATCCTGTCATTTAACACATAAACCTACAATATTTCCATTAGCTTTGATTCCTTAACTTTATGTGAAAGTTTCCCAAACAAGATTAAAAAAGTGTGAATTCCTGAAACATGATATCTCTCTCTACATGCACCACAAATCTGGCTGTTTTGTAACAATCTCAAGTGCTATTAAATGTATACACTTAATGTCTTCGTTAACATTTGAAAGTATTTGCTTTCACCACTTGGCTTATTTCACTTAGCAAAATGCTTTCCAGTTGTTCAAAGGGTAGGAGCTCTAATCAACAAAACGAAGAAGCAAGCAAAATAAAACCAAAGACACTGAAATTAAGAACAGGCTGACAGTGACCAGAGGGGAGAGGGGAGGGAATTTTAGGGGAAGGGAGGAAGGGTTTGCAGGAACTAGTATAAAGGATACATGGACAAGAACAAGGTGGGGTGGAGAGGGAGGGAGGATGGGAAGGCTGGGGGGTGGGCAGGGGTGGGGGTTAAAGGCAAAAAACTGTACTTGAACAACAATTAAAATTTTAAAAAAATAAAACATTTGAAAGTAGACCCATTTTGTAAATCTGGGCCAGGGAGTACTTTGAGAACTTCCTTCTCCTCTTTCTTCTGCATTTGTGATGGGTTGGGGGTGGGGCAAAAGAGCTGATAAATCTCTGGGGAAGTGTAAGACTTCCAGGGCAAATCAGAACATTTTTTCTTTTTCTTTAGGCCTCAATTATCAGAGTACTAGTCTACAAATTCTAAAGTACAGGGGTCAAGATTTAAAAAGAAAAAGAAAAAAGGAGTACAGGGTCAAGATTTAAAAAGAAAAAGAAAAAGAGACTAAGATAGCATTCGCTTTGAGGAAATGGTGAACATAAATTCGAATGATAAAGGCACATTTGACTTTCAGTTTGGAGATGCTAAGGAGTGGACCCTAATTCATAATGGAATGGATTAGATGAGTATAATTTGAATGAAAGGTGATGATGAGTGGGAAAGGAAAGTGATTCCTTTGACCATGGCACTGAAGAGGGTGATAGATCTAGAGAAAGAGTACCTGGAAAGTGGTAACACATAACAGGTCAACATATAAGTGGTTAGGATATGTGAAAATGTAAGCTATAAAAAGGACCATAGTGACATGATGATGGTTCAGAATGTTACATGCAGAACAAAGTACAGTGATAAGACAAACTCAAATATCAAAAGCTGAGGGGAAAAATGGGGAAATAATGGGACAACATATATTTAGTACTCTATTATGTTACTTAAGCATATCATCTCATTAAATCTTTGTAGCAATTCTATCAGTGAGGTATTATTATTTTAGTGGTTACAGATAAGAAAAGTAAAGAAGCTTGCTTATAGTCAGTTTAAGCAAACTGACTCCAAGTACTTGCAAATGGCTGCCCAGTCTCTCAATTATATTATGTGTTTACCTTCACAATAACATTGTGGTACAAGTAACATCGGGAGAGTTTACAGTTAAAGGAACTGAACCTCAGAGATGTTAAGTGCCTTACCCATGCTCACACAGCATGTTTTCGTTGAAGTAGATAGAGTTTAAATTTAGCTCAGCTTGGCTTCCAAGCTCACTAAATTATACCAAGGAATATAACCAGAAAAAAATATAGCTTAACATTATCCCTTATGTAGTACTTCACATATTAGCTGTAATTTCATAGACATTATTCAAGGAGTTTGTAAAAAAGGTAGAAGTGAATCAAGAGTTTGCTTTTTCAATTTATAGATGCAGTGCAATCCCTATTAAAGTACCAATGGCATATTTCACAGATACAGAACAAACACTTCAAAAATTTGTATGGAACCATAAATGCCCCCAATAGCTGCAGCAATGTGGAGAAAGAAGAGCAAAGTAGGAGGAATCACAATATCTGATATCAAAATGTATTACAACGTCACTGTCATCAAAACAGCCTGGTACTGGCATAAGAACACACATGGAACAATGGAACAGACTAGAGAGCCAAGCAATAAAAACTGGCTCTATGGTCAATTAATATTTGACAAAGGGGGCAGAACAATAAAATGGAGCAAAGACAGCCTATTCAACAAATGGTGTTGGGAGAACTAGACACCTACATGCGAAAAAATGAGACCCCAACACCAAATTATACCATATACAAAAATAAGTTCAAGGTGGATAAAAGATTTAAATATAAGTCTTGACACCATTATAGTCCTAGAGAAGAACATAGGCAGGAAAATCTCAGATATTTCATGCAGCAATATTTTCACAGATATGTCCCCTAGAGCAAGGAACATAAAGGAAAGAATAAACAAATGGGATCTCATCAAAATAAAAAGCTTCTGCACAACTAAAGAAAATGGCATTAACATAAAAAGAGTACCAACCATGTGGAAAAACATATTTGCCAATGATACCCCACACAAGGGTTTGATCTACAAACTACGTAAAGAACTCACATGACTCCACCCTAAGAAGAGAAGCAACCCAATTAAAAAATGGTCAAAGGACTTGAACAGACACTTATCCAAGGAGGACATGCAGAGGGTCCATAGATATATGAAAAGATGGCCAGCATCACCAGCCATCAGAGAGATGCAAATTGAAACCACAGTGAGCTACCACTTCACACTGGTCAGAATGGCTACCACAAACAAAGCAACAAACAACAAATTTGGAGAGGGTGTGGAGAAAAGGGAACCCTAGTGCCCTGTTGGTGCGATTGCAGACTTGTGCAACCGCTGTGCAAAACAGTATGGAATTTCCTCAAAAAAACTGAAAATGAAAATGCCTTTTTACCTGGCAATTCCACTGCTCGGATTATATCCTAAGAACCCTGAAATGCCAATCCAAAGGAATTTATGCACACCAATGTTCATAGCAGCACAATTAACAATAGCCAAGTGATGGAAGCAACCCAAGTGCCCATCAGTAAATAGATGGATCAAAAAATAATGGTACATCTACACAGTGGAATTCTATGCAATAGAAAGAAATAAGGAGCTCCTAACCTTTGGAACAGGATGGATGGAACTCGGGAGCATTATACTAAATGAAATAAGCCAGGCAATGAAAGACAAATACCATATGATCTCACCATTGACAGAAACCTAATCAATAAAATAAACAAGTAAGAAAAGTATAGCCAATGACATTGAAATTGAGAACAGGCCAACAATGATCAGAAGGGAGAGGGGAGGGTATAGAGGTGGAAAAGGGTAAAGGGTTTATAGGAACAATTATAAAGAACATATGGACAACAACAAGGGGCTGCAGAAATAGGGGAGGGAGGTGGGGAGGGCTAGCGTGGTAGAGACAGGTTGGGGGAAAAGGCAGAAAACTGTACTTGAGAAACATTACAAAAAAATGTAAAAATAAAAAAATAAAAATGGGCAAAAGACGAACACACACTTCTCCAAGAAGAATCTATGGGGGTGCCAGAGATATCTGAAAAGATGCTCAGCATCACTAGCCATCAGATAGATGCAAATTAAAACCACAATAAGATACCACTTCACACCAGTGAGAATGAACATCATAAACAAATGAACAAGCAATAAGTGTTGGAGAGGATGTGGAGAAAAGGGAATTCTAGTGAACTGTTGGTAGGAAATTTAGACTGCTACAGCCACTGTGGAAAACAGTACAGAATTTCCTCAGAAAACCGAAAATGGAACTGTCTTTTGAACTGGCAATTCCACTGCTGGGATTGCATCTTAAGAACTCCGAAACACCAATCCAAAACAACCCATAAACATCAATGTTCGTAGCAGCACAATTTACAATTGCCAAGTTCTGGAAGCAACCTAAGTGCCCATAAGTAAATGAATGGATCATATGCCTCTGTGCCATTTGTATGTCCTCCTTGGAAAGGTGTCTGTTCTGGTCCTTTGCACATTTTTCTTTTATTTTTATTTTTTATTTAAATTGTTCTAGTACAGATTTCTGTCTTTTACTCCCATCCCGGCCCACCACCCCAGCCCTCCCCACCACTCTCCCATTTCGACCCCCCTAGTTTTTGTCCATGTGTCCTTTATATTTGTTGCTCTAAACCCTTCCCCTTTTCCGCTGAAATTCCCTCCACCTCCCCTCTGATGACTGTAAGCCTGTTCTCAATTTCAATGTCTTTGGTTATATTTTGCTTATTTGTTTGTTTTGTTGATTAGGTTCCTGTTAAAGGTGAGATCATATGGTATTTGTCTTCCACTGCCTGGCTTATTTCGCTTAGCATAATGCTCTCCAGTTCCATCCATGCTGTTGTGAAGGGTAGGAGCTCCTTCTTTCTTTCTGCTGCATAGATTTCCATTGTGTAAATGTACCACAGTTTTTTGATCCAATCATTTACTGATGGGCACCTAGGTTGCTTCCAACACTTGGCTATTGTAAACTGTGCTGCGATGAACATTGAGGTGCATAGGATCTTTTGGATTGATGTTTCAGGGTTCTTAAGATATAATCCTAGTAGTGGAACTGCAGGGTAAAAAGGTGGATCCATTTTTAGTTTTCATAGAAAATTCCATACTGCTTTCCATAGTGGTTGCACCAGTCTGCAATCCCACCAACAATGCACTAGGGTTCCCTTTTCTCCACAACCTCTCCTACACTTGTTGTTTATTGCTTTGTTTATGATGGCCATTCTGACTGGTGTGAAGTGGTATCTCATTGTGGTTTTAATTTAATTTGCATCTCTCTGATAGCTAGCAATACTGAGCATCTTTTCATGTTTCTCTGGAACCTCTGTATGTCTTCCTTGGAGAAGTGTCTATTCAAGTCTTTTGCCCATTTTTTAATTGGGTTGCTTGTATTCTTAGAGTGGAGTCATATAAGTTCTTTGTATATTTAGGAGATTAAACCCTTGTCTGAGGTATCATTGGCAAATATGTTTTCCCATACAGTTGGTTCTCATTTTAATACTGTTTTCTTTGGCAGTATGTAAGCTTTTTATTTTGATGAGATCCCATCTGTTTATTATTTCTTTTATGTCCCTTGCTTAAGGGAACATATCGGTAAAAATGTTGCTGTGTGAAATATCTGAGATTTTCCTGCCTATGTTCTCCTCTACGACTTTAATGGTGTCAGGCTTACATTTAAATCTTTTATCCACCTTGAATTTATTTTTGTGTATGGTGTAAGTTGGTGTTCAAGTTTCATTTTTTTGCATGTAGCTGTCCAGTTCAACCAACACCACTTGTTAAAGAGGCTATTTTTACTCCATTTTATGTTGCTGCCCCCTTTGTCAAATATTAATTGACTGTAGAGACTTGGGTTTATTTCTAGACACTCTGTTCTATTCCACTGGTCCACGTGCCTATTTTTATGCCAACACCAAGCTGTTTTGTTTACAGTGGCCTTGTAATACAGTTTGGTATCAGGCATTGTGATTTCTCCTACTTTGCTCTTCTTTCTCAAGATTGCTACAGCTATTCAACGTCGTTTATGTTTCCATATAAATTTCTGAAATGTTTGTTCTGTATCTGTGAAGTATGCCATTGGTACTTTAATAGTTATTGCATTGAATCTGTAAACTGCTTTGGGAAGTATGGACATTTTGGTGATGTTAATTCTTCCAATCCAAGAACACAGTATCTGTTTCCATTTGTTTGTGTCTTCCTTGATTTCCTTCCTCAGTGTTGGGTAGTTTTCTGAGTAAACATCTTTTACCTCCTTGGTTAGGTTTATTCCTACATATTTTATTTTTCTTTTTGCTATATTGAATAATATTTTTCCCTTGATTTCTGCTTCTGCTGCTTCATTGTTGGTATACAAAAATGCCTTTGATCTCTAGATATTGACTTTGTATCCAGCTGTTTGGCCAAATTCATTTATTAGGTCGAGCAGTTTTTTGGCCAAGTCTATAGGATTTTCTATATACACTATCATGTCATCTACAAACAAGGATAGTTTTGTTTCCTCCTGTCTGAGTTGGATACCTTTTATTTCCTTTTCTTGTCTAATCGCTGTGGCTAATACTTCCAGTACTATAATGAATAGAAGTGGTGAAATTGGACAACCTTGTCTTGTTCCTGATCTTAGTGGAAAAGATTTTAGTTTTCCCCATTGAGTATGATGTTGGCTGTAGGTTTCTCATATATGGCCTTTATTATGTTGAGGAATGTTCCCTGTATCCCCACGTTGCTGAGTGTTTTTATTATAAATGGGTGTTGTACCTTATCAAATGCTTTTTCCACATCTATTGATATGATCATGTGATTTTTGTCTTTGCTTTTGTTTATGTGATGAATTACAATTACTGATTTGCCAATGTTGAACCATCCCTGCATCCCTGGGATGAATCCCACTTGGTCATGGTGTATGATCTTTTTAATGTATTGTTGGATGCGGTTTGCCAATATTTTGTTGAATTTTAGCATGTATGTTCATCAGTG
This sequence comes from Glossophaga mutica, assembly GCA_039655065.1. NCBI lineage: Eukaryota > Metazoa > Chordata > Mammalia > Chiroptera > Phyllostomidae > Glossophaga > Glossophaga mutica. Next base: position 34,008,595 of record CM077313.1, on the reverse strand, counting down.
ATATTGGCCTGAAGTTCTTCTTTGTTCTGTCTTTATATGGTTTTAGGATTAGGCTGATGCTGGCTTCATAAAAAGAGTTTGGGAATCTTCCATCATTTCGGATTTTTTCAAATAGGCTGTGAGGGATAGTGGTTAGCTCTTCTTTAAATGCTTTGTAGATAGAATTCACCCGTTAAACCATCTGGTTTAGGGTTTTGTTTGTCAGGACTTTTTTGATGACTGCTTCAATTTCATCAGCTGTTATTGGTCTGTTCAGGCTTTCTGTTTCTTCTTTATTGAGTTTTGAAAGATTATATTTTTCTAGAAACTTATCCATTTCACCTATGTTTTCAAATTTCTTGGCATCCAGTTCTTCAAAGTCATTTCTTACAATCCTTTGTATTTCTGCAGTGTCAGTTATAATCTCTCCTCTTTCATTTCTGATTGTGTTTATTTGGGTCCTCTCTCTTTTTTTTTTTTTTTTTTTTTTTTTTGATGAGCCTGCTTAAAGGCTTGTCGATTTTATTCATCTTTTTAAAGAACCAGCTCCTGGATTCATTGATCCTTAGAATTGTGCTTTTAGTCTCTATGTCATTTAATTCTGCTCTGATCTTGGTTATTTCCTTCCTTCTACTTGCTCTAGGCTGTCTTTGTTGTTGTTCCTTGAGTTCTTGTAGGTGTAGGGTTAGGTTTTTTTATTGAAATATCTCTATCTTTTTTAGGTAGGCCTGTATCACTATGAACTTCTATCTGAGGCCTCCCTTCACTGTGTCCCATAAGTTTTGAGCTGTTGTAACTTCTTATCATTTGTTTCCAGAAGCTTTTTGATTTCCTCCCTAATTTCATTCTTAACCCACTCATTCCTTAATAGCATGGTATTCAATCTCCACAATTTTGAGGGTTTTGGGTTTTTCCCCTTGAGGTTGCTTTCTAGTTTCAGTCTCTTGTAGTCAGAGAAAATGCTTGGTATGATTTCAATTCTCTTGAATTTGTTGAGGCTTGTTTTGTGTCCTATCATGTGGTCTATCTTTGAAAATGTTCCATGTGCATTTGAAAAGAATGTGTATTTAGTTTCTTTGGGATGAAGGGCTTTCTATATATCAGTTATGTCCAATTCATCTAGAATATTGTTCAATGCCACAATATTTTTGTTGATATTTTGTTTGGAATATCTATCCATTTTTGACAGTGGGGTGATAAAATCACCTACTATAATTGTGTTGCTGTCAATGTCTTTCTTGAAGTCCTCTAAGATTTTCATTATGTATTTAGGTGCTCCTACATTGGGTCCATATATATTTACAATGTTTATGTCTTCTTGGTGCATTCTTCCCTTGAGTATTATGACGTGACCTTCTGGGTCTCTCTTTATGGCTCTCTTTCTGAATTCTATTTTGTCTGATATGAGTATTGCTACCTCGGCTTTATTTTCCTGTCCATTTGCTTGGAAATTCTGTTTCCAGCCCTTCACTTTGAGTCTGTTTAGGTCTTTTTTCCTGAGATGGGTCTCTTGTATGCAGCATATGTGTGGGTCATACTTTCTTATCCATTTAGCTATTCCATGTCTTTTGATTGGAGCATTTAATCCATTTTAATTTAAGGTTATTATTGATAGGTATTTATTCATTGCCATTTTCGTACCTGTGTTCCTCTCCCTCTTCCCCTCTCTCTCTCTCTCTCTCCCCCTCTCTCTCTCTCCCCCCCCCCTTCCTTTCCTTAAAGCAGTCCCTTTAGTATCTCTTGCAGAATTGGTTTGGTAGAGGTGTATTCTTTTAGACTTCTTTTGTCTGGGAAGCTCCTTATTTGGCCTACTATCTTCATTGAAAGCCCCGCTGGGTAAAGGAGTCTTGGTTGCAGGCCTTTGGTTCTCATTGCTTGGGATATTTCTTGCCATTCTCTTCTGGATTGGAGCATTTCCTTGGAAAAGTGAGCTGCTAACCTAATCAAGGCTCCCTTGTATGTTACTTCTTTTTTATCCCTTGCTGCCTTTATGATTCTCTCTTTGTCTTGGAATTTTGCCATTTTAATGATGATGTGTCTTGAAGTGGGCCTTTTTGGGTTCCCCTTGATTGGGACTCTCTGTGTTTCATGGATTTGTGTGACTTTTTCTCTCATCAAATTAGAGAAGTTTTCCATCATTACTTTTTCAAATAGGTTTTCTATCCTTTGCTCTTCTTCTCCTTCTGGTAACCCTATTATACAATGTCTCATATTGTCTTGCATTTCTCTTAATCCCTCTTCATTCTATCTGAGCCTCCTTTCCTTTTCTTGCTCTTTCTGCGTATTTTTTTTTTCTATTTTGTCCTCCAACTTGCTGATCTGATCTTCTGCTTCGTTGATTCTGCTTTTCAATCCTTCTACTGTATTCTTCAGTTCAGAAATTGTATTCTTCATTTCCTCTTGGCCCTTGTTGATAGTTTTTATTTCCTTTCTCATGTTGATATAGATTGCAGTTAGTTCATCATAGCTTCCCTGTAGTTTCTGGTAGCTCATTGAGAGCTCATGGAGCTTCCTGACAACCATTGCTTTGAACTCAATATCTGATAGTTGAGTTGCCTCTGTTTCATTTAGCATTCTTTCTGGGGCTTCCTCTTTTCCTTTCATTTGGGGATTGTTTCTTTGCCTTCCCATTGTTTGTGAGACTCTTCTTGTTAGCCTCAGCTTCTTACATTGATCTGTTCTTGCTCCCTGGGTTTATGGTGTGGACTTCTGTGGTAGAATAACTGTGAGATTCAGTGGTGCAGTTTCCTTCGGGTATCCTGTTGTTCACAGCTGCTGCAATGCCCTTCTTTTGGGACCAACTCTGGTTTTTTTCACAGTTGTAGGTTGGTTTGGTTTTTTTTGTCTCACTCACAGGTATTGACAAAGAGAAAAGAGGGAAAAAAATGAAGATTTATTTCCTTTAGAAAGAAAGGAAGAGGGAATAAAACAATAAAGAAGTAAAGAGATGCAAAAGGAGTTGAAGTAAAGAGGCAAATCATGAAAATGAAGATAAAAATAATAATTAAAAACAATTATATAAACAGACAACCACACAAACAAAAGAATAAAGAAAAAACAAAAACAAACAAACAAACAAACAAAAAAACACCAAATAAAAATTCTTGCTGTTTTCAAACTTGCCAGGCCAATTTTTCTGGTCTTGCTGGTTGCAGTGCCCAAGTGGTGATGGTATCACTTTTCTCTGTGTTCAGCACTCAGTGATCTTTGGGCTACTCTCCCCAGAGCAAGTCTGGCACCTCTCCGCATAGGGCCTTGGACATGTGTTCTGATCCTCCTGGAGTGAGTGCACTTTCCCGATTTTATGGGTGTGAGCTGGGGTCTCCAGTTGCGCGCAGCCATCTCTGTTGGCCCATGCTCAGCCATCTGTGGTGGCACGGGTGTCTGTTTCCATGGCCCTCTGTGGTCGCGCACAGGCAACTATGGTCCCACAGTCGTCTCCAGTGGTACGGGGGCCTATGATCCTGAGGCTGTCTCAAGCATGTGCCTATGGTTCCTCTGCCATCTGCGTTCATGCTTGGGCGCCTATTGTCATGCAGCTGTCTCCGTTCATGAGCGCAGCTGTCTGCAGTCATGCAGTGACCAGGATTTCTCAGCCCATTTCAGCAGTTGCCCCAGCTCCCTCCCTAGAGCCCTGGGCAGGCCTGGCAACCGCTGGGCTGGGGCATCAGCTGCCCTGGTGTCTGCACTGATCCCTACGCTCCCATTGTTCTGAAGTACTCTCCTTACCAACTCGTTCTTCAATTTCTGCTACAAGTTTTGATCTCCTATTCTCAAATATGCTGTGTTACTGTTCCTTGTCTGCTCTGTTCTTCCGTTGATCAGCCAGGTGTTTCTCCCATGTGTAGGGGAAAGTGGAATCTGCTCCCTCCTACCGTGCCACCATCTTCCTTCCCCCTCACATTGATGTTTCTCTTCCTCCCTTTCTCCCTCCCTTCCCTTCTCTCTCAAAGGCCATTGTGAGTGCCACATACATTCATCCATGATATCACTTAGAACAGTGACAGGCAACTAGTAAGCACTCAATAAATGTTAGCCTTCATTAAAATGTAAACCTATTTCTAGGCGACTTCTGACATTTCTGAGGTCCTGAAGTAGAGCAAGTCCAGCTCTGCCCTCGCTCCCGGAGTGGGGGCCTCCTGGCCCCTCGGGGCCTACAGGAGCCTGGTGAGGCCGAGGGGCACCTGTGCAAACAAGAAATCCTTTGCCCATTTTTTATTGGACTGTTTGTCTTCCTGGTGTGGTGTTGTGTGAGTTCTTTATATATTTTGGAGATCAAACCATTGTCCAAGATACCATTGGCAAATATATTTTCCCATATAGTTGGCTCCCTTTTCATTTTGCTGATGTTTTCTTTAGCTGTGCAGAGCTTTTTATTTTGATGAAATCCCATTTTTTTTAATTCTTTTCTTTATATACCTTGCTCTAGGGGAAAAATCAGTGAAAATATTGCTGCATGCAATATATGAGATTTTCCCACCTATGTTCTCCTCTAGGACTTTTATGGTATCACGACTGATATTTAAGTCTTTTATCCATCTTGAGTTTATTTTTGTGTACTGTGTAAGTTGGTGGTCAAGTTTCATTTTATTGCATGTAGCTGTCCAGATCTCCCAACATGATTTGTTGAAGAGGCTATTTTTACTTCATTTTATGCTTCTGCCCCCTTTGTCAAATATAAATTCACTATGGACACTTGGGTTTATTTTGAGTTCTTTATGCTGTTCCACTGATCTATGTGTCTGTTCTTATGTCAGTAGCACTGTTTTGATTACAGTGGTCTTGTAATAATTTGATGACATGTTTAGTGATCCCTCTTACTTTGTTCTTCCTTCTAAACATTGTTGCGGCTATTTGGGATTGTTTATAGTTTTATACAAATTTTTGAAATGTTTGTTCTATATCTGGGAAGAATGTCATTGGTATTTTAAAAGGGATTGCATTGAATCTGTAAATTGCTTTGGTAGTAAGGACATATTGATGATGTTAATTCTTTTCATCCATGAACATGGTTTATGCTTCCATTATTTTGCATCTTCCTTAATTTCTTTCTTCAGGGCTGTGTAGTTTTCTGAGTATAGGCCTTTTTCCTCCTTGATTAATTTTATTCTTAGGTACTTGTTGTTGCTGCTATCATACATGAGATATTTTCCCTGATTTCTCTTTCCATATTTCATTGTTGGGGTATAAAAATGCTTTTGATTTCTGAATATTGACTTTATATCCCACCGTTTTACCAAATTCACTTACTAGGTTGAGTGTTTTTTGATGGAATGTATTGGATTTTCTATGTACACTATAACGTCATCTGCAAACAATGACAGCTTTGCCTCCTCTTTTGCAATATGGATGCCTTTTATTTCTTTATTTTGTCTTGTGACTGTGGTTAGGACTTCCAATATTATGTTGACTAGAACTAGTGAAAGTGGACAACCTTGTCTTGTTCTTGATCTTGGTGGGAAAGCTTTTAGGTTTGTACTTTGAGTATGATGTTGGTTGTAGGTTTTTCACATATTGACTTTATGTTGAGGAATGCTCCTTCTACTCACAGTTTGCTGAGTGTTTTTATCAAATGTGGGTGCTGTACCTTATCAAATGCTTTTTCTGAATCTATTGATACAATCATGTGACTTTTGTATTTCCTTTTGTTTATGTGATATATTATGTTTATTGAGTTGTGAATGTTGTACCATCCTTGCATCACTGGGATGAATCCTACTTGATCACAGTGTAAAATCCTTTTGATATATTGCTGGAGGTGGTTTGCCAGTACTTTGTTGAGGATTTTAGCTTCTACGTTCATCAGCAATACTCACTTGTAGTGTTTTTTCTTTGTTGTATCTTTGTATGGTTTGGGGATTAGTATGATGTTGGTCTCATGAAACTTGGCAGTCTTCCACGTTCTTCAATTTTTTGAAATTGTCTGTGAAGGATAGGGGTTAGCTTTTCCTTAATGCTTTGTAAAATTCTCATGTGAAACTCTTGGGTCCAAGGCTATTGTGTGCTGGGAGTTTTTTGATTACTGCTTCAATTTTGTCAGCTTTATCGGTCTATACAGGCTTTCTGCTTTTCATTCAGTTTTGGAAAATTAAATTTTTCTAGTAATTTGCCCATTTCACCTAGGTTTTCAAATTTCGTGGCATATAGTTCTTCATAGTAATTTCTTACAATCCTTTGTATTTCTGCGGTATCAGTTGTAAACTCTCCTCTTTCATTTCTGATTGTGTTTATTTGGGTCCTCTCTCTTTTTTTTCTTGTTGAGTCTGCTTGAAGGCTTGTCAATTTTGTTAATCTTCTCAAAGAACCTGCTCCAGGATTTATTGATCCTTAGAATTATTCTTTTAGACACTATGTCATTTAATTCTGCTCTGATATTGTTTATTTCCTTTCTTCTACTTGCTCTGAGCTTTATTTGTTGTTGTTCCCCCTGTAATTGTAGATATAGGGTTTGGATGTTTATTTGAAATGTTTCTATCTTTTTTAAGTAGTTGGGTATTGTTCTGAACTTCCCTCTCAAGACTGCTTTCACTGTATCCCATAAGTTTTGGGTTGTTGTGAGTTCATTTTCATTTGTCTCCAGAAATTGTTTGATTTCTTCCTTAATTTCATTATTGACCCATTCATTGTTTAATAGCATGTTATTGAATCTCCATGAGTTTCAGTATTTTTGAGATTTTTCCTTGAGGTTAGTTCTAGTTTCCGGCCCTTATGGTCTGAGAAGATGCTTGATATGATTTCAATTTTCTGTAATTTTTTGATGCTTATTTTATGTCCTGTCACGTCATCCATCATTGAAAATGTTCCATACGCATTTGAAAAGAATGTGTATTTTGCTTATTTGGAATGAAATTTTATATATATATGTATATATAAATGCTATATATATATTGTATAGCTATATATAATGTGTGTATGTGTATATATATATTTATTTATATATATAATATATATGTGTATATGTATACACACACACACACATATAAAAAATCAGTTAAATCCTTTGGATCTTGGGTATTGTTCAATGCCATAATATCCTTGTCAATATTCTGTTTGGAAGGTCTATCCATTGTTGACAATGGGGTGCTAAAAATCCTCTCTTATAAGTGTGTTGCTGTCTATACCTTTCTTGCAGTCCTCCAATATTTTCCTTATATATTTGGGTTCTCCTCTGTTGGTTACATATATGTTTATGATATTTATATCTTCTTGATGGATTCTTCCCTTGAGTATTATGAAATATCCTTTTGGGTCTCTTTTATGACCTTTGTTTTGATGTCTATTTTGTCAGATGTAAGTATTACTATCCCAGCTTTTTATTCCTGTCCATTTGCTTGGAATATTTTCTCCAACCCTTCACTTTCAGTCTGTGTTGGTCTTTTGATCTTAGGTGAATCTCTTGTAGGCAGCATATGTGCGGGTCATGTTTTCTTATCCATTCAGCTACCCTATGTCTTTTGATTGGAGCATTTAATCCATCTACGTTTAAGGTGATTATTGATAGGTACTTATTCATTGCCATTTTACTGCCATTGTACCTTTTTTTTCCTCACTCTCTCACTGTTTCCTTCCTTTTCTTAAAGCAGCCCCTTTAGCATCTCTTGTAGTGCTGATTTGGTGGAGGTGTATTCTTTCAGCCTTTTATCAGGGAAACTCCTTATTTCACCTTCCATTTTAATTGAGAGCTTTGCTGGATAGAGTAGTCTGAGTTGCATGAATTTGCTTTTCATTACTTAGACTACTTCTTGCCATTCTTTCCCGGCTTGTTGTGTTTCTATTGGGATGTCAGCTGTTAGCCTTATTGGGGCTCCCCTACATGATACTCCCTGTTTTTCCCTTGCTGCCTCTAAGATTCTCTTTTTGTCTTTGAATTTTGATGTTTTAATTGTGATGTGTCTTGGAGTGGGCTTCTTTGGATTCCTCTTGACTGGGACCCTCTCTGCTTCCTGCACTTGTGTAGCTTTTCCCTCTTACCAAATTAGGGAAGTTTTCTATCACTTCTTTTTTAAAATTGGTTTTCTATTCCTTGCTCCTCTTCTTCTCCTCCTTCTGGTATCCCTTTTATATGGATATTATTCCATATCATATTGTCCTGAATTTCCCTTAATCCATCTTCTTTCTCTTTGAGTATTTTTTTCTTTCTTGTTCTTTTTGGGAGTTTTTTTCTACCTTGTCCTCCAATTCACTGGATTGATCCTTTGCTTCATCAGCTAGCTTTTGATTCTTCCTGCTATGTCCTTTAATTCAGAAATAGTATTCCTAATTTCTTCTTGGCTCTTGTTGATTGTTTCTATATTCTTTTTAATGCTGATATAGTATGCAGTAAGGTCCTCATACTTTCGCCGTACATTTTGGAAATTTGCACTGAGCTCATTGAGCTTCTTTATAACCATTGTTTGAACTCCATATCTGGTAGTTGACTTGCCTTTATTTCATTTAGCACTCTTTCTAAGGATTCCCCCTTTCCTTTTAATTAGGGATTCATTCTTTGTCTTCCTATTATTTGAAGTACTCTTCTTGTTTGCTTCTGCTTCATAAATTGATCTGTTTTGACTTTCTGACTTTCTGATGTGAACTGTACAGTAGGAGACCTGTGAGATTCAGTGGTACAGTCTCCTTGATTACCGGAACTTCATGCTCTTTGGATGCCCTTTATGCCATTTATGCTGCTTCTCTGTATGTAATTGGGTTTTGATTGTTGTTGGGTCTTTCTTTGGTGGGTCCTTTTCTCCAGCTGGTTGAATGGAGGGTTACACCACCCACCCCGTCATGTATGCTATTGTGCAGGTGTTGCCTGAACAAAATCACAAATCCCAGGAAATAAACCCACACCTGTAAATATAACTCCTCTCACAATACAACTACAACAGCAAATGAACCAGTATTAATAAAAGTATAATAAGTTTAAGACCATTATAAGAAAGGAGAGCAGATATGGGATGACCTACTGAAAGAAAAATGACTGAGTGTGTAGAGGGGGAGCACTAATAAGGGTTGGGAGTGGAAGCAATGGAAAGAGAGAGGGTAAAATTTACCTCATGGATAAAACAATGAATGAAGAACATGGAATGGAGTATGAGAAGGAAAGCATATAGTATTATGTTTAAACAGAAATTAAAATACTATACAATAAAATAAAGTGAGGAAAGAAAGAAAAGGGAAGACAAAAATATTAATAATTAATAAAAATACAGGAACAAATTTGGAGAGAAAGATCCACCACTGGACTATCAACAACATAGACACTAAAATTAATATAGGTGGTATGGGAATGAAGGAAAAAAGAAACAAAGAAAAGTCTAAGAGATGTTCAGAAGAAAGAGAAGTGATTTCAAAATGATAGAGGGAGAGGCTAAGAGAAGCAAAAGTTAAAATTTGGGGTGTAAGGAAAAAGAACAAAGAAAAGAGGAAAAAATAAAAGGCAGAATGAATGAGAAATGGAAGGAAGGTGAAAAAGAAAATGGAATATAATAGGCTACGATGGCAAAATTAAAATTTGAGATAAAAAAAGAGTAGGAAAGGGGAATAGTAAAATTTGATATTTGAAATACAGAATTAGGGAAGCCCTAGAGATAATATTGGAAAAAAAAAAAAACAATGCAAGAACAACTACCCTACCCACAACCAATTAGCAAAGATTGTTAAAGGTGGAAGGAGAACGTAGGTATTTTAAGAGCAGTAAAAAAAGATGTGAAATGACCCTTGACAAGAACATTGGTTTTGTGTGTCTAGAGGGGGAAGAGATAGTAAGAGTATGGAATGGAAACAAGTTGTAGCTAGAAAAAAAACAAAATTTGAAATGAAAATAATGTGAGGAAAGAGGGAAGTAAATAAGTGAGGACGAAGAAGAAGGAGGGGCAAAATATGTGAATCCAAACACTATAGTAATTATATATACAAAATTTCTGGACAAGAAATGAATATTAAAAACTTATGCAGGAAAGAAAATATCACAAACCATGATGACCACAGTGGATTTCATCTCTGTAGCATCTGACATTTGCCACTGCTTTTTTTCTTTCTGGATCTGCCTCTAATGATGTCAGATGTTGACCCTATTTAACCTTAGGCATCCTGCTCAATACTCTCAGTGATCTCTTGGCTCTCTCCTTCAATTATTAATCTGGTCAGTCTGCACTCAGCAGTCAGGTTTAAGTACTTTAGGGAAGGTCCAAATCCCTCCTGGGGTGGGGGCTATTGTTTCCCCTCAGGCTTCTGTGCCTTGAGAGGAGTGATCTGCCTGAGCATGATGGCTACTGCCATCTGGGAATGACTCAGCACCAGTACCCCAGTGTCTACTTTCTCAGTTCTCTCCCCCAAGCCTTGGTTCTTAGTCTCTCCTTGGATGCCACCAGCCCACTCTGCCTCCACCTTTGCCAGAGGCCAGGGTAAGTGGCTGCAAATGAAAATTTGTGTGTTGGCCCCTTAAATGGATCTTGCATCTCCAGCTGTCTGTCTCAGTAGTCCTACTGCTTTTTGCTGCTGGTTGTTATCTGTGTACTTTTTGGTATCTGGTTCTCTAGGCTCAGAATCCTAGCTTAGGGTTGAGACTCCGTTCTTCTCAGGGGGACCCAACTGGCTGCTTAATTATCTCTCTAGTGCTGCTACCTGTGGGTGCCCAGCCAGCTCTCTCAAGTCTCTACTGTAGTTCTTACCAGACAGGTTGTGCCAAAGCTGGCTCTTCTGTCTGTCCAAAGTTATTTGGTTTCTCTCTGGCTATTGCTCAGTTTGTTGCAGATGGTTTCTCCACAATTGAGTTGTAATTTCAGATTGGCCCTGGGAGGAGTTCAGTGTGACTTCCTTTTACTCCTCCACCATCTTCCCTCCCCAATATTTTTTCTTATATATCTCCTCAAGAAAGGGAAACAAAAGAAAAAAATAAACAGATGGGACTACATAAAATTAAAAAAAGTTTTAAACAGCACAGAAAATCATCAACAAATTTTTTTAAAACCCACTGAAAAGGAGGGCATATTCATTAATGATACATCTGACAAGAGGTTAATACCAAGAATTTATAAAGAACTTATACAACTCAACTTCAAAAAAATTCCAGTTAAAAAATGGGCCAAGGACCTACATAGATGCTTCTCCAGAAAAGTCAGACAGATTCCCAGTAGACATGAAAACATTTACAACATTATTAATTATCAGAGAAATGCAAATTATTATGATTTTGTATTGTTGTTCAAGCACAGTTGTCTCCAAATTCCCCCTAACACTCTCATCTGCCCCACCCTCAATCCTACCCCCCTTTGGCTTTGCCCAAGGTCCTTTAACATGTTCCTTGATGACTCTTTTTCTTCTTTCCCCTGTTATCCTCCATTGCCCTCCCCTCTGGTTATCATAATTTTGTTCTTTATTTCCATGTCTCTGGTTCTATTTTGCTTGCTTGTTTGTTTTTTTTTTTTAATTAGTTTCCAATTTGGGTGAGATCATAAGGCATTTGTCTGTCACAGCCTGGTTTATTTCACTTAGCATAATGCTCTCCAGTTCCATGATGTCAAAAAGTGTAGGAACTCCTTTTTTCTTCAGAGAGATGCAAATTAAAATCATTGCAAGATATTGCCTTACATCTGTTAGAATGGATATCATTAATAAATCAACAAATGAGTGTTGGCGAGGATGCAGAAACTGGTGGTCAGAATGCAGATTGCAGCAGGCACTGTGGAAAACAGTATATAGTTGCCTCAACAAATTAAAAATGCAACTGCCTTATGACCCAGCAAATTCACTTCTGGGAATATATCTGAAGGAACCTGAAATACTAATTAGAAAGACTATATGCACCCCTATGTTCATTACAGCATTATTGACAAGAGTCAAGATTTAAAAACAGTCCAAGTGTCTATCAGTAGATGAGTGGATAAAAAAGAGTGGTACATTTATACAATGAAATACTACTCAGTTGTAAAAAGGAAGGAAATCTTACCCTTTGTAACTGCATGGATGGACCTGGAGAGTATTATGCTAAGTGAAATAAGCCAGTCAGAGAAAGGCAAGTACCATATGATTTTACTTACATATGGAATCTAATGAACAAAATAACTTTACAAACAAAATATAAACAGACTCATAGATATAGAGAACAGACTATCAGAGGGGAAGGGGATCATGCAGCTGAATGAAAATGGTAAAGGGATTAAACAAAAACAAAAAACAAGCAAACAAATAAAAAAACCCCCTAGACATAGAAAACAGTGTGGTGATAGCCAGAGGATGTGGTAGAAGATAGATGAGGGTAAAAAGGGATAAATGGTGATGGAAGGAGACTTGACTTGGGATGGTGAACATATAGCACAATATACAGATGATATATATAGAATTGATACCTGAAACCTATATAATTTTATTAACCCATATAACCCCAATAAATTCAGTAAATGTTTAAAAAATAAATACATAGTACAGCAAGCTCAAAAGAGAAGTACAGAGAGAACATGTAAATGCAGATCTTTTTGAATGATCAAAAAGATTTGAATTAGCTCTGGCTGGTGTGGCTCAGTGGATTGAGCTCACACTGTGAAACAAAGGATTACCAGTTCGATTCCCAGTCAGGGCACATGCCTGGGTTGTGGACCAGGTCCCCAGTGGGGACCACATGCGAGGCAGCACATATTGATGTTTCTCTTCCTCTCTTTCTCCGTCCCTTCTTCTCTCTTTAAGGATAAATAAAATCTTTTAAAAAAGAAATTAATTATGTCGGGTGAGGACTTCCATAAAGGAATGCCTAGTTAACACAGAAGTATGTATCATACTGAATAGATTTATCAAACTAGTGATGAGTCAACTTTGAAATATGAAATTGCTGAGCCTCCCCTTAAGAATGCCCCTGCCACACTTAACATTTTCATCTCCTTTTTATCATCATAATGAAATCTGCTAGTAGCTGACCACCTATTTAACCAGATTTCCCTTATTTAACAGGGCAAATTGTCTCTGTTCACAATGAGTTCAGCTAAAAGATATCTAAGATGACTGTGGTCCCCTTTAGGGTGAAAGGGTATTATTAATGTGGCTGGGCAAAGTTTTTCTCACCATTTATTGATCTATGGATTGGATTATTAACATGATGTTTACTTATTGAAGGAGACTTTCAAGAGCATTTCTTTTGCTCTTTAGACCAAAAATTAAGTGAAGTGCTTACAGCATATACCCATTATCATTAGTTTTTTCCTCTGTCTTTTAAATTTCCTGCCTTCTACAGCATCAGCCCAGTGCACGCTGAACTTTTTTGCCAAAATATCATTGACAAAAGAAGTTCACAAGGACTTTTATAGAGAAGCTTTTCTTCTATAACAAGTATATTTTTAAAATATTTATACTCATTCACCACCCCACTTACCAAACAAACTACATCAAATGATTTACATGTTTTTCTCACTTAATAGCTGGGCTACCTTGGGCAAGTTCTTTAACTTATTCTGGGCCTCATTTATTACAGTGTTTGTGCTGTCAGCAGAAGACAGACTCTTCTATGGCATTGCAAGGAAAGCATTCCAAGAACCCACACGTGTAAGATTGCGGTGTGGAAAGATGGTTTATTTGGGTAGAAATATGCCCCTGGGTTTTCAAAGTCCTATCCCCTTCTGTCCCACCATTCAAAAAGTTCAACCATGTCTTCATCAAGGCCAAAACCAAAGTCAATGTCCAAAGTTTCTGTTTCATGTTAAAGCTTAGTACTTTGGAGCCCATACAATGTGCCGTGAGTCTTAGTGGCTATTAGACCCACATAGTTGCATGCTCCCAGGCAAGAAAGCATATACAAATGCACAGCACTTCTTTCCCTTAGGGTTATAATGAGGAGCTTTTTCAAAATGACCAATCAACTTCCCAAGTTTTTGTGGGCATTTAATTATGTCCATGTCCATCCCCTAGTTAGATTGACAGGCCTCCATGGCTAAGCACATCTCTCCGCATCCCCCTCTATAACCTGGTCCCAGATGGGGGAAGGGAACAGTATTCATTCTCTTGGCAGAGCAATGTTATGATCCCCTGGGGTGTGAAGTTATAGGTCCCTGGTGAAGCAAACTGGCTTATGCTCCCAGTTTATTAGGTTCAATGTCTACTCCTTTTGCAACCCTTCTTATCAATAATTAGCTAACTACTTATGGTAACATTTGGACTTTGAAGTTAGACAAATTCAAGAGTGGCAAAGATTCTGAGTACAAATCCCCTCATGTGCAGACTTAATTTATTTAACACTACAGTCCTACAAAGATATTTTCCCCAAATTTATTCACTTATTTGTTACTTTACTCATTCTTTTGACAAATAAGTGATCAGCCTCAACTCTATACCAGATCACTGGTTCCTTCCTCAGATTATACAGATGAGTTAGTCAAGTCTAGCCCTATCTTCAAACAGTTTGACTCTGGAGTGTAGGAAGAAGCCAGATTGATGAGAAAGAAACTACAATGCAGTGTGATGGGTGTCAAAATACAGGTGTGTGAAAATCATTCTGTGGACCTCAAGAATGAAATAATTAACTCTTCCCAGAGTGGGTTTCAAATAATGGGCTAATGGGATATAGGAACTAAGAGAGAAAAAAAACATACATACATGTGTATGTATGTATGTATGTAAAACTCAAGGAAGGGAAAGCACAGGAATGTTCCAGGAATGTCAAATAGTATGATTTCAACAAGAAAGAAAGTTGGATAAAGTGTGGAATCTGCTAGTCATATAAAGCTTTTAAGAAATGTAATGGAATAATTAGAAGGCTAACTATGAAACCCATGTGATGAAGGATGAGAAAGGGAATTGGTTGGGGGATATACTTGTTTTAAAAAAATAGTTAAGGAATGATTTTATTAAATCAACAGAAAGACTATGCAGCCTGAACAGGCATAAACAATGGCAATGGAAAAATGACAGATACATAGAAGAATATTTCCAAGGAAGAAGAGACAAAATTTAGTCTCTTGGGGTAAATGATAAGGGCAGAAGGACTGAAAAATAATTTGCTAACAGCAAACATCTATCATTTTGTGTTGATATTTATCTCATTTACACCAATTCTTCAAAGATAAGCAAGCATTTGACTCATGAGATAAAAATTGAGAATTTGCATGTACATTGTTTCATTATAGATTATTTTCTTTTTTATATGAGAATTGTGGCATTATTTTGATTTTTAAAATTATATTTGTAGGTGAAACACATTATCTTTGTATTTTATAGCAGTATAGTAATGAAAGTATTGCAAAAGATATTAAGTAAAAAGGGGGTGTTAGTTTTGATAGGGTTACAATTCACTGGACTGGAAAAAGGGAAGACAATTGCAGATATATGAGTAGCCTTGGAATGTGAATGGTACTGTGATGAATAGACTGCTGAATTTCAATCAAGATTTTATTTAATATGACCTGGTGGGGAGCTGAATGGTTTTTGTCAAGCTCTAATATTTAAGTGGCTTTACAATGTACCTTTAAAGTACTGGTAAATTTAGTTCCCTATTCTTTTACCATTTATATTAAAGATCTTAAGGGATGTGTGTGTGTGTGTGTGTGTGTGTGTGTGTTTAAAACACATGGGTCCCTCTAGTTTAACTATTTATATCAACCGTTTCTAGTTTCACGATCTCAGTCCTTGACCCCCATTGTGTTGGTGACAAACTCATTGCTTAATAGCCATTCTCCTTTTCCTTCTCTTACTCAGCTTCAAAGCATCCTCCAAAAGTAATCATCGTATTCTTCAATAATCATTACTTACATAATGTTGGGATGACTATAAAATTTATCATTCAAATGGCATGCCTTTGAAAAATAAAGAGGTGCTATTAATAAATATTTTAGAAAATAAAATAAATGAGAATTGTCCTGAATAACCAGATGTATATTTAACTGTACACTTCAGAATGGTGAAGAATTTGTAATTAATCGTTTATCTTGGAAGTGATCAGATATTCTTGCCTAGACCAAATGGTAACTGAAAACAAGTTCTTTTGAGTAACTTAACTCTTGGGGACAGAGGCCATCTACTTCATCTTGCATCTCCAGTGTTCTGCTCCTACATGAGAAATAGGGTTTAGAGCTCAGTGAAGATATTTGAGTCCACCACTAACTGACCAATCAATCCACCTGATATCAAGGTTATTGCTCAGTTAACAGAAAATCTCAAAATGCTATTAAATAGCCACCACCTTTCAGAGTGGAAAACAATGTTTAATAGTCATCTAAGTCATTGTTTAGGAGATACCAAATTACTTTTACAAAAAGCAGAAGCTGTGAAGAAAAAAGAAACACAGTAGTAAACTTTGTCCTTCACAGCCCAGCCCCAAGGTGAAACCCTCTAGAGTAGCACTACTAAAACTTAATGTACATACAAGTTATCTGAAGATTTTGTTAAAATGCAGGTTCTGTTTTGTAGTCTGGGTGCAGCCCAAGGTTCTGTCTTTTTTAACAAGCTCTAAGGAATGCTAATGATGCTGGTCTCCAGATCATACTCTGAGAGTAGCAAAGGCCTTAGAGTATTTCAAATCTACTATTGGTTTCACTATCTACTTTTAATTGTTTACTTTCCATCACTAGGCCTAGCACTCCTCTGAGGCCTTAAAATATTTCATTCATGTTCCTAGGACTTACTTAGCTGTACAACCGGCATGGCTATGTGCCTCACATATGGTAGCAGCTCAATATAATTTTATTGACTGAATGATAGAAAGCAGTTCAACCTGTGTCTTCTTATAGAAACTTCAGCCAGTAAATCACTCTTTTTCCTTCTTTAGGAGGACTTAGTGGATGGTACTGCCTTGTCTTCGTATATGACTTACTATTTGTCTGCATATTCTTTTCCTTTTAAAGCCAATTTCTAATCTGATTAGTTGGATGACCTCTGCTCCAGACTGCAGCTAGTAAACTCAGTGTAGCTTTAGCACTTGACCAGAAATGCTGCCTAGATGCAAACTAAAACCAAATCAAGAAAGTAGTCTCAAGATCCAAGATGGCTACAGGAGGCTCTGTCCACTTGCTCCCAGGCCCAGGCCCAGACCCAGACCTGTCTTGCAGTCTAGCCACAGACTGGTCAGCTCAAAAATCCAATGCAGAGTGAGTGAGAGCATGAGTGAATGGGTGTGCACACAGATGAGAGTGTGCGGGAGTTCACAATAGCCTTCCTGCCTGGAAGAGGGTGGCTTGGGCTTTCCAGCAGAGCAACTGCTGCTGCAGAGGCCCAAACCAGCACTTTTGGTTGAACAAGGTCATAGCAGCTACAGATTGATGCAGGAGCTGTGAGCACCAATGGCAAAAAAAAAAAAAAAAAGATGGCTGGAGAGGTACTGGCTCCAGAAACAGTGCGGTGGGAGCAGGACCACCAGAGGCTGAAATTCTCTGGAGGGATCTGGGACAGCACCCAGCAATACCCCATGTTATAATATAGTTATGGGGTTCTTCCCAATGGCACCGGGGAAAGATCCATACAGAAGCTTTATTAAAAACTGTCGGAGGCTCTGGAAGGCAGTGGCCAGCCCTGATTGTGAGATACTCTGATTTTGGGGGAGAGCATGTGGAGAATAAGCCCCCTAGGACTCAGTCTTGCAGTGTGGAGGCCACACAGAAACCCTTTTAAAAGGGAAGCTGAGGTGGGACCTGAGACTCTGCAGGAAACTGGGGCTTGCATGATTGTGTGCATGGGTGCAGAAGCTCTGCTAACAGAGAACTCAGAGGGATAGAGTCACATTGAAGGTTCTGTGTATCCCGTGCAGCACAGCTGGTGAGCTGTGAGTTGTTCAGAGCGGAGAAATCAGGCCCTATCTTCCTGCAAGAGAGTGGCAAGGTGGGGAGTAGAAGACCAGGAACTGAATGTATGAGATTTGCTGCAGCCAGCCAGATCTCCTCATAGACAGGTGAGCCCAACTCCCACTTGCAGGATTACAAACTCTGAAGATCAGTGAGGCCATGTTCAGGAGCATCCTGCTGAGCACAATTCCGCATTGGAAAGCAGAACAAGCTCTGAAAGGGCCCTTAACCAGACACTACAAGCTGCACTCTTCCATGGGTCCTGATCCACTAAATTCAGTAAAGCAAAGAGAAGAAAGACAGGCACAGGTGGGATTTAGGGTTCCAGCCAGTCTCAGCATCTAGACAGAGCTGCTGCCTGTGCCAAGCAGAAAAGAGCAGCCCCTTTTACACACATTGGCTCCTCACAGGAAACAGTCAGCAAAATCACCAGGAAACATACATTATTGGAAAGGATCTGGGATAGACCAAGACATATGGTTCAGGGGATGGGGAAACACTCCCACCATCTTCCCTGAAGACTGAATAGTGCTCCAAGGGAGTGACCCAGGGTTATTACCCCCATCCCCAATGGCACCAAAGACCCCTCTGGAAGCAGGTGGAGAAGGTAATGGCAGTGCTCTCAGATTATTAAATGAACCACTCCTGGGCCCTGGTCAGAGGGATAGCCAGTAGGGCAGAATAGTGGGATCCAGCCAAATCTGAAGGAGACAGTCACAGATTGTGGATCACCTGCAGCCTTGAACAGGCTGCCTAGGGCCAGGCTAAAACAGCATCATTACTAAACAAGGCCAGACTAAAATGTCACCATGAGTGAATCCAGAAGAGAAGACAGTGGTAAACACTACATTCTGTTGAGACAAATTCCACTGTGATCTTCTTCATGATTTGCATTATTTTTCTCCTACATAGCTTTCTAACATTCATCTCTTTTCCTTCAAGTTTGTGTTTATTAAATCACAAGTTTTTTATATTATAGTTTATTTCAAATTTCATATTTTGCTCCTCCCTTCTCTTACTTCATTATACCTTCTTCCCCGCTCTTCTTATTTTTGTTTTAAATTCTGTTTTCTCTCTTGCTACAGCTTGAGTCTATTCCTTACTCTTACTATTTCTTCCCACTCCAGCCTCTCAAACCATTTTTCTATTAGTCATCTCACATTCTTTTTCCTGTTCTTAAATACCCTTGTGCTCTCTCTATCTTTAATAACCATTGCTTATTGGTCCTGGGTACAGCAGTTGTTGTCATATTTCTTCAATTTTATTTCTAGATCTTCACTATTTTGTATTTCTACTCTCAAATTTTACTGTTTCCCTCTCCTACTCTATTTTTGCCTTCCTCCTGCCCTTTCTCTTTTTCATTTTAATTTCATTTTTCCATGTCCTAACCTGTTTTCATTCCTCATTCTTAGTATTCCTTCTCCCTCTATCCTCTCAAAACCACTTTTCTTTCCTCCATACATCTCTTAAACTTTTCTCTCCTTCTTTTTTTCCCATTATATTCCCATCCAGTCTTTACCAATATTTGCCCATTTGTTCGTGATATTGCTGTGGTGGATCATTCTCTCCAATTTGGTTCCTTTTTTTCATTATATATATATTTTAATCTTTGTTTAAATTTAATACTATATGCATCCCTTCTCCTACTCTATCCCACCTTCTACCCTCCATTTTTTATTTATCATGTAAATTTTACCTTCTTTCCCCTATTCACCTTCTTTCTATTTCCTACTGTTATTATTTCTTCTTGCAAAATTATCTCCCTTACAAAATCATTTTTCCTTCAGTTAGTCATATCATATTTGTTTCTCCTGACTAATAATAATAGCTCTAATATATTTACACCTTCATGAATATTGGATTATTTCCTGTTGATAGTGTGATTGTGGGTACAGGTTATTTATGTGGGTTTATGTTTGTTTCCAGGGCTATTGGTTTTGCTCTAAAAGTACCTATACAATAGTATACAAGGCCTGGTGGTCAGTGTGACTCTCATGTGGCCAACATGAGGGAAGAGTCTACCAAAGAATGACCCAACAACAATCAAAACCCAATAACAACCAGAAAGCCCACATACATGGCATAAAGGGCATCACAGGGGCATCATGCTCAGGAGAGGAAAGTGACTGCACCACTAACTCCCACAGATCTCTTACCATAGAAGGTCACACCACAAAGACAGGGAATCAAAGAATATTTTAAAGTGCAGAAACAAATAATAAGAGTCATCTAAAATTGGGAGACAAAGAACACCAATCAGAAGGAAAGAAAAAAATCTAAAGAAAGAGTACTAAATTAAATTGAGGCAAGCAAACTATCAGACATGGAGTCCAAATTAATGGACATAAGGATGCTCAAGGAGCACAATGATAAGTACAGGGAAATCCAGGGAAGCTACAGGGAACTTACTGTGAACTGCACCAGCATGAAAAAGAATATAGAACCTCTTAGAAAGAGCCAGGAAGATGTGAAAAATAGAATATCAGAAATGAAGAACACAGTGGAAGGAATTAAAAGCAGGTTAAATGAAGCAGAAAAAGACTCAAAAAGAATGAAGAGGGTTTAAGGCAGCTGCAGGACAATATGAAACAGAATAATATCCATATTATAGGGATGCCAGAAGCTGAAGAAAAGGAGCAAGGGACAGTAAATTTGTTCAGAAAAATAATGACAGAAAATTTCCCCAACTTAATGAGAGAAAAAGTCACACAGTCC
Organism: Glossophaga mutica; assembly: GCA_039655065.1. Taxonomy (NCBI): domain Eukaryota; kingdom Metazoa; phylum Chordata; class Mammalia; order Chiroptera; family Phyllostomidae; genus Glossophaga; species Glossophaga mutica. The sequence goes on along the minus strand of CM077313.1, from coordinate 33,988,166 downwards.
AGGAAACATGGAAGTCACAATCAAGATGAACCCAAAGAGGTCCACTCCAAGACACATCAAACCTAAAATGGCAAAATTTAAACACAAAGAGAGAATCTTAAAGGGAGATTCTCGCAAGGGAAAAAAGGCTAGTAACACACAAGGGAACTCTGATAAGAATATCAGCTGATTTCTCCACAGAAACACTACAAGCCAGAAGGGAATGGCAAGAAATATTCCAAGTAATGACAAGTAAAGGACTGCAACCAAGACTACTCTACCCAGCAAGGCTCTCATTGAAATGGAAGGTGAAGTAAGGAGCTTCTAGGACAAAAGAAGGCTAAAAGAATACACATCCACCAAATCAGCACTGCAAGAGATGCTAAAGTGACTGCTTTAAGAAGATGAAGGAAAAGAGAGGGAGAGAGTGAGGAACACAGGTAAAAAGGGGGAAAGTAGCAAAGAATAATTATCAATAAGCCTTAAAAGTAAAAGGATTAACTGCTCCAATCAAAAGGCATAGGGTAGCTGAATGGATAAGTAAACATGACTCGTCTATATGCTATCTACAAGATACCCTACTCAGAACAACAACAACAACAACAACAAAATACACAAAATGAAAGTGAAGGGATAGAAAAAATATTCCAAGCAAAATGACACAAAAAAAGCTGGGTAGCAACACTTATATCAGACAAAATAGATTTCAAAACAAAGGCCACAAAAAGAGACAAAGAAAGACACTTCATATTTCTAAAGGGAAAAAATCAATCAAGAAGATATAGCCCTGATAAACATATATGCACCCAATATAGGAGCATCCAAATATATAAGGAAAATTTTGCAGAACTTCAAGAAAGATGTTGACAAGAACAAACTTACTGTAATGGGTTTAACACCCCATTGGCAACAATGGATAGCATTTCTAAGCAAAGAATCAACAAGGATACTGAAGAAATGAACACACTCTAGATCAAATGGACTTAACCATATGTACCACAGAGAAGCAAAATATACATTATTTTTGAAAGCTCATGGAACGTTTTCAAAGACAGACCAAATGGTAGGGCACAAAACAAGTCTCAATAAATTCAGGAGAAAATTAAAATCATTTCAAGCATCACTTTGGATCACAATAGTTTCTAACTAGAAAGCAACCTCAAGAACAAAGCTCAAAGAAATTCAAATTCATGGAGAGTGAATTCCATGCTATTAAATAATGAATGGGTTAATAATGAAATCAAGGAAGAAATCAAAAAGTTTCTGAAAAGGAATGAAAATGAAAACAAAACAAATCAAAGACGATGGGATGCAGTGAAGACAGTCCTGAAAGGGATGTTCATAGCAATACAGACCTACCTAAAAAAAAGACAGAAAAATCTCAAATAAACAACATAACCCTATGTCTACAAGAACTGGAGGAACACAAACCCCAGAGCAAGTAGAAGGAGGGAAATAATCAAGATCAGAAAGAATTAACGGACACAGACTAAAAGAATAACTCAAAGCATCAATAAATCCAAGAGCTGGTTCTTCAAAAAGATAAACAAAATTGACAATGTTTCAACCAGATCCATCAAGAAAAACAGATGAGAGGACCCAATAAATAAAATCAGAAATGAAAGAGGAGAGATTACAACTGATATCACAGAATTAAAAAGAATTGTATGAAATTACTACAAACAACTATATGCCGGTATATTTGAAAAACTACATGAAATGGACAAATCTCTAGGAATATACAACCTTCCACGTCTGAATGAAGAAGCAGAAAATCTGAATACACTGATAACAACTAGTGAAACTGAAGGAACAATCAAAAAAAATTCTGGCACCCAAAGTCTCTGGACTAGACAGCTTCCCAGGTGAATTTTTCCAAACTATCAGGAAAGAGCTAACTTATATCCTTCTCAAACTATTCCAAAAAGTCCATGAAGAGGGAAGACTCCCAAACTGTTTCTATGAGGCAAGTATTAACTGAATTCCAAAACCAGGTAACAACAAGAAAGAAAACTATTGGCCAATATCACTGATGAACATAGACGCTAAAATCCTCAACAAAATATTGGCAGTTAAGATCCAGCAATACATTAAAAACATCATATACCATGATCAAATGAGATTCATCCTAGACATGCAAGTTTGCAAGGATTGTATAATATCAACAAATTTATAAGCATAATACACCAGATAAACAAAATGAAAGACAAAAATCACATGAACCAATCAATAGATGTTGAAAAAGCATTTGATAAAGTACAATACCAGTTTATGATAAAAACCCTCAGCAAAATGGAAATAGAGGGAGTATATCTCAACATAACAAAGGCCATATATGAGTATCCTACAGCCAACATCATACTCAATGGGCAAAGACTAAATCTTTCCCCTCTAAGATCAGGAACAAGACAACTGTATTCACTTTCACCACTTTTATTTAAGATAATATTGGAAGGCAAGCTCACAATAATCAGAAAAGAAAAAAAAAGGCATACAAATTAGTAAGAAGGAAATAAAATTATTATCATTTTCAAATGACTTGATAGTGTACTTAGAAAACCATACAGGTTCCACCAAAAACCTTCTCAACCTAATAAGTACATTTTGCAAAATAGCAGGATATAAAGTCAATATTCAGAAATCAGAGGCATTTTTGTATACCAACAAAGTAATACAAGAAAAAGAAAGTAGAAAAATACCATTTACTATAACAACAAGAAAAATAAAGTACCTAGGAATAAATTAAATCAAGAGAGTAAAAGACCTGTGCTTGGGAAATGATACAGCATTGAAAAAGGAATTAAGGAAGATGCAAAAAAAATAGAGGCATATACCATGTTCATGGACTGGAATAATTAACATCAACAAAATATCAATACTACCCATTCTATATATTCAACATAATCCCTATCAGAATACCAATGACATATATCACAGTTTTAGAACAAATATTACCAAAACTTATATGGACCCCAAAATGACCCTAAATAGCCTCAGCCAACTTGAGAAATACAAACAAAACAGGAGAGACCAAAATACCTGATCTCAAACTATACTACAAGGTTACTGTAATCAAAACAGATTGGTACTGGAATAAGAACAGGAACATAGATTAATGTAACAGAATAGAGTCCAGAAATAAACTCAGGTCTCTATAGTCAATTAATATTTGACAAAGGGGGCAGGAGAATAAAATGGAGTAAAATAGCCTCTTCATTAAATGGTACTGGGAGATGTACAGGCACAGGCAAAAAAATGAAATGAAACCACCAACTTACATGAATAAACACAAGATGTATAAAAGACTTAAATATAAGCCATTACACAATAAAAATCCTAGAGGAAAATGTAGGCAGTAAAATTTCTTATATCCCATGCAGCAATATTTTTGCTAATCTATCTCCTAGGGCAAGAAAAATAAAGGAAAAATAAACAAATGGGACTATATCAAACTAGAAAACTCCTGCATGGAAAACACCAGAAAAATAAAAAGGGAACCAACCTTATGGGAAACATATTTGCCAATGATACTTTGGGCAAGGGTTTTATCTCTAAAATATATAAAGAATTCATACAACCCAACACCAGGAAGACAAACAATCCAATTAAAAAAATGGGCTTAGGCCCTGAATAGACACTTCTCCAAGGAGGACATATAGAGAGCCCAAAGAAATATGAAAGGATGCTCAAAATCACTAGCCATCAGAGATGCAAATTAAAACCACAATGACATATCACTTTACACCATTCAGAATTAACAAATCAATAAACAAATCAATTAACAAATCAATAAACAATAAGTGCTGGTGAGGTTGTAGAAAAAAGAGAGCACTAGTGCATTGTGAGTGGAAATGCAAACTCATGCAGCCACTGAGGAAAACAGTATGGAATTTCATAAAAAAAAAATTAAAATTCTTACTACCTTTTGACCCAATGATTCTACTGCTGAGATTATACCCTAAGAATCCTGAAACACCAATTCAAAAGAATCTATGCACCCAAATGTTCATAACAGCATTATTTACAATAGCCAAGTGCTGGAAATAACCTAAGTGCCCATCAGGAAATGAGTGGAGGAAAAACAGTAGTACATTAGCAAAATGGAATACTACACAGCAGAAAGAAAGAAGGAACTTCTACTTTTCACAACAGTGTGGATGGAACTGGAGAGCATTATGCTAAGTAAAATAAGCCAGGGGATGAAAGACAAATACCATGTGATCTCACCTATAAGTGTAACATAATGAACAAAGCAAACAAACAAGCAAAATAGAACCAGAGGCAGGGGAACAAGAACAGACTGACAGTGACCAGAGGGAACAAAGATGGCAGAAAGAAGAGAGAAGAGAAGGAAAAAGGACTAGTCAAGGAACATGTATAGATGACCCATGGACAGCAGTGTTCTGATTGAGGGAGCGGGAGTTGACAGGTTAGTGGAGAACAAAGGGAGAAACATTTGAACAACCTTGATAGACCAATAATAAAATAAAAATAAATAAATAAGAGAGTGATCTCATGGATTTACCTATTCTAGATATTTCATATAAAACAAATCATGTAATATATGACCTTTCATGTCTAGGCTCTTTCACTTAAATAATGCAGTTTTTCATTTTTGTCATGTGAATTTTAGAAATTATGTATAACTCTTGGTATGTATCTGAGTAAACCTAAATGAACTTTCCTTTGAATTAAACAGGAGTTCTGTTGCAAGAAAATCTGTATCTATTAAAGCCATTCAGAAGCACTTGATACTAATTGTTCAGCAGTTCTTATCACAGATTATTTATCTACATGAATGTCCCTTAGGACATTTGATAGTTGTATGGGACATGGGACAATACTTTGTTGTATCTTATATGTTCCTTGGTCCCATTTATTTAGTGCCAGTTGGGCCTCCATTTTTTTTCAGGCAAAACCATAACATGTTCTCCTCTTGCATTGAGAACCACTGATTACTTAATATCAGAAATGAAGCGCCTGCTTTTCCTCTTTAATGTTCATCCCTTTATCCATGTTCTTGAGTCCTATTCCTTTTTCTTTCTTTCAGGTACTTACTCATCAACTATTTTTTTCCAGATAATTTCAACTTTTCCATTTATTGACTCTGCCTTGGCATCTAACTTTCTCTCTCTCCCTCTCCCTCTCCCTCTCTCTCTCCTTTTTCTCTTTTTTTCTCACTTCCTCCCCCACCTCTCTCTCTCATTATTTAACCATCAACTTCATAAATAGAATGTTAGACAGAGTCCACCATAAGTAATGCCTGCTTGAATGTGGCTGGTAGAGTAATAAATGGGTGTAATAATTCATAGTTTTAATTTGAACATTTTATCTAAAATGTCATATGGTGTGCTTGTGTGTGGTATTTTTAAGTTATAGAATTACATCCTTCCATATGTAATTTTGTAATAAAATATTTTGTAATGAAAAGGGGTATTAGTTATGCCATATCCTGTATTCTAATTTTAGCTTCCTATTCTCTTCCCAACCCATGCCCTTCAGACTTTTTGCCATGACAGCAATACAACTGGTCTAGTAAAAGCTCCAGTACACTGATCCCTTCAAACCCCAACCTTTAATCCTTGCTTGAGGTCTCTGTGGCAGCTAATACTGTGTTCTTCTGGCTCCTCAGACCTCTCTATCAACTCCATTACACTTTTCTTTGTCTCTTTCATCCTCTGGACATACCTCACATGTTTAGTGTAATTTTCTTTCTTTGTCCATATGCTGATTATTCCAGAAGCTTTATTTCTAGCTATATTTTTCTTTATAATCCAGATTTTGCTGTTGTGTTCTAGACCTCCATATCCATCTAGCTGTGGTCTCTGTCATGTGGATATCTGAAAATTATAACACTAAAAATGCAATTACAAGTAATAATCAAAACATTCAAAAGTGTGCTCACTATGTTTCTTCAGATTCTGTCTTATATTCATTATGTTTTTGTAACACAAACCAATTGGCATTCATGACAGAAACAAAAGGCATTCTGAAATTTTCCTATTGACTCCTACCTTCTTTCCATTCCCTCTGCCATTATTAAATATCACATGCCATCTTTGTTTTCTTCACCAGCCATCTATTACCATTATTATTGCTTTTCTTCAGGCTTTTTTCATCTCTCACTGTAGCTAGTGATGTATACTCCTGAGAAGTGGAGTAGTCTAAGAGCATGAAAACAAGTTCAGAAAAAAAAAATAACTTAGAATATAAATTGGATCTAATTTTTATTGTTAATCTCACTCTCTCCAAAATGTTTCAGCTTTGATTAAAAAATTACTGTGCTTCCCATTTTATTTAATCATTCTTATCTTATTAAATTACCCCTATCTACTTTATGAAACTTCTGCCCTTTTAGACTTTAACCTATGATTCAACACACTGCACTTAAAGCTTCCTTATATCCAGGAATCCAGGATTACTTTATTGAAATTGTAGAAGAAACTTAGGTTGTCTTTTCAAGACCTCTGATTAGCCTTCTGAATTCTTATTTTATTTTATTTTTTGTAATCACAAACAGGTATTAAAATGAGAGAGATTATGGAGACTATAATTTTCCAATAGAATTCCTGAATGACTATCTTTCTCTTAGGAATTTCTTTCTCTTTCCCTGACCCTTTTGTGGCTCAGCTTTTTGTCTTTGAACATTTACCTTAATGAATGCAATGCAAACTTTTATCATTTAATGCTAAGGAATCATACTCATAAAATTTAAAGTACTTTAGCAATTTTAAAGTATGATATCTGAGATGGATTTCTCTCCTGTCAAAGGACAGCATTATTTTCAAAAAGCAGTGTAACATGGTAGGTAGGCAGATAGATTTGTGTATATTTGCTGTATTCAAATCCTGGTCCTGCTGTTACTTATATTTACTCAGGAAATTAATTTAAATTTTCACATTAGGCAATAGAGTGAAGAAGTGAATGGAAATCACATTACTGTGCTCCCAGGACCAATATGAAATTACAACTAAATTGTGGAAAATAACCCGGAAGAAACAACTGAACTATAGCAAGAAATAGGCCTTATAAGGCAGGAGACAAAAGACTCAGCTTCAGCACAAACTGACTGCACCTGCACAGCAGCATACAAAACATGGTGGGTGGAGTGAACCTCAGTCAACCAGCTGGAGAGAAGGACCCACCAAAGAATGATCCAACAACAATAGAAACCCAATTACATCCAGAAAGCCAACATAAATGGCATAAAGGGCATCCAAAATGCATTAAGTTCAGTTGATCAAGGAGAATGCACCAATGAATCTCACAGGTCCCCTACCATAGAAGATCACATCACAAAGTCAGGGAGTAAACACAGATCATTTTAAAAAGCAGAAGCAGGGGAGGGAAGATGGTGGCATGATAGGAAGAAGCAGATTCCATTTCTTTCTACACACGGGAGAAAAACCTGGCCGATCTACAGAAGAAACGAGCAGACAAGGAACAGTAACAGCATATTTGAGAATAAGAGATCGAAAATTGTAGCGGACGTTGAAAAACCAGTCCATAAGGAGAGTACTTCAGAATGATAGGAGCCCAGGGATCAGCATGGAGAGCAGGGCGGCTGAAGTCCTGGCCCCGCACTCCACCAAGCCTGCCCCAGGGCTCTAGGGAGGGAGCTGGGTCAGCCGCTGAAACCCGCTCAGAAATTCTAGGGGCCACCGAGCGACTTCGGGACAAGTGATAGTGGTTGGTTCAAAGGTCACTGTGTGACTTTGAACTGAGTTTTTAGGGCAACTGTGAGCTCAGTGATCATAATCACCCTGAGTGCAGACAGAGGTGCTTGTGAAGTGAGACGGCTGCATGAAAAGACACCCACAAGGGAACGCACACGGTCACGGGATCATAAGCACTCTGGAGAGCACAGGCGCTGGCCACTGGAGACAGCTGAGAGACCATAGTCGCAAGTGCACCGGCGGGCACGCGAACTCAAGCAGCTTAGGGCCATAGGCACAGGCGTGAGATGGCTGCAGGATCATAGGCTCAGAGCCACCACAGAAAGCTGCGAGGGGCCAAGGCAGGCGGCTGCGCATGACTGGAGAACCGAGCTCACACCCATAAACTCAGGGAAGTGCACGCACACCAGGAGGTTCAGAACACACCCTGGAAGCCCTGTGGGGAGAGGCACCGTACTAACTCTGGGGACCGTATTTACTCTGAGGATCCTAACCCAATGATGACCGGGTGATGAACACAGTGAAAAGCAATACAATCACCCCTGGGCCATAGCAGCCAGCAAGACCAGAAAAACTGGCTCGGCAAGTTTGAAAATAACAAGAGTTTTTTTGTTTCTTTGTTTTTTCCTCTTTTCTTTTTTTTTTTTCTTTTCCTTTTCTTGGTTGTTTGTTTTTGTTTCATTTTTTTGTTTTGTTTTTTGTTTCGCTTGTTTGTTTTTGTTTTTGTTTCTGTGCCTGTCTATTTATATAATTGTCTTTAATTATTACTTCTTTATTATTTTTATCTTCTTTTTTACTCCCCAACTCCCTTTGCTTCTCTTTACTTCTTTCCTGTTTTATTCCCTCTTCCTTTCTTTCCAATTTTATCTCTTCTACCTTCCTCTTTTTTTCTGCTTTCTTATTCTATCATTTTTCCCTCTCTTTTCTTTTTAAATACCCATAAGTGAGACAAAAAAACAAACAAACCTGGAACTATTAAAAAAAAAAAAAACAGAGTTGGTCCCAAAAAGAGGGTATCCCAGCTGATGAGACTGTGGAAGTTGTGAACAACAGGATATCCGAAGGAGACTGCATCACTGAATCTAACAGGTATTCTACCACAGAAGGTCACACCACAAACCCAGGGAGCAAAAACATATCAATTTAAGAAGTTGAGTATTTTCCCCTGAAATTCCCTCCCCTCCCACTCTGGACACTGTCAGACTGTTCTCAAATTCAGTGTCTTTGTTTATATTATGCTTGTTTGTTTGTTTTGTTGATTAACTTCCTGTTAAAGGTGAGATCATATGGTATTTGTCTTTCATTGCCTGGCTTATTTCGCTTAGCATGATGCTCTCCAATTCCTTCCATGCTGTCGCAAAGGGTAGGAGCTCCTTCTTTCTTTCTGCTGCATAGAATTCCATTGTGTAAATGTACCACAGTTTAGAGCAACAAGTATAAAGGACTCATGGACAAAAACTATGGGGGGGGGGGTGGAAATGGGAGGAAGGTGGGGAGGGCTGGGGTGGTGGGCTGGGGCGGGGTAAAAGACAGAAAACTGTACAATATCAACAATTAAAAAATACTGATTAAAAAAAAAAAAAGAAGTTGAGTCTTACAAACAATGGGAAGACAAAGAAACAATCACCAAATGGAAGGAAAGGAAGAAGCCCCAGAAAGAATGCTAAATGAAACAGAGGCAACTCAACTATCAGATATTGAGTTCAAAGCAATGGTTGTCAGGAAGCTCCATGAGCTCTCAATGAGCTACCAGAAACTACAGGGAAGCTATGAGGAATTCACTGCAAACTATATCAATATGAAAAAGGAAATAGAAACTATCAAGAAGGGCCAAGAGGAAATGAAGAATACAATTTATGAACCAAAGAACACATTAGAAGGAATCAAAAGCAGAATCAATGAAGCAGAATATCAGATCAGCCAGTTGGAGGACAAAATAGAAAAAAAAACCCAGAATGAGCAAGATAAGGAAGAGAGGCTCAGAAAGAATGAAGAGGCATTAAGAGAAATGCAAGACAACATGAAACAAAATACTATCCGTATAATAGGGATACCAGAAAGAGAAGAAGAAGAGGAAGGAATAGAAAAACCTATTTTAAAAAGTAATGATGGAAAACTTCCCTAATTTGGTGAGAGAAAAAGCCATGCAAATTCAGGAAACACAAAGAGAGCCCCAATCAAGAGGAACCCAAAGAGGCCCACTTCAAGACACATCATAATTAAAATGGGAAAATTCCAAGACAAAGAGAGAATCTTAAAGGCAGCAAGGGAAAAAAAGAAACTAACATACAAAGGAGCTTTGATAAGGTTAGCAGTGGACTTCTCAATGAAAACGCTCCAAGCCAGAAGAGAATGGCAAGAAATATTCCAAGCAATGAGAACCAAAGGCATGCAAACAAGACTACTTTATCCAGCAAGGCTTTCAATCAAGATGGAGGGCCAAATAAGAAATTTTCCAGACAAAAGAAGTCTAAAAGAATACAGCTCTACTGAAGCAATTCTGCAAGAGATACTAAAGGGACTGTGTTAAGGGAAGAAAGGAAAAAACAGAAAGAGAGAGAGAGAGAGAGAGAGAGCAATGAATCAGTACCTATCAATAATAACCTTAAATGTAAATAGATTAAATGTTCCAATCAAAAGACATAGAATAGCTGAATAGATAAGAAAGTATGACCCACACATATGCTGCCTACAAGAAACCCACCTCAAGACAAAAGACATATACAGACTCAAAGTGAAGGGCTGAAAACAAATTTTCCAAGCAAATGGACAGGAACAAAAAGCTGGGGTAGCAAAACTCATATCAGACAAAATAGATTTCAAAAGAAGAGCCATGAAGAGATACCCAGAAGGTCACTTCATAATACTCAAGGGAAGAATCCACCAAGAAGACATAAGCATTGTAAATATATATGCAACCAACAGAGGAGCACCTAAATACATCAAGAAAATCTTAGAGCATTTCAAGAAAAATATTGACAACAACACAATTATAGTAGGGGATTTTAACACCCCACTGTCAAAAATGGACAGATCTTCCAAACAAAATATCAACAAAGATATTGTGGCACTGAACAAGACTCTAGAGGAAATGGACTTAACTAATATATATAGAGCCCTTCATCCCAAAGAAACTAAATACACTTTCTTTTCAAATGCACATGGAACATTTTCAAAGATAGATCACATGATAGGACACATATCAAGCCTCAACAAATTCAAAAGAATTGAAATCATACCAAGCATTTTCTCTGACCAGAAGGGACTGAAACTAGAAACCAACCCCAAGACAAAAAATCCAAAACCTTCAAAATCATGGAGATTGAATAGCATGCTATAAACAATGAATGGGTCAAGAATGAAATTAGAGAGGAAATCAAAAGTTTCTAGAAACAAATGATAATGAACTCAAATCGACCAAAAACTTATGGGACACAGCAAAGGCAGTCCTCAGAGGAAAGCTCATAGCAATAAAGGCCTACCTAAAAAAGATAAAAACATCTCAAACAAACAACCTAACCCTACAACTACAAGAACTCGAGGAACAACAACAAAGACAGCCCAGAGCAAGTAGAAGGAAGGAAATAACCAAGATCAGAGCAGAATTAAATGACATAGAGCCTAAAAGCACAATTCTAAAGATCAATGAATCCAGGAGCTGGTTCTTTGAAAAGATCAACAAAATTGACAGGCCTTTAAGCAGGCTCATGAAGAAAAAAAGAGAGAGGACCCAAATAAACACAATCAGAAATGAAAGAGGAGAGATTACAACTGACACTGCAGAAATACAAAGAATTGTAAGAAATGACTTTGAAGAACTGTATGCCAAGAAATTTGAAAACCTAGGTGAAATGGACAAGTTTATAGAAAAATATAATCTTACTCAATGAAGAAGAAACAGAAAGCCTGAACAGACCAAAAACTGCTGATGAAATTGAAGCAGTCATCAAAAAACTCTCAACACACAAAAACCCTGGACCAGATGGTTTCACAGGTGAATTCTACAAAACATTTAAGGAAGAGCTAACCCCTATCCTTCACAGACTATTCCAAAAAATCCAAAATGATGGAAGACTCCCAAACTCTTTTTATGAAGCCAGCATTATCTTAATCCCAAAACCAGATAAAGACACAACAAACAAAGAAAACTTCAGGCCAATTTCGCTGATGAACATAGATGCTAAAATCCTCAACAAAATATTGGCAAACCACATCCAACAATACATTAAAAAGATCATACACCATGACCAAGTGGGATTCATCCCAAGGATGCAAGGATGGTTCAACATTCGCAAATCAGTAAATGTAATTCATCACATAATCAAAAGCAAAGACAAAAATCATATGATCATATCAATAGATGCAGAAAAAGCATTTGATAAGGTACAACACCCATTTATGATAAAAACATTCAGCAAAGTGGGAATAGAGGGAGCATTCCTCAACATAATAAAGGCCATATATGAGAAACCTACAGCCAACATTATACTCAACGGGCAAAAACTAAAATCTTGTCTACTAAAATCAGAAACAAGACAAGACTGTCCACTTTCAGCACTTCTATTCAATATAGTATTGGAAGTCTTAGCTACAGCAATTAGACAAGAAAAGAAAATAGAAGGCATCCAACTTGCAAAGGAGGAAACAAAACTATCATTGTTTGCAGATGACATGATAGTGTACATAGAGAATCCTATAGACTCAGCCAAAAAACTGCTTGACGTAATAAATGAATTTGGCCAAAGAGCCGGATACAAAGTCAATATCCGGAGATCTAAGGCATTTTTGTATACCAACAATGAAACGACAGAAGCAGAAATCATGAAAAAAAATCCCATTCGATATAGCAAAAAGAAAAATAAAATACCTAAGATTAAACCTACCCAAGGAGGTAAAAGACCTGTATTCAGAAAACTACACAACACTGAAGAAAGAATTCAAGGAAGACACAAATAAATGGAAACACATGCCGTGATCATGGATCGGAAGAATTAACACCATCAAAATGTCCATACTTTCCAAAGCAATTTACAGATTCAATGCAATACCTATTAAAGTACCAATGGCATATTTCACAGACATAGAACAAACACTTCAAAAATTTATATGGAACAATAAACGACCTTGTTGCAGACCATTCAGCTTGGTTTCAGGAGTTGTAACCCTCACCCCATGGTCGGCTGTGTAAGAGCCCAAGGGACCCACTTCATCTGGGTCTGTTCTGTCACAAGGATGTGACCTACTAAGGAGACAAAGCTTATCTCCCTGGCAGGAGTGCTGCTTCTGCCTCTCTGGCCCAATTGCTTGGTTGGCAGTCAATGACAGGTAAGACCCCTCATGGGAGGGGCAACCTAAGCCAGAAGCAACCACTTGGGAGGCCTCATGGAAGGACTCGGGGGTTGCAGCAAAGAAGATGTGATGGACCCTCGCCCCCTGGCTATTCTGACGTAGCCCGAGTCCTCCTTTCCATCTGGGAGATGTCTCCTGCTTCCTAATTGCCTTAAAGCCTGAAACTGTGGGGGTGAGCGGTGCAGCCCTGTCCTGGCCAAGACGGCTCCCTGGGTGATCTGGACATAAGAAAGAATTCCTAAAGTCCTGTGAAACCTGCTTTGCTATGAGTGCTCTTCCTGAGGTGACAAGTGTCCCAGGAGGAAATGAGTATGTCTCCCAAAGTTTGGCAACCCCCTTTCCTGACAAACACTGGCTCGGATTAAGCCCTCAGATTTCTTTGACATGTTAAACCTGTATTCCGGTGTATTTGAGCCCAATAAAAGCCTAGTAAGGAGGGGGCTCTGGGTCATTCTCCTCTGAGAGTTTGACCCCTTTCCTCCCCAAGCAGTCATGTCTTGGTAGTTTTTATTTTCATCCATGATGGAGGGATGGGGCTCTGCGGGCGGAGCCCCCCCCCCACATCTGGCACCCAGGACAGGGTCCCCCGCACGACCTAGAAAAGCTGCAACCATCTTGAGAAAGAAGAGTAAAGTAGGAGGGATCATAATACCTGATACCAAACTATATTACAAGGCCACTGTAATCAAAACAGCCTGGTATGGGCACAAAAACAGGCACGTGGACCAGTGGAATAGAACAGAGAGCCCGGAAATAAACGCAAGTCTCTCCAGTCAATTAATATTTGACAAAGGGGGCAGCAACATAAAATGAAGTATAAATAGCCTCTTCAACAAGTGGAGTTGGGAAAACTGGACAGCTACATGCAAGAAAATGAAACCTGAGCACCGACTTACATCATACACAAAAATAAATTCAAGGTGGATAAAAGATTTAAATATAAGCTGTGACACCATTAAAGTCCTAGAGGAGAACATAGGCAGGAAAATCTCAGACATTCCATGCAGAAACATTTTTACTCATATGTCCCCTAAAGCAAAGGACATAAAGGAAAGTATAAACAAATGGAATTTCCTCAAAATAAAAAGCTTCTTCATGGCCTAAGAAAACAGTATTAAAATAAAAAGAGAATCAACTGTGTGGGAAAAGATATTTACCAATGATACCTCAGACAAGGGTTTAATCTCCAAAATATACAAAGAACTTACATGACTCCAGTCTAAGAAGGCAAGCAACCCAACTAAAAAATGGTCAAAGGACTTGGGCAGACACTTCTCCAAAAAGGACATACAGAGGATCCAGAGACACATGAAAAGATGCTCAGTATCACTAGCTATCAGAGAGATGGAAATTAAAATCACAATGAGATACCACTTGACACCATTCAGAATGGCCCTCATAAACACAGCAACAAACAGCAAGTGTTGGAGAGGTTGTGGAGAAAAGTGGACCCTAGTGCACTGTTGATGGGACAACCGCTATGGAAAAGAGTATGGAATTTTCTAAGAAAACTATAAATGGGTCTACCTTTTGACCCAGCAATTCCACTGCTTGAATTATATCCTAAGAACCCTGAAACACCAATCCAAAAGAACCTATGCACCCCTATGTTCATAGCAGCACATTTTACCATAGCCAAGTGTTGGAAGCAACCTAGGTGCCCATCAGTAAATGAATGGATTGAAAAACTATGGTATATTTACACAATGGAATTCTATGCAGCAGAAAGAAAGAAGGAGCTCATACCCTTCACAACAGCATGGATGGAACTGGAGAGCATCATGCTAAGCGAAATAAGCCAGGCAGTGAAAGACAAATACCATACAATCTCACCTTTAACAGGAACCTAATCAACAAAACAAACAAACAAGCATAATACAACCAAAGACATTGAAATTGATAACAGGCTGAACGTCATCAGAGAGGAGAGGGGAGGGAATTGCAGGGGAAAAGGGGAAGGGTTTACAGCAACAAGTATAAAGAACAGATGTATAAAAACTATGGGGGGTGGAGATGTGAGGGACATGGGGAGGGCTGGGGTGGTGGGCTGGGGTGGGAGTAAAAGACAGAAAACTGTACAAGATCAACAATTAAAATAAAATTCAAAAAAATAATTTAAAAAATAAAAAGCAGAAGCAAACAAGAAGTGTCTCACAAACAGTGGGAAGACAAAGAAATAACCCCCAATCAAAAGAAAAATAAGAATCCTCAGAAAAAGTGCTAAATGATAGAGAAGCAAGTCAACCGTCAGATATTCAGTTCAAAACAATAATTATAAGGAAGATCAGTGAGCTCAGTGAAAGAACTACAGAGAAACTACAAGAAACTTAATGCAAATTATATCAGCATGAAAAAGGTCCAAGAAACAAACAACAAGCGCCAAGAGGAAGTAAAGAATACAATTTCTGATTGAAGAACATAGTAGAAGGAATCAAAATGCTACATGAAGCAGAAGATTGAATCAGTGAGCTGGAGAACAAGGTAGAAAAAAATCTCCCAGAAAGACCAAAAAATGAAACAAAGACTCAAAAAGGTAGAAGATGCTTAAGGGAAATACAGGACAACATGAAATGTAATAATACCCATATAATAGGGATACCAGCAGAAGAGGAGCAAGGGAGAGGAATCCGGTTTGAAAAAGCAATGATGGGAAACTTCCTTAATCTGTTGAAAGGAAAAAGTCATACAAGCCCAGGAAATTTATAGGGTCTCAATCAAAGAGAACTCAAAGAGACTCAATACAAGAAATATCGTATTTTAAATGGCAAAACTCAAAAGAGAATCTTAAAGGCAGCAAGGAAGAAACAAGAAGTAACATATAAGGAAGCTAACAGTTGACATCTCAATAGAAACACTACAAGCCAGGAGAGAATGGCAAGAAATGTTCTAAGTAATGAAAAGAAAAGGCCCTCAACCAAGACTATGCTATCCAGCAAGGGTCGAAATTAAAATGAAAAGCTAAATAAGGAGTTCCCCAGACAAAAGACAGCTAAAAAAAATACACCTCCACCAAACCAGCATTCCAGGATATGCTAAAGGGACTTATTTAAGAAGATGAAGGAAAAGAATGAGAGAGGAACAAAGGTACAAAGTGGGTAAAATAGCAATGGATAAGTATCTGTCAATAACCACCTTAATTGTAAATGGGTTAAATGCTCCAATCAAAAGACATAGGGCAGCTGAATAGATAAGAAAACATGACCCATGCATATGTTGCCTACCAGAGACCCACCTCAGAAAAAATACCTACACAGACTGAAAGTGAAGTTTTGGGGGAAAAAAAATAATTCAAGCAAACAGACAGGGAAAAAAGCCAGGATAGCAATACTTACATCTGACAAGTTAGACTTCAAAACTAAGGCTATAAAAAGAGACACAGATTGACACTTCATAATACTCAAGGAGAGAAACCATAAAGAAGACATAAACATTTTAAACATATATGCACAAGGAAAATCTTGGAGGGCTTCAAGAAGGATATAGACAACAACACACTTACAAGAGGGGATTTTAACACCACACTGTCAACAATGGATAGATCTTCCACAAAATATTAACAAGGACATTGTGAAACTGAACAATGCATTAGATCAACTGGATGTATGTGTATATATACATCCAGTTGATCTAATATATATACATATATATATATGAAACCTTTCATCCCAAAGAAGCAAAATGCACATTCTTTTCAAATGTACATGAAATATTTTCAAAGATAGACTACATGATAGGACATAAAACAAGCCTCAAGAAAATTCAAAAAAATTGAAATCTGATTCAAGTACTTTCTCAAACCACAGGGACCTGAAACTAGAAACCAACTTCAAGGAATGAACTAAAAAACATTCAAACTCACAGAGATTGAATAGCATGCTATGAAACAATGAATGAATTAATAATGAGATCAAGGAAGAAATCAAAAAGCTTCTGGAAACAAATGAAAATGAACATAAAACAGTCCAAAACCTACAGGACACAGCAAAGGCAGTCCAGAAAGAGATGTTCATAGTGATACAGGCTATGTTTCTATCATCTAAAATTGATAGAAACATTTCAAACAAACAACTTAACCCTGTATCAACAAGAACTAGAGAAACAACAAACAAGCCCAGAGTGAAAAGAAGGAAGGAAATAATCAAGATCAGAGTAGAATTAAATGACGTTTATACTAAAAGAACAATTTAAAGGGTCAATAAATACAGGAGTTGGTTCTTTGAATGAATAAACAAAATTGACAAGCCTTTAAGCAGACTCATCAAGAAAAAAAGGGAGATGACTTGAATAAATAAAATCAGAAATGAAAGAGGAGGAATTACAACTGATACCACAGAAATACAAAGGATTATAAGAAATTACTATGAAGAACTATATGCCCAGAAATTTGATAACGTAGGTGAAATGGATAAATTTCTAGAAAATAATCTTTCAAAACTGAATCAAGAAGTTGAAAGCCTTAACAGACTGATAATAGCTGATGAAATTGAAGTAATAATACAAAAGCTTTCACCAGACAAAAGCCCTGTACTGAATGGTTTCACAGGAGAATTTTACAAAACATTTAAAAAAGAGTTAACCCCTATCCTTCTCAAAATATTCCAAAAAATCCAAGAAAAGACTCAAACTCTTTTTATGAGGCCAGCATCATAATAATCCCACAACCAGATAAATACACAAGAGAGAATGAAAACTACAGGCCAATATCACTGATGAAAATAGGTGCTAAAATCCTCAACAGCATATTGACAAACCACATCCAGCAACATATTAAAAAGATCATACCCAATAATTAATTGGGATTCATCCCAGGGATGCCAGGATGGTACAACAGTGTCAAATCAATAAACATAATGCATCACATAAACAAAAGAAAGACAAGAACCACATGATCATATCAATAGAGGCAGAAAAAAGCATTTGATAAGGTACAACACCCATTTATGATAAAAGCACTCAGCAAAGTGGGAGTAGAGGGAGCATACCTCAACATAATAAAGGCCGTATATAGAAAACCTGCAGCCAACATCATACTCAATGGGCAAAAACTAAAACCATTCACAGTAAGATCACAAACAAGATAAGGATGTCTGTTTTCAGCACTTCTATTTAACAGGTATTGGAAGTCCTAGCCACAGTGATCGGACAAGAAAAAGAAATAAAAAGCAACTAAATAGGAAAGAAGGAAGCAAAACAGTCATTGTTCACAGGTGACATAGAAAACATGATAGACTGCACCAAAACACTACCTAACCTAATAACTGAATTTGCGAAAGTAGCAGGATATGAAGTCACTATTCAGAAATTGAAGGCATTTTTTTGTACGTCAACAATGAAATATCGACTTCTGGCCAAGATGGAGGCCTAGGCGGACACACTGTGCCTCCTCTCACAAACAAAATTAAGGACAACAAATATTTAGAAACAAGAAAACAGCCAGAACTTATAGAAAATTGAACTGTACAGAAGTCCAACAACCATTCATCCAGACCAGTAAGAGGGGCGGAGTCGCGGTAGGAAAAAGTGGAGGTGCGGACCCAGGAACGCAAGTAGCAGTGGCTTGCAGTTCCCAGGTACACGGGTGGTGGCTGGCGGTCCTCGGGCGCACAGGCAGCAGCTGGTGGACCCCGGGCACAGGGGGGCAACTGTGCAGACCCAGTGAGGACGCACAAGGCGGCTGGCTGACCAGGGGGTCCCACATTCACGCACGCAGACAGTCCAGGCAGAGGAGAAGTGGCAGAAGGAACTGAATCCAGGAGAGAGCGGAGCAGGCGCCATTGTTCCCTCTCAGACCCCGCCCCCACATACAGCGTCACAACCCAGCGACTGGGCTGGCCCGCACTGGGGAGTGCCTGAGACTCCACTCCTCACTACGTAACAGCACACGCGCGTGCGCAGATAATCCAGGTGAAGGGGAAGCAGTGGAAGGGACCCGAGTCCAGAAGAGAGCGGAACAGGTGCCATTCTTCCCTCTTGGACCCCACCCCCACCTATAGCCTCACAACCCAGTGACTGGGCTGCCCCACCCTAAGGAACACCTAAGGCTCCACCCCTCGTACGTAATAGCTGCGACCAGACTAAAACCAAAACAAAACAAAACAAAAAACCCCACCAAAAATGTCTCAAACCGGAGAAAAAATGAAAACCCCAGAGTCAATTCCTCTAAGCAGTGAAGAGATAGCCAACCTATCAGATGCACAGTTCAAAGCACTGGTCATCAAAATGCTCGCAGAATTGGTTGATTTTGCTCACAAACTAGATGAAAAAATGCAGACTACAATACGTGAAATGAAGGAAGACGCATGGGGAACCGATAGAGATGGAAGGAAAACTGGGACTCAAATCAATGGAGTGGACCAGAAGGAAGAAATTAACAACCAAACAGAAAACGAGGAAGAAACAAGAATTCAAAAAAATGAGGAGAGGCTTAGGAACTTCCGGGACATCGTTAAACGTCCCAACATCTGAATTATAGGGGTCCCAGAAGGGGAAGAAGAGCAACAAGTGGAAAACTTATTTGAACAAATAATAAAGGAGAACTTCCCCAATCTGACAAAGGAAATAGACTACCAGGATGTCCAGGAAGCTCAGAGAGTCCCAAAGAAGTTGGACCCAAGGAGGAACACACCAAGGAACATTGTAATTCCATTAGCCAAGATTAAAATGAAGGAGAGAATTCTAGAAGCAGCAAGGGATAAGGGGACAGTCCCCCACAAAGGAGTTCCCATCAGACTGTCAGCTGATTTCTCAAAAGAGACCTTCCAGGCAAGAGGGGGCTGGAAAGAAATATTTGAAATCTTGAAAAGCAGGGACCTACATCCAAAATTGCTCTTTCCAGCAAAGCTGTCATTTAGAATGGAAGGACACATAAAGCACTTCTCAGATAAGGTCAAGTTCAAGGAGTTCATCATCACCAAGCTCTTATTATATGAAATATTAAAGGGACTTATCTAAGAAAAAGAAGATCAAAAATATGACAATGAAAAGATAGCAAACTCACAGCTATTAAGAACCACACCTAAAACAAAAGCAAACTAAGCAAACATCTAGAACAGGAACAGAACCACAGAAATGGAGATCATATGGAGCGTTAGCAACAGGGGCATGGGAGGAGGAGGGGGAGGAGGTACAGAGAATGAGTAGCATAGATAGTGGGTAGAAAATAGACAGGGGCAGGGTAAGAATAGTATGGGAAATGTAGAAGCTAAAGAACTTATGACACAAGGACATGAACTAAAGAGGGCAATGTGGGTGGGAGAGGGTGTGCAGGGTGGGGGGAATGATGGGGGAGAAACGGGACAACTGTAATAGCATAATCAATAAAATATATTAAAAAAAAACAATGAAATATCAGTAACATAAATTAGGGGAAAAAATCCCATTTGCTATAGCAACAGAAAATAAAGTACCTAGGAATAAAACTACCCAAGGAGGTAAAAGACCTGTATTCAGAAAACTACACAACACTAAAGAAAGAAATTAAAGAAGATACAAATAAATGGAAACATATACCATGTTCATGGATTGGAAGAATTAACGTCATCAAAATGTCCATACCACCCAAAGCAATCTATGGATTCAACACCATCCCTATCAAAATACCAATGACATATTTCAGAGATATAAAATGAATATTTCAAAGGTTTATATGAACCATAAAAGACCCTGAATAGTCACAGCAATTTTTAGAAAGAAGAACAAAGTAGGAGGGATCACAACACCTGATATCAAACTATATTACAAGGCCACTCTAATCAAAAGAGTCTAGTACTGGAATAAGAACAGACATATAGACCGAAGGAACAGAATAGAGAGCATAGATGTTAACCCATGTCTCTATGCTCAATTAATGTTTGACGGGGGGCGGGGCAGGAGCATAAAATGGAGTAACAGTAGATTCTTCAACAAATAGTCTTGGGAGATCTGGAAAGCTACATGCAATAAAATGAAACTAGACCACCAACTTACACCAAACACAAAAATAAACTTATAATTGTAAGACTTAAATATAAGTTGCAACACCATAAAAATCCTAGAGGAGAACATAGACAAGAAAAGATCATATATTCCACACAGCAATTTTTTCACCAATATGTCCCCCCAGAGCAAGGGACATAAAGAAAAGCATAAAAAATGGAACTTCATCAAAATTAAAAGCTTCTTAATGGCTAAAGAAAACATCAGCAAAATGAAAAGGGAACCAACTGTATGGTAAAATATATTTGTCAACGATACCTCAGACAAGGGTTTGATCTGTAAAGTATATAAAGAATTCACATGACTCCACTCCAGGAAGACAATTTAATTAAAAAATTGGCAAGAGACCTGAATAGACACTTCTCCAAGGAGGACATAGACAGGGTCCAGAGACATATGAAAGGATACTCAACATCACTAGCCATCAGAAAGATGCAAATTAAAACCACGAGATACCACTTCACACCAGTCAGAATGGCCATCAAAACCAAATCAACAAACAAGTGCTGGATAGGTTGTAGAGAAAAGGGAACCCTGCTACACTCTTGGTGGGAATGCAGACTGGTGCAGATACTTTGGAAAACAGTATGGAATTTCCTCAAAAAAACTAAAAATGAAACTGCCTTTGGACTCAGTGATTCCACTGTTGGGATTATACCCTAAGAATCCTGAAACACCAATTCAGAAGAACCTGTGGACCCCAATGTTCATAGCAGTGTTATTTACAATAGCCAAGTGCTGGAAACAACCTAAGTGCCCATCAGTAAATGAGTGGACAAAAAAAACATGGTACATTTACATGATGGAATACTATGCAGCAGAAAGAAAAAGGGAGCTCCTACTTTTCACAACAGTGTGGATGGAATTGGAAAGCATTATGCTAAGCGAAATAAGCCAGGCAGTGAAAGACAAATACCATTTGATCTCACCCATTTGTGGAAGCTAATCAACAAAACAAACACACAAGCAAAGTATAACCAGAAACATTGAAATAAAGAACACACTAACAGTAACCAAAGTGGAAGGTGAAGGGTCATCAAGGAACATGTATAAACAACCCATGGACAAAGCCAAAGGTGGGAAGGTTTGAGGATGGATGTGGGTGGTGCAGAGTAACGTGATGGTGGGAAATTCAATTGAAATTGAACAACAACAACAAAAAAGAAATGCATCAAAAGAAAAAAAATAATTTAATTTCTCTGAGACACCTTTCTCTTATCCATAAAGTAGGATAATGAAAGTTTCTGTCCTGTGGGGTTCTTATTAATTTGTTTAAATATAGTGTCTGCCAGGTATAAATAATGAAACTAATAAAAACAAATAAAATAATCAGTGTTCCAATAAGGCTATAAAGCAATGCATACTCCAATCCTTATATAAATTCATATTCTAGCAAGAAGCCTACATATATTATTTTACTACTTAGTAACCTGGCTTGTATTTCGATTTACTATCTGCTAATTGATCGTGACCAGATGAAAGGTGATATTAAATTTTTTTCTATTACTAGACACCTTTTTATAATTTGTCTCCATGGCTCTCCATCTTTTACTTCTTTACGTCTCTTCTCCTGTGGCACCTCAGCACAGAGGCTTCTCCACTATTTTGCATCTAACTCTTGTTTATTTTCCTTATCATGTTTAGCATTTCATGACCTTACATGTATTAAACATATGTAATCTATTATAAATACAGTTTAGTCTATCATTTATGATGGAAACTTTTCTTCTACTAATCAGTGTTTTCTCTTTCATCCACTAATGTATCCTCTGACCCTAAAACTGTGCCTGGCACATAGAAATTCACCACTAAATACTTATTGAATTAACTTTTTCTAATTTGGTCCTGGAAAAGCTCAGTAAGTTATGGAGGACAAGTGTTATTTCCCCTTTTTACATAAAAGACTAAAGAGCAAAAAGTCTTAATCTGGAATCAATGAATGAAATTCATGGAGTCATTGAGCTTGAATGGAGAACAAATTAAGTCTCATTTTCATTAACTCCTAACTAAAACTTAAAATTATTTATTTACTTAATGAATGTAAGCAACAAAGAGCATTGTATTATAGGTACCTATCATTTTGTCATGCATATATATGACAGATATTTTCATATCACATTACAGTTGGAGATATTTCAAAGTATTCTTCACATTTATCACTACTTCAAATTGTGGTATTTATTAGACCTCACTCAGGATAATAATTTTAATATGATAATAAAGAAGCAATTGCTGCATAAGAAAAAAATAATAATAGGATTATTCAAAAAGTCTCTGTATTATTTACTGCAATTAACATCCTCATTTTGAGAAAGCATCAATGACTTTTACCAGCATATTGAATGTGTCTACAGCACACAGAATACACTAAAAAACCTTGGTATAGAAATTCAACAAAGTGTAGTCATTTGTCCAGTTCATATAACTGACAAGTGGCAGTTGTAGAAATGAAACCCAAGTCAGGCTTTTTTGTGTAGCCTTCATGGTCAACTTCACAAGGGTAGGGAGTACACATACATGGTACTAGAAATGACATATTCTGGAGTTTTGCAGCATGGTAGCCCTGACAGAGATATTTGATCCCATATTTATTCTTTCTTTACACTTGCTGCATAAATCTTGAAATATTCATATGAAAAACTAATTTAATTTTCCACATTTCCTTCTATCTAATTACTATGTGGGTCAGTCAGCATTGCCCATTCCAGCCACTTGGGTTAAGTCATGTGCAAATGCGAGGATTAAAAAATTATCAGGCCTCAGGAAAGGATCTCCTACTCAATGGAAGTTATAGTTCTTGGTAGCACTTTCTTAACTGTTTGGGTCACTAAAAATTTTATGGTCTGTACTCCTGTTGATGTGCTGTCCAAACTCTCCTGAGTGTAATTATTTTCTATTGACCTCTGTTCCTACAATTGTTTCCTTTGGATATATCATTCTTTACCTAAGGTTCTAATTTTTTTTGGCATTTATGTGCAAAGTTAAAGAGTTGGCAAGCTTAAACATAGTTAAACATGTATATTTCTATTTCAGCATATACCATTTTCAAAGACATGAACTCATGTATATTTCATATAGCAGTTGAGTATATAATAATTATAAAAGTACATATATAAAAGTGAATTGATAATTGAAAACATAGATATGGAATATGAAATAAATATGTATGGACACGTATACACATATGCTTATTTCTGAGTGATAAATGGTAAAACTGAAACTTTCACCTGTGTTATTCAGTTCCAGAATATAATATCCACATTACTCTCTACCACACATCTGAGATAGTATAAGCATAAAGTTACAGTCATATACAAAGAAGTGTGTGTGGCAGACAAGGATGTGGGAAGGTGAGAAGTAAGCTTGAAAATCAGGATAAATTTTAAAATGATTATCTTAAGTATAACTATTAATACATATTATAGTAATACATTAATTTATTCTTTGAAGAATGTTTTAAGATAGGAGAGCTTGACCTTTGATGGAAAAATGACTAGTGAATTTGTCTACAGCTTCTGTCTCTAACTATCATCGTTTGATCTAAAAAAGGAAAATTCTTTCATATGTAACTGGTAAGAAAGAGACAAGTTGGAAGTGTGAGTTGGACACCTGAGCCAACAAGGACAGGTACTGTTCCTGGAAAATGGTATAAATGGTGTTTGTGGAGATGAGTCCCTTGTGGAAATGATGACTTAGCATAAATGAAATTCCCATCTCCATTTGCAGTTTCCTCCTTGCACAATGTCAGAATGTGTTTGTGCATTCCTGTTCTCAGAGTCAGCCTTTCCTTGTTGAGTACATGTTTTTTTTACCTTATAAACTCATATAACTGTAAGGGATATTGAAATGGCTGGTTAGGGTATGACTACCTGTTACATGGTAGTTATTTCTGTCTTGGTGTCCTCCAAAAGCCATTTCTTTTAACATGCCATTTCTTCAGCTAGAAATAATTATTAAAGATCATGGCTTAGTTGCTGTTCCCTGTGAGAACCTGCCTCCTGATCCAAGGTGACTTTGGGCCAAAGAAACCCTTAACTAAGTTAGGAAACCATTCTCTACGGGTTTTCATTTCATTCTCACCCATTCCAGCCATCCTCACCCTCAAATAAGATGACACAACACCCCTCATACATTCATCATTAACCCGTTTTCATGGAATGCCTTCCATGTAAAAGACATGATGATACCTCAAATCCCTATAAAGTCTCTTTCCTCAGAGCACTAAAAATTTTATTAGGTAGTTAGAACCCATGTCCATAAAAGTTAGCTGTCAACATCACAAAATTATATAAGATAAATATAAAAGGAACAATAGCAAACTGCAAGATACGTGAGTTCAAAGAATCACTAAGTTGGAGTTAATTGGGAAATATAAAAGTAATGAAAATATTTGACGCTAGAAACTTCATGTCTATGAAGGGTGGGAAAACCTCCTCAGTAATAAAAGACATTCAACTATATCTAATAGTAGTACAAAAACAGAGGTAGTGTGTTTATAAATTATTAGAAGATATCTTTAAACATAAAATGTATGTCAATGCAATCAGTTAATAAAGAACCCATTTAATTTAGTAAGAGCAAAGTAATATTTAGAACAGACTAACTTTCTCTGAGTAGTCTTTCCTTACCTAGGATCTCATTTCAGGAATAATCTCTGTGTATTTTTCTGTACCCAGGAATTTTCACTCTTTATACAACATCAGTTTAAAAGATCAGGAAAGTATAGACTAAGACAATATTTAATATTAAAAATAGAAAGGTTAAGAAATCTTCTCTGCCCAGGGCTTCAGGTTAGCTTGATTTGCATATTTCTTTCTTATAAAAGAGTTAAAGAAGTACGAAAACAGGGGAAAATGAGCTTTTGAGTAGGTGGTGGGGAAATAACCACACTGATAAAAATTACAAACAATATTGCATGGGCTGTTTACCTAGCAGGCTCTTTGAATACCCAGTGAGGCATGTTTACAGAAGAAGAAAGATCTAGTTGGCTAGCCCTTATTAAATGTGCATACTCAGGAGTTCAAGACACACATAAGCTTTTGTGTGTGATCACTCAGAGGACATTTTCAGATGCTAATTTTTTTAAATCTCAGTGGTGTTTTCAAATTGTGGAAGGTATGGGATTTCTTATAGAGGACATAGATATGTAGAGGTCCATTAGGAAGTTATCTGATATTTAAACGTAAAAAAAATGCAATTTAAATCCCACTACCCTTTTTATAGTTTGTTTTCTTTATTTTAAGCAGTCAGGAATTTTAAAAAACTGAAATTATTTTTATAAACCTTTCAAGAAGTTCATTTTTGAACCAAGATCAAACATACAGTTCATAAGCCAAAAATGAACTATTTTCACAAAGAGTTGAGTGATGGAAAGCAGAAGCTATCATGGAAAGTGTGTAAATACTCTCATTAAAAATATGGCTGTGGATTGGAGGTAGATATTTCTTTACCTTTTAAAAACTCTGGCAAATTATTTCCCTTTGGAGAATGATCATTTGAGCTAATTTGCCTGCATTCCAAATATTATAACTCTTGTGACAGTACGTAATTTTTTTTTGACAAATTTCCCCTCATTCTGTGGGCAGACTGAATATTTCTCAACAAAAGTCAAAGCTGTTAAAACTCTAAGTATAGTGACTATCTCATTGATTTTGATTGACAGGATTTTGTACTGTGTAATTCACTTTCTAATGTAAATTGTATATATAGTTTATATACCTCTGTTAACTCCTACTAAAATTTTGTCATAAGATATATTCTAAGATGGGCTAATTCACAAATTGTTTCAACAATTGTGGAAAACTATGGAGCAATGTTTCTCAAACTGTGGTCCACAACCAGCAGTTGGGGACTTGTTAAAAATATAAATCATTAGTCCACAGCCCAGGTTTATTGAATCAGAAACTCTGGAGATGAAACCCAACAATTGGTTATTTAATAAGTTGTGATTCAGATAAGTTAGACATTAAAAAGCAATGCTATAGAACACACATGGCAAACAAAAGGCCTGCAATCTGAATCCAGCCCTCCGCCTTGTTTTATCTGGCTCCACACCTTGTTCTTACCCGGCAGCAGCATGGAGCTCTCACTTAACTGTTAAGGAGTAGTTACATTTGTACAATCCTAAAATTACATTCGGCCCTTTGAAGGCAACCACGAGGCTTATATGGCCTCCAGTGAAAATGAGTTTGACACCCTTGCTGTAGAACTAGAAAGTTGCAGGTATGATGGGAGTAAAACTAAAACTATTTGCTACTCTAAAAAGAAGCCCAAACATATTTTTGTTAAAAAAATTTATTCTAGAGCAACTTTTAAAATATTTGATTATTATTTATTTATTATTATTTTTATGTAACAATTTTTTTATTGTTCAAGTGCAGTTGACTCCATTTTCCTGCCACCACTTCTCCCTGTACCACCCTCAATCCTTTCACCCTTTGGCTTTGTCCATGGATCCTTTATACATGTTCCTTGATGACCCTTTCATTTCTTTCCCCCATTACCTCCCTTCCTCCTGCTCACTGATTATTGTAAGTTTGTTCTTTATTTCAATGTTTCTGGTTATGTTTTGCTCCCTTGTTTGTTTTGTTGATTAGGTTCCACTTATAGGTGAAATCATATGGTATTTGTCTTTCATCACCTAGCTTATTTCAATTAGCATGATTCTCTCCAATAACAAGATTTCACAACATCCCATCCCATGACATAATAGACTTAGCCTTTGTTCATTCATTAAATATAATGTAAGTATCTAAGAATTTCTTAAATGCTCATCATATGGAATATTTAATGGAGGGTAACTCTAATGCACTCCTATTAGTAATTTTTCAGATGATAGCTTTAGATGCAATGAGATTCAGAGAAAATTTTAATTTTGCTAAAGAAAGCTCTAAGAAGATCCCTGTTAACTGTAGCATTGGAGAAGTATTTCAAAAGTGATAACTAATACTGATATCACAATGACTGAAAAAATATAGGATTATTCTGTCATTTGAAATTCTCTTCACATAACTTAGAAAACAGATCTAGAAATATTGTCACAAGACAATGTCTATATTCTGACTGTAATAAATATATATAAGACCCTTACGATTATTTTTAACCAATGTCATTTTATTATGCTGAAACTCTAATTCTCTTGGCAAACTTTCATTGATGTCTGTTGCCAAAAATAAGCAAAAGAAAAGCTATATTGCGGGATAGAAAGGTTTAGCTGAGGAGTTGGGGAATACAATACCTGAATCTGATTCTGCCACTGACAATGTGTAGATGTGGACAAAGGACTTAACTTCCCTGGGACTCAGTTGTCTCATCTGTAAAATGAAGAGGTTGAATTGGATTGCCAAATCCTGCTTCAATTAGTTAAACAAACTGTGTTAAACACTGGGGCTTAAAATAGCAGCTATTCATTATTTCTCTTGAGTCTGCAAGTAGTCTAGGTGATTCTGCTACTCTAGCCTGGGCTTGGCCAATCTCAGCTGGACTCACTGTGGTAAGACACATGGAGTGGTTGTGAAATAACTATTGAAGGATGGCTTCTGTGTGGTTTCTCATCCTCCAAGAAGCAGCCCAGGCTTGTTCTCATGCCCATGACAGGGTTCCAAGAGAACAAGTAGAAGCAGCAGTATCTTGAGGCAGATATTCCGAACTGGCACAACAATGTAGCTGCCACATTCTATTGGACAAATGACTCACAAGCAAGGCAGATTCAAAAGGTGGAACACCAGCCTGCACCTTCAGTGGAAGGCACTGCAGTCATATTGTGAAAGGTATGCTACGAAAGAAGAGTTGAGTCTTGTTGCAATCAATCTTCCCTCCTAGCTTTAAAATACGATGAAATATCAAGAAATATATTCACTATAATGCTACAGAAGGCAGTGTTTCTGGTATACAGAACCATTTAGGAAAATGGAAGATGTGGAAAGGATAAATATTTGTGAAAACTGGAGTAAGCAATGTTTTAAGCAAGGTTCCTCTTTAATTATTGTCTGAATTTCACATAAAGTCTTGCTTCATCAACTGGATAAATATTTGACTGCTGTTCAGTAAATTGCATTAGTTTACTTTAACTGTATGCTCAGCCTTATTCAGGCATCCTACATTAGGCAATGTAGTGTGTAATGCATCTCTGCAGGTGACCAGAGCTATTCTCTGTATGAGGTAAATTAAAACTCATATTTTAAAAATTAAACATTCTTGCACTTCATGATTTCAATATTTAATTATAACCTGTGTCAAGGCTTAATCTTTGATGAAGTCAGGCATAAAATGAATCAAAAAGAGGCAAAAGCTTAGCAATTCTTCTATACAGTAAAAATAATGTGGTTTCTTTATCACGTAGTGATAATTTATGGAGAAGACTCCACTACCCACTAAGTTAGTAGACTAAGTTGCATATGTGGGTACAGTAACCTATTCAGAAAAATCAGTAACATGAACTGATGTTTATTACTTTTAACAAGGATCTAACCTCCTTAAAAAATAAAAGATAGATTATTAACCTTACTGAAAGAGACAGTAGAAAATAAAATTAATGCATTGTCATGCTCGGTGAAACAAAAATAAAATATATGCAATAGTATATTTGTTTTAAATGTCATGTTTGTTCCCTTTATATTTTCTATTGTTTTTTCAAAAACTTGTATCAAAAAATTCACACAAGTTTTCCAAGGAATATATACTTACAAGTTTTTTTCTATAAGAATTTTTGTGGAGCTTTGGCTAAGTGGTTCAGTTGGTCGGAACATCATCCTGTACATCATCAGGTTGACAGTTCAATTACTAGTCAGAGTACATAGCTAGGTTTTCATCTTGATTCCAGGTCAAGCACTTGCAGGAGGTAACCGATCAGTGTTTTGGTGTTTCTCATATCAGTCTCTCTCTCCCTCTCCCTCTCCCTCTCCCTCTCCCTCTCCCTCTCCCTCTCCCTCTCCCTCTCCCTCTCTCTCTCTCTCTCTCTCTCTCTCTCTCTCTCTCTCTTCTTTCTCTCTCAACTCAATAAACATCCTTTGGTGAGTATTAAAAAAAGACTTTGCCTAGAATTATAGGGTTGTATTGATTAGAAAAGGAGTAGGACCACAAAGCAGAGGAAATGTATTGAGTTTAGTTTGTAGAATTAGATAGTATTAAGCCACTGATTCACAGCAACATGTACAGGTTACTAAGTGATGATGATGAAATAGGCAAGTTAAAAAGGAGGATTGCATTTTCTTCACCACGAAGAGTGACATGAACTAAAGTGCCTCTTTTGTCAGCATGGAACAGAAGGTTTAATTGAGACTTGTTGGTTTAATTGTTGTCTTGATTAAATGACTCCATTTCTCAGGTGATTATTTGTTAAAAAGTTACAGGTTAATTAAACAACTAGTAAGCAGGGTTGGAAGCATATGTCTCATTATGTCTACACTAGGAGAGTCTTGTATGGGTTTGCAGAGTAGTGAAGGAAGTGCACATGAAGGGATGAGCATATATAAAAACAGGTTGTCCTGAGCGTAGACACTGTAGAACTTCTTGGATTGTGTTCTCATTAACATTTGTTGCAATCAGTACAACCATTGAGTATATATATATATATATATATATATATATATATATATATATAATGCATCCACAATATCTCCAACACTTAAATAACATAAAAGGCTATCCAATAAAAAAAAAACAGCAATTACTTTCTTAAAGAAAGCAATCAAATATCATTATAAAAATACAAATTTAAATACTGAAATATAATTTTATACCAAACACATATGAAATAGGCAATAATATAAAATCTGACAATACTCAATGTTGTGCAGGATATGGAGGAATGAGAACTCCCAAACCATTTTGAAGAGGATTTGGCAACATCTGGTAAATGTGAAGATTTACATATCTTCAGACCTTGTATTTTCATATCTTTGCAATAGATTGTTTATTATAACATTCAGTTTGATAGCAAAAATTTGGAAATAATCTAAATACTTTAAGTACTATTAATATGTTATGGCAATCTTTATATTAAATAATATATAGTGATTAAATAAGTAAATTATTGCTATGTGTATGAATATAGATAAAATATTAAAAAGTGTTCAGCAAATGTAAAAACATAAAATAATATACAGAGTACTATTAATGAAGTTTAAATATATTCAATATTGTGGACTGCTCATGGATACATACCCTTGAAGGAAATATAGTAAAATGTTCATATAATTGTAAACACAAAAATCAGGTTTCTTCCTTCTTCTTTCCCGCCCTCCCTCTCCCTCTACCCCACCTATATATCTTCCTTCCCTTCCCTTCCCTTCCCTTCCCTTCCCTTCCCTTCCCTTCCCTTCCCTTCCCTTCCCTTCCCTTCCCTTTCTTTCCTTTTTTTTCTTTCACCCCTTGAAAAAGTGATATAAGACTGAAGAGAGACCCATAGAAAGCTTCAAGAACAACTGTAATGCTTTTTAAAATGTCTAAAGAGCACTGACTGGTTTCTTTCAGTGGGTTGGGCATTGACCTACACACTGAAAGGTGACCAGTTCAGTTTCTAGTCAGGGCATACCTGGGTTGTGGGCCAGATCCCACACATCAATATTTCTCTCCTTCTCTTTCTTCCCCCTTTCCCCTCTCTCTAGGAATAAATAAATGAAAACATTTTTAAAAAGTCTAAAGAAAATATGGCTAAATTTTAAGTTTTGCTAATGGTGGGTGTAAAGTAGTCCTTTTTATAGTATTTTCTATTTATTTCATAAATTAGGAAAGAAAAAGATTATTTCCTTTTTTAGATTTATTGATTAGCCCATATTGATGAATTTTCTGATGATTAATGTTTGTAGGGTTTTTTTTTTTTTTTTGCTTGTTTTTTTACCCTTCACTCCCAAATTAAGTAGCAGCTTTGTATCCAGATCCAATATAAGATCCAAACAAGCATGTATGGTAAAGTCCTAGTTCAAAGTGATATTACTGTTTGACTCTAGAGTGGACAATAATTCTGGTCCTAGCATCAGTATTATATTTTACTGGTTTGATTTTGGAATTAAGATGTTGCCTTAATCTGACTGAAAGAAATGGTGAAGCACTGCATAATTTTTTACGCCATGAATAAATAAATGAATGATTGCCTAAAATTTCTTGATATTAATGCAATATGTTGAAGATATTTTAACTAAAGGCTGAGACAATCTCTTATCTCCAAAAATGACTACTTATGTCCATCAGAGCCTTGACCAAATAATCAAATTGGTTTGGTAAATATTCTTACTATGTGATTTGTCACTGATTAGTAACCTCTTCATTGTATTCTCTTATTCACAGAGCATATATACCCAGTGGGAGGTTTTGTTTGTCTATAGAAACTACACTATAACTACTAAACTAACAAATAACCCTGCCTTTAGATTTCACAGTGGAAAATTCTGGCTGTAAAATCCAGGAGAACCAATGAGAAGTCAGACAAGTACCTGAGTCACTGAGAATCAATGAGAATCACTTGATCAAATAAATAGTGAATGTATGTTAATTTGCTTCCCTTTAAATACATTTTTTATCATCAAGTATATAGAAAAACTGGTTTGTCACAAATTTGTATCCAATAATTTTGATATGGAATATAATTTATTAGGGAATAGTACTGTGATAAATACTGAAGTAACACATTATCTTAAGGAATTTGAGTTGCATTATCTCCCACATATGCAATAATAAAGGTGATAATTTATAGTAGCTGTCTAATGCCAGGCACACCCCTAAACATTTTTAATGCATTGTTATTTAATTCTGTCAAGATTTATCTCCATTTTAAAGATAAGAAAATCAGGGCCCTAAGAAGATAAAGTTGAACAGAGTTCATTACAAACCAAGGGGCACAGACTGATTTGAAAGTTCAAGTCTTTCTGATTCGGAAGTCCATGCTCTTCACCTCTGCAGCAGAGGTCTGCAGACTAACTCACATTGCTTATATGTAATGGGGAATTATATTTTTCTATGTACAATCTGATACATCCAATAATACATTTAATTGACTGAAACATGTAATATCCCATATTGTAAATATTATAATTTAAATATTTAACTGTTAGTTCACTTTTAAATGTTTCAAAGGGACTCTAAATGCCATGGTGATATGGTACTCAGAACCACTGATTTAGCTCTTCCTTATTTTTCTTGAAATTGCACTTTTGGTATATTACTTTCCTACAATATTATCATAATATAACATTTTTCATGCTTGAAAGTCTCTCATCGGTTACTTTTTCAAATATTCTGTATCAAAACTATGAATATAAATTAAAATAGAATCTTAATTACTTATAACTATAAAGCTTGAGTGTTAAAGATTGATTCTGATCAAGTTATTATAATTATTAGTAGTAGTCAATTTACAAAATCAATAAAATATATTAGAGATTTTGATAAATTATCATTAAAAATAACAAGTAAATTTGTACTGAAAATGTACCTTTTCAGTAGTATAAAAGAGGCTGTTATGGTTACTTGATGAACAAAGAGTCTGCTCACAACAGTTTTTCAACTTCTCCCTTTGACATCCCACAGCATTTTAACTATTGAATGATGACTCATAACAAATTTGTGATAGATGAAAGAAATGCCTCTCTTTTTTTTGGCTCAAGTGCAAAACCACATTTTTTCTTAAATTTATAAGTATTCATTTTGATGCTATTATGAATGGGGTTTTCAAATTTTATTCTCTAGTTTTTTGATAATAGCATAAAGGATTACAATGGAATTTTCAATCATGACTCTGTATCAAGCAGTTTTGTAAATATACTTTTTAATTCCAATAATAGATTTCTTAAGATTTTTTCTTTTTTATTTTATTCTTATTTATGTTGTTGCTCTTGTACAGTTTTCTTTTACTCCCACCACAGCCCACCACCCCAGCCCTCCCCACCTCCCTCCCATTTCCACCCCACCCCTGTAGTTTTTGTCCATGTGACCTTTATACTTGTTGCTCTAAACCCTTCCCCTTTTCCCCCGAAATTCCCTCCCCTCTACCCTCTGGTGACTTTCAGCCTGTTCTCAATTTCAGTGTCTTTGTTTATATTATGCTTGTTTGTTTGTTTTGTTGATTAGGTTCCTGTTAAATGTGAGATCATATGGTATTGGTCTTTCACAACCTGGCTTGTTATGCTTAGCACAATGCTCTCCAGTTCCATCCAAGCTGTTGCAAAGGGTAGGAGCTCCTTCCTTCTTTCTGTTGCATAGAATTTCATTGTGTAAATGTACCATAGTTTTTTTCATCCATTCATTTACTGATGGGCACCTAGGTGGCTTCCAACACTTGGCTATTGTAAATTGTGCTGCTATGAACATTGGGGTGTATAGGTTCTTTTGGATTGGTGTTTCAGAGTTCTTAGGGTGTAATCCTAGCAGTGGAATTTCTGGGTCAAAAGGTAGATCCATTTTTAGTTTTTGTAGAAAATTCAATACTGCTTTCCATAGTCATTGTACCACTCTGCAATCCCACCAACAGTGCACTAGGGTCCCCTTTCTCCACAACCTCTCCAACACTTGCTGTTTGTTGCTTTGTTTATGATAACCACTCTGACTAGTGTGAAGTGGTTTCTTATTGTGGTTTTAATTTGCATCTCTCTGATAACTAGCAATACTGAGCATCTTTTCATGTCTCTCTGGAACCTCTGTATGCCCTCCTTGGAGAAGTGTCTATTCAAGTCCTTTGCCCATTTTTTAATTGGGTTGCTTGTATTCTTAGAGTGGAGTCATGTAAGTTCTTTGTATATTTAGGAGATTAAACCCTTGTCTGAGGTATCATTGGCAAATATGTTTTCCCATACAATTGGTTCTCTTTTTATTTTAATACTGTTTTCTTTAGCTGTGCAGAAGCTTTTTATTGTGATGAGATCCCATTTGTTTACTCTTTCCTTTATGTCCCTTCCTTTAGGGGACACATCAGTAAAAATGTTGCTGCATGAAATATCTGAGATTTTCCTGCCTATGTTATCCTCTAGGACTTTACTGGTGTCACAACTTATATTTAAACCTCTTACCCACCTTGAATTTATTTTTTTGTATGGTGTAAGTTGGTGCTTCAGTTTCATTTTTTTGCATGTAGCTGTCCAGTTCTCCCAACACCACTTGTTGAAGAGGCTATTTATACTCCATTTTATGTTGCTGCCCCCTTTGTCAAATATTAATTGACTGGAGAGACTTGAGTTTACTTCTGGGCTCTCTGTCCTATTCCACTGGTCTATGTGCCTGTTTTTATGCCAGTACCAGGCTGTTTTGATTACAGTGGCCTTGTAATACAGTTTGGTATCAGGTACTGTGATCCCTCATACTTTGCTATTCTTTCTCAGGATTGCTGCAGCTATTCTAGGTCGTTTATTGTTCCATATAAATTTTTGAAGTGTTTGTTCTATGTCTGTGAAATATGCCATTGGTACTTTAATAGGTATTGCATTGAATCTGTAAATTGCTTTGGGAAGTACGGACATTTTGATGATGTTAATTCTTCTGATCCATGAACACGGCATGTGTTTCCATTTGTGTCTTCCTTGAATTCTTTCTTCAGTGTTGTGTAGTTTTCTGCATACAGGTCTTTTACCTCCTTGGTTAGGTTTATTCCTAGGTATTTTATTTTTCTTTTTGCTATATTGAATGGGATTTTTTCTTGATTTCTGCTTCTGTTATTTCATTGTTAGTATGCAAAAATGCTTTTGATTTCTGAATATTGACTTTGTATCCGGCTGTTTGGCCAAATTCATTTATTAGGTCAAGCAGCTTTTTGGCCAGGTCTATAGGATTTTCTATATACACTCTCATGTCATCTGCAAATAATGATAGCTTTGTTTCCTCCTTTCTGAGTTGGATGCCTTTTATTTCCTTTTCTTGTCTAATCACTGTGGCTAAGACTCCCAATACTATATTGAATAGAAGTGGTGAAAGTGGACAACCTTGTCTTGTTCCTGATCTTAGTGGAAAAGATTTTAGTTTTTTCCCATTGAGTATGATGTTGGCTGTAGGTCTCTCATACATGGCCTTTGTTGTGTTGAGGAGTGCTCCCTCTATTCGCACCTTGATGAGTGTTTTTATCATCAATGGGTGCTGTACCTTATCAAATGCTTTTTTTGCATCTATTGATATGATCAAGTGATTTTTGTCCTTGCTTTACTTTATATGATGTATTACATTTACTAATTTGAAACTATCGAACCATCCTTGTATCCCCAGGATGAATCCCACTGGGTCATGGTGTATGATGTTTTTAATGTATTGTTGGATGCGGTTTGCCAATATTTTCTTGAGGACTTTAGTGTCTATGTTCATCAGTGATATTGGCCTGAAGTTTTCCTTCTTTGTTGTGTCTTTATCTGGTTTTGGGATTAGGATGATGCTGGCTTCATAAAAAGAGTTTGGGAGTCTTCCATCATTTTGGATTTTTAGAAATAGTCTGTGAAGGATAGGGGTTAGCTCTTCCTTACATGTTTTCTCGATTTCTCATCTGAAACCATCTGGTGCAGGGCTTTTGTGTATTGGGAGTTTTTTTATTACTCCTTCAATTTCATCTGCTGTTTTTGGTCTGTTCAGGCTTTCTACTTCTTCTTCATTGAGTTTTCGGAGATTATATTTTTCTAGAAACTTGTCCATTTCACCTAGGTTTTCAAATTTTTTGGCATACAGTTATTCATGGTAATTTCTTACAATCCTTTGTATTTCTGTGGTGTCAGTGGTAATCTCTCCACTTCCATTTCAGATTGTGTTTATTTCAGTCCTCTCTGGTCTTGATGAGCCTGCTTAAAGGCTTGTCAATTTTGTTTATCTTTTCAAATAACCAACTCCTGGATTTATTGATCCTTAGAATTGTGCTTTTAGTGTCTATGTCATTTAATTCTGCTCTGATCTTGGTTATTTCCTTCTTTCTACTTACTCTGGGCTGTCTTTGTTTTGTTCCTTGAGTTCTTGTAGGCATAGGGTTAAGTCATTTGTCTGAAATATTTCTATCTTTTTTAGGTAGGATTGTATCGATATGACCTGCCCTCTCAGGACTGTCTTTGCTGTGTCCCATAAGTTTTGAGTCATTGTGAGTTCATTTTCATTTGTTTCCAGAAACTTTTTGATTTCCTCCCTAATTTCATTCTTGACCCATTCATTGTTTAGTAGCATACTATTCAATCTCCATGCTTTTGAGGCTTTAGGGTTTTTCCTCTTGGGGTTGGATTCTAGTTTCAGTCCCTTGGGGTCAGAGAAAATGCTTGATAAGATTTCAATTCTCTTGAAATTGTTGAGGCTTATTTTGTGTCCTACCATGTGGTCTATCTTTGAAAATGTTCCATGTGCCTTTGAAAAGATTGTGTATTTAGTTTC
This sequence comes from Glossophaga mutica, assembly GCA_039655065.1. NCBI lineage: Eukaryota > Metazoa > Chordata > Mammalia > Chiroptera > Phyllostomidae > Glossophaga > Glossophaga mutica. The sequence goes on along the minus strand of CM077313.1, from coordinate 33,950,871 downwards.
TTTGGGATGAAAGCCTCTGTATATATATATATCAGTTCAGTCCATTTCACCTAGAGTGTTGTTCAATGCCACAATATTTTTGTTGATATTTTGTTCAGAAGATCTGTCCATTTTTGACAGTGAGGTGTTAAAATCCCCTAGTATAATTGTGTTGCTGTCAATATCTTTCTTGAAGCCCTCTAAGATTTTCTTGATGTATTTAGGTGCTCCTCCATTGGTTGCATATATATTTGCAATGTTTATGTATTCTTGGTGAATTTTTTCCTTGAATGTTATGAAGTGACCTTCTGGTTATCTCTTCATGGCTCTTCTTTTGAAGTCTGTTTTGTCTGATATGAGAATTGCTACCCCAGCTTTTTTTTCCTGTCCATTTGCTTGGAAAATTTGTTTCCAGCCCTTCACTTTGAGTCTGTGTATGTCTTTTGTCCTGAGGTGGGTCTCTTGGAGGCAGCATATGTGTGGGTCATGCTTTCTTATCTATTCTGCTATTCTATGTCTTTTGATGGGAGCATTTAATCCATTTACATTTAAGGTTATTATTGATAGGTACTGATTCATTGCCATTTTGGTACCTGTGTTCATCTTTCTCTCTGTCTCTCTTCCTTCCTTTCCTTAAAGCATTCCCTTTAGTATCTCTTGCAGAACTGGTTTGGTAGAACTGTATTCTTTTAGACTTCTTTTGTCTGGGAAGCTCCTTATTTGGCCTTCTATCATGATTGAAAGCCTTGCTGGGGAAAGTAGTTTTGGTTGCAGGCCTTTGGTTCTTATTACTTGGAATATTTTTTGCCATTCTCTTGTGGCTTGGAGCTTTTCCATTGAGAAGTCAGCTGCTAACCTTATCGGGGCTCCTTTGTATGTTACTTCCTGTTTCTCCCTGGCTGCCTTTAAGATTCTCTCTTTGTCTTGGAATTTGCCATTTTAATGATGATGTGTCTTGAAGTGGGCCTGTTTGGGTTCCTCTTGATTGGGACTCTCTGTGTTTCCTCCATTTGTGTGGCTTTTTCTCTCACCAAATTAGGAAAGTTTTCCATCATTACTTTTTCAAATAGGTTTCCTATCCCTTGCTCTTCTTCTTCTCCTTCTGGTATCCCTATTATACAAATATTATTATGTTTCATATTGTCTTGCATTTCTCTTAATCCCTCTTCATTCTTTCTTAGCCTCTTTTCCTTTTCTTGCTCTTTATGGGTGTTTTTTTTTTACTTTGTCCTCCAACTCTGTGGTCTGATCTGCTTCATTGATTCTGCTTTTCATTCTTTCTACTGTGTCCTTCAGTTCAGAAATTGTATTCTTTATTTCCTCTTGGCCCTTCTTGATAGTTTCTATTTCCTTTTTCATGTTGATATAGTTTGCAGTGAGTTCATCATAGCTTCCCTGTAGTTCCCTGTAGTTCTGTAGTTCTGGTAGCTCATTGTGAGCTCATGGAGGTTCCTGATAACCATTGCTTTGAACTCAATAACTGATAGTTGAGTTGCCTCTGTTTCATTTAGCATTCTTTCTGGGGCTTCTTCCTTTCCTTTCATTTTGGGATTGTTCTTTTGTCTTCCCATTGTTTGTGAGACTCTTCTTGTTAGCCACAGCTTCTTATGTTGATACAGTCTGGCTCCCTGGGTTATTGTGTGAACTTCTGTGGTAGAATACCTGTGAGAATCACTGGTGCAGTCCCTTTCGGGTATTCTGTTGTTCACAGCTTCCACTATCTGAGCTGTTGGGATGCCCCCTCTTTGGGTCCAACTCTGGTTTTTTCACAGTTCCAGGTTTAGTTTTGTTGTTTGTCTCACTTGTGGGTATTTAAAAAGAGAAAAGAGAAAAAAATGGGAAAAGAAAAAGAGGAAGGAAGAAGAGATAAAATTGTAAAGAAAAGAAGAAGGAATAAAACAAGAAAGAAGTAAAGAGAAGCAAAAGGAGTTGAGAGATAAAAAAGGTAAAAATAATAAAAAATAATTAAAAAGAAATAAAATTAAAAAAGGAACAAATAAACAAACAAACAAAAAAACTCTTGCTGTTTTCAAATTGGCCAAGCTGGTTTTTCTGGTCTTGCTGGCTGCAATGGCCAAGGGGTGACAGTATTACTTTTCTCCCTGTTCAACACTCAGTCATCTTTGGTCTACGCTCCCCAGGGCTAGCCTGGCGCCTCTATGCAGGGCCTGCTGCTGAGCTCACCCTTTCCCCGAGTTTATGGGTGTGATCTTAGGTTTCCCAGGGATCGAGCACTCCCCAGGCTTTACGAGTGTGAGCTCAGGGTCTCCTATGGGTGCATGCTCCATCTTTGGTTTACGGGTGTGGGTTCCGGACTTCCTGTGGAGCATGCAGGCTGCGGGAGTTTATGAGTGTGGTCTCTGTGGGTTTCCTGGGTTTTGTGCACTCACCCTGGGTTCATGGTTTCCCATGGATTGTGCTCACTCCCTGGGTTTACGGGCATGAGCTCCAGTTCTCCTACATAGCTCACACACTGCCAGAGTTTACAAGTCTGGGTATCAGGTTTCTGTGGTGCATGCACTTACCCTAAATTCACGGGCATGAGCTCTAGGTTTCCCACGGATTGTGTACATTCCCAGGGTTCACATGCATGTTCTCTGCTTCGCCCAGGGATCACTCGCACTTCCCAGGTCCCCGTGGTCTACGGGTATTCCACAAAGTCCCCTTCACCAGTTTCGGAGGTCACACAGGCCCCAGCGTGCACTCCACCCAGGGCTCTCTGTGGGTGCTCACAGCCCCAGCGTGTTTGCCACTCAGACCTTAACTTCTCTCTCTCTGCAACTTCAAGCAATCATGTCTCTCCCATTGCTGCTCAACCCTTGTTTGTCCGGGGAATGAGCAGTTGACCTGGCTCCCTCCCTAGATCCCTGTGGCAGACCCAGAAAGCACCAGCCAGGGGCTTCAGCCACCCTGGTCACTACACTGATCCCTGGGCTCTTAATGTCCTGTAGAATTCTCCTTACCATCCAGTTTTTCAATGTCCACTACAGATTTTGATCTCCTATTTTTATATATGCTGTGGTACTGTTGGCTGTCTGCTCTGTTCCTCTGTAGATGGGCTAGGTTTTTTCCCCTTGTGTAGAGGGAAGTGGAATCTGCCTCCTCCTACCATGCTGACATCTTCCTCCAGAGCCTCTCTTTTTTATTTGTCAGTTGGAAGGGGCTAATTTGGAGTTGTAGGAAAGGAAGCCCTGCTGGTATGCTGCCTTTATGACACAAGGAGTTTTCTGACAGGTCAAGTTTATAAAAAAGTATGTCTAGAAACAATGGATCTGGAAGATGATTCTTAAAAAATGATTAATGCATCTTGATTTTTAGAAGGGCTTTGTATACTTCTAGGGGTTTGAGGACCAACATGCTGCACTATATTAATAAGTTAATAGCCAACCAAGACTTCAGCCCAACCCCACTAAGTGGACTCCCAAAAAACAGCTTCTCGGTACATGACTATTTTCTGCTAAGAATCTTGTACACATGACATTGTTTAATTGATGGAAGAACTCCACACTGTAGACTTATGTTTAGTATACAAAGAGAATAATTTATCAGGGTTGCAGAAATTATTGAGTGCCTAAGCCAAATTTTGAATTCATTCTGTCTCAGACTTTTTTCTAAATTCTTTATAAGGCTGGTGTCAACTAGAAGAAATCCAATTCAGTTCAAATAATTTTTGTCTTATTTTTCTTTTTTTAAACTTTTATGATATTATTACTTTTTTAAAAACCCATGGGGACAAGAAGGAGGTCAACTTAAATGTATCTGTAATTAGTGGACTATGAAGAGGAAAATTTTTTTGAATAAAGAGGACATTTTATAACCACCATATACCTCTAGCCATAGATCACTTTCTGAAAAATGTCAGTACAAAGGAGGGCAAAGTCATACCCTGATTTTGAAAGCATACAGAGCTAGGGCCCTCTAATCAGACTTTTCTAGATCATAAGTTTGTGACTCAGATTTTACACAAGAGAGGTAATTGTCTATAGGTAGGACAGGTGAAAGTGGGTAGCACTGCATGAAAATTTTTTCTTTTTTTAAAGTGAGATAATTGTATAATCATTTTGCTTAACTGGTAAGATACTTGCATTTCTCACACAGTCAAGAATTCAGGTTAAAAAAATAAGATGAACTGTATAATTTATTCATGAGTTATAAAGTAATATTAGATTTAGCCATCATTCTATAAATAGAGCCATAAAAGCACAGCCCAACACCTTTTAGTTACCCTGTAAGTAACTTCATGTTCAGATTTATCTGGTGTACTGAGCAGAAAGTCATTTTCTATTACATATTGAAAATATTTAGAAAATCACTAGAGCGATGAGTTATAAAACTCTTAAACTGTAATTGTATTATTCCATTATTACAGTGGGAAATATTTGGAAATGTTTTACTTTCCAAATATGTGGCATTGTATCATTTTAAGATTATTAATTGGTTGTTTCTCCCCTTTTCTTTAAAAACTAAGGTATGATGAAGGGAAACAAGGAGAAAACACTGGAAATCCAAAAAAGAGAAAAAAATTTAAAGGAGAACTTTACTTTTGATATTAATATTTCTTTACCAGATTTTTCCATGTATAATGTACACTTTTTTGTCCAAATTTTTGAGGAGAAAATAAGGGTGTACATTATACATAGGTAGTACTAATTCCATATCTATACAAATGTTCTTAATTCTTTAACTTATGATTATGCATTAAAAGCATAACTCTAGAAAGCAATAACGATATCTGTATGCAAAATAATACCCTAGAATATGATCATCCACTTTGGTTCTAAATATAAATAAACAAATAATTGAATTAAGCAATTAAAATGAAAAAAAAATTTCCCTGAAACTTTGGGCCAAAAATGTGGGTGTGCATTAAAATATAGTAAGTGGCATGTCAGTAAATAAAAAGTGTTAAAATATATAAAATTACAAGGTGTTTATAATACAACAATGGTTCAATGGTTTCTTCCAAAAAATCCATGTGAACTTTGTAAAGGAAATAAATCCATAAACAAACAGAAAATAATCTCTGCCTGGTAGAAAAAAGTTTAAAGTTCTGAAATGTTTCTTTTTTAGATATTGCTGGCATTTCTTCTTCCTTTCTTCTTCTTCTGGCCTCTTAGATAATTTCACTGCTTTTTAGAAGCTCTGCTAAAAAGTAGACAGGCTTAAAACAATGAGGAGATAAAATTGACTTAACTACTTTTTATCATGTTCTATGAAGAGAATCAGGAAAAGTTCGAGCATGAAGGTTATGCATTATGAGTAGATTTAAATTATATGAATTATCTGGACACCCCTTCTCCAGACAATGCAAATTTAACCATATTTTACTTCAATATTCATCAGTAAGTTTGTTGAAAACTCCAGAAAAGGGATGAAGCATAGCTATGAGACAACTAATTTGAGCACACAGAAAGAAGAAAAAATATCAGCTCAGCAAAAGCTTTTATTCAGGCAAAATCGAGTTAGTGAAGTTTCCTTGAAGGAAGAATAAACTCTAGGGGACAAATTGGTCCATCTTGGAACCAGTGTTACATTTACATTTCTTTGAATCCAAGAACTATGCTGCAACCTGACAAATCGTAGGCACAGTATAGCAAACTGCCACAACAGTTTCCTTAGAGAGCTTACAAATGACATTTCCTGATGTGCAACTTGATAAGTGTAATTCCCTATCTCCAACTTTTTCTGTATTGCTTCATATCTAATCTAATTTTTTCAAGAATTGTTTTATGCTTCTTAACTTATTGTTGGGAATTTGCTTTTAGGCTCTTGGGTAACAAGGGGAAATGAATTGTAATCTAGTAGAATCTTGACAATATAATGATGACATTGTAAATGCTACAGCCAACAAGGAAAGAAAAGATGAAAGGAGCAGTGTTTAATTCTGGTAAATTATTTTCTTCATAATTTGCTTTTTAGAATAAATACGATACATGAAATAGCTGTCTAAGGATAATCTATTAGTTGTTCTATTCCAGTGATTTTCAGCCTGTGTACTGAGGCACATTGGAGTGCAATAAGAATTTTTAAAACATGCAATAACTAACTACTTAGTCAGGGCCACTGACCTCTTTTCCTTTAGATTGTCAGATTAAAAAAAAATGACAACAGCCAAGACAACAATAGTTGTCTGGTGCAAATTTTGTCAGATTGGAGATATATATATATATATGTATATATGTATGTGTGTGTATACATATATATGTGTATATATATGTGTACACACACACACATATATATGTGTACATGCACACACATATATATATTTATTTCTGTACCACGGAATTTTAGTAATTAATTTATGTATGCCATGAAATGTAAAAGGCTGAAAACAGCTGTTCTAGTCAATAAAAAGTAGAAGGAAATCATTAAATTTTGGAAGAAATTGACATCTCTGTAAGCATCACTTGCAAGAAGAGACATTGTTATTTTGCAATTATTTGATACATTTATTAAGTTATATTTACCAGACAACACTTACAAAATTTATGTCTATCATTAAGAATAACACACAACTCTCATGAAAAGAAAATTCTTTCACATTTCTGGATCAGAATAATTATTGAGAAAAATTAATTTCAGCTTTGGAAACAACACTTTTCATGGTTGTTAAGCCTCATTTATGTACATAATATCTAGAAAAATGTGTAGGTTCATTTTGATCTTGTCATGAACACACAGTCCGATGAAATTACAAAATGTTTCTTTATTTGCCCTATTGAGTCCCTTTTTGGTTCTTATAGTGTCAAACCTGAACGGGCATCTTAGAGCCTATTTGCTTTCTGATTTTCTTGATTTTCCCAACATTGTACTTTGTCTTGTCTGATCTTCTGACCTTAACATTGAGTCCTAACTTTATCTAGTTAAAGGTCATGGACATTATTCATAACTCTATAATGGAGTGCTTAAGTAGATTCTAATTATTTTTGGCAGGAGAAAGTTTGTCTTTTCAGTTATGAAAGAGAAATAACTATAATGCATTTACAGAGTTTTCTTACTGCTGTTGACCACCTTGAAGAGCATTATGTCTCTGAGTTAATACATAAATGCTATCTGTTTACTGATCTATAAAAGATAGGAACATCAAAGAAAGAAAAAGGGGAGAAGAAAGAAACCTTGCCTTGACATACAATTGATTGACTAATATTTTGGGCATTTATTTAGCACCATATTTGTAAAATCAACAGCTATATAAGAATAAAAATATTTTTTAAAATTTCACACACATTTAAGGAAAGAACAAATAACATAAAATGATAAAAATTCAGAGAATACAAAGCTAAAAATAGTGTCATTTACTCATAGATAGCAGGCTGGCAGCACTGTGGGTGGGTTCAGGGGTAGAGAGATCAAGCAAAAATGAAAAAGGACTCATGGACAGAGACAACAGAGTGGTGATTGTGAAGGGGAGGGTGGAGGTGGAGGAGGAAGAGGGTGTAATAAGGGGAATAAATGGTAATGGAAAAAATACAATAAAATAATGTCATTTGAGTTAAAATTTATTTAAAATTTTTAAAGATCCCATGTATGTTCCAATATATTACTGCTCCAGTAATAAAATAGCTAATATATCAACTAGTTACTATGTGCCAGGTACTGTTTTTTATACTTTCTAGGTATTATTTCAAAATGGTAAATTAAATAAATGGTCATTATCATAAAGTATTGGTCTGGCAGCTTTACAATTACATGGCATGTATTTTTCTGATGGTTTGAGACTAGAACGTGATTACTAGAACTCAAGGGGCAAAAGGTCAAAGTCCTATGAAACTCCTGTGTCTTTCATTCTTATTAACATATTTCTTTAGATGCAAGTTTAAACAAAGGAATCCTAGTGCTACTCTAGTTGCTCACACTCATCTTTTAAATTAAAAAAATATTGTTATTCCAGAGATGAAGCAAAGTTTGTTTGTTTGTTTTGGGGCTTTTCCAACTGGTTAAGCATCTGTAACTAAATAATTAACATGGCTGTAATTCAGTAATTCCACAGTAGAGGAATGTGGTAGGATTCACTCTGGAATGCATGTTGTTTATGCCAGTTTTACTAAATCTTTGGATCTATACTCCTGGATTGCATCTCCTTTCCCATAACTAATTATTAGAATACATGTGTTCTTTGAATTTAGAATGAACATACTATGCTGGTATATATGATTTGCCTGATATTCCTAATAAACTGCTTCTGGACTGACTAAAGATATTTTCAATAGCATATTTTTAAATTTTTATGTTAATTGTTGATTTTGTATAGTTTTCTGTCTTTTACTGCCACCCCAGCCCACCACCCCAGCCCTCCCCACCTCCCTCCCATTTCCACCCCCCCACAGTTTTTATCTATGTGTTCTTTATACTTGTTGCTCTAAACCCTTCCCCTTTTCCCCTGAAATTCCCTCCCTTCTCCCCTCTGGTGACTGTGAGCCTGTTCTCAATTTCAGTGTCTTTGATTATATTATGCTTGTTTGTTTGTTTTGTTGATTAGGTTCCTGTTAAAGATGAGATCATATGGTATTTGTCTTTCACTGCCTGGCTTATTTCGCTTAGCATGATGCTCTCCAGTTTCATCCATGCAAAAATTTAACTTGAATATTCAACATGTAAAAAGAAAAAAATATGTAGAGATACTTCTTTAGCATATAAAAAGAAAAAATATTCACACATTAAATTCCAAAATGGCATATCTATTTCCATGGATATGAGTATCATCTAGAGGCATGGGAAAATGTCCAAAGTGAATTTCTTTTTCACAAATCCTTCATAAGTCAGATAAAATGACAGAATTTGTGTAGTGTGCATATAATGGAAGGGAACATGGATTAGAAATTAAACTTAAAGAAATGGAGAATTATTTTTGTTGCTACATAATCTTAAATTTTTCTCAGGAAGATAACAATAAGTTATTAAATATTTTGATATATAAACATGCTTTTTTCTTGTGAGAGATAGCTCATCAGTTTCCAAAACCACTTATTGAAATGTATAACCATACTACTATTTGCTTTAATCATTTCACTAAAAAAAAGGAAAATTAAAAATAAAAACCATTTTATTGTATCATTTTTGGTTTTTTGAATCATGCTGTACTGATAGGATGCTTTCAATTGAGTCTTACATTTAAACTTGCTCAAACCATAAAAGAGATTTATTGGGTCATCCTACCCCTCCTCTTCTTAGCTAAATCTTATTTAAAGGTAGGTTATCAAAACTACTTAAATGTAGGTTATCAAAACTGATCAGTGTAGGATAAGTGGATTTTGCTAATTGGTTTATCTTATCTTAGAGCACCTCAGGAGCTGGGGAGAGCATGGCTTTTACCCAAACATCCCATTCCACAATGAAGATGTAGTAGTCCAAATAATGGTTGTAGAAACATTATGTCTAGTACATCTGCATTCTTAGTGTTGGAATTTTATTACTGAGGGATTTTTCTCATCTGCTCCCTCATATTTTTGGATCACAGAAAAGTACAAATAAATACTACTGAAAGATCAGAAAGTCTAAATATAAAAGTTAACAAGCAATCTCCTATTGTTAGAGACAATTCTCTTTGGATCTCTTGTGTTTCTACATGTCTCGTGAACAGAGGCACTAATTGCCTTTGTTCCAGACTGTCTTTTCAAGGATATATACATGACAAACAACATTAAAAGACCTACTCTGGCAAAAGGCAGACAAGCTTACTGCCCATTATAAAAAATTTGGGTCCTCTACACTTGGGGACCTCCTGTAATAGTCTGCTGTATACGTAGACTTCACCTGGCCCTATTTACATTTCTCTGTGGAATTGGAGCTTGGGGAAATGGCACAAATGTTGCTACTGCTATTGCTGTGAGTAACAAATGGTTCTTTGCCTTAAACCCAGGAGTCTCCTGTCTTCTATCAGTATTTGTGAACTTGTGGCAAGCTAGTATCTTGTTTGTTGTTAATTTGTCTATAGGGTAAATTTCAGACTGTTCACAGTTTTTACAGTAAAATATGGTTAATATGTGAAACAAGGATATTTCAACTTTAAACCTTCTTTCAAAAGATAAGTCAACTTTATAGCCTCCACTAGGATTGCTTCACAATAGCCTTAGATTGGTTGTGTTTGCTGATTTTACTGGACTTCTAGCATTTTCAGAAGACTGCTATACAAGAAAATTATTCTCTACTCCCACAGAATGAATTCCAAATGCAAGATTCTTTCTATTAATACTACACCTATTCTATTATTTAATTATTTTCTCTGAAAAATTAAAAAGACATCCTTTCAGACAATTTCATCTCAATATTAGACTCTCTTCCCAAGCAAAACCTTAAGAGGGCTCCAGGCTTGCTCTAGGTAGTACTTTATATTTGAGCAAGGGAGGCATTTGGGGGCCCCCTTTCTATTTCAGCAGTGCCTACCTTGCTTTGTATGTCAACAGTGTCCAGCATAATTTGTTCAGTCTGCTTTAGAAACAACTGTCCTGTAGTTTGATTTGTACCTCAATTTAGCTGCTTAAGCTGAGTTATAGTTTTAAATGACTGATTTTGCATTTTTGCATTTAATACTCATACTATATAAGTTGGTTTATGTAGTAAAAATTTCTGTGACCATTCTTTCTCATATAATAAAGATTAAAAGATTTGGCTTGCTTACACTATAAGTCTCTTCTACATAAAACAAAAGTGAGGCAGTTTCTTTTTGGGTCCTTAGATGCTGCCTTCTGGACTTTTTCTCAGTTTCACCTCTGTTCCTCTGTAAAGCAAATTTCTATTTGGGTTCCTAGTGATCTCCTGCCTACTAGGTTTTTTCCCTTCAAAAATCAACATTCAGAATAACTTACACAGTGTGAATTATTAATAATGTTTAGTATTAGCATATTATATCTCCCTTTATATGCTGCTTTCTGCCCCCCAGCCATAAGTATGATTTTTTTTGTGTTAGAAACTAAAATTATAAGTATCTGAAAACTAAGGAGGTACCTAGAAACCACACTAGGTAACCTCTACTTTTAACTCCTAAGCATAATATTGATGAAGTAAAATAGTGTTCTGCTAAGTAGATACAAATATTCATAAATATAAATAAGAGAATGGTTTTCAATGTGTCCAGAGTACTACAAGAACTAAGGGTAGTTTTCCTTCTCATTTTAAGTGCTTTATAGGCACTGAAAACCTCTCTATCAATTTACTCAGTAACCTTTCTATAATAAAAACTCACCTCTTTTCAATTTTCCTTCCATAAAATGAAAATACCTGTTCCTATTTATAGGATAGTCAGGATTAAAGAAAGCTTTGGGTAGGAATAAAGTATATATTTTTTAGCTGTGGTTCTACTTTAGGGGAAACTAGAGATTTTTGTATAAAAAAGGAAATAGAGTTTTGCTATTAATTTGTGCTACAATAGCTTATGGTTCCTGTCTACTAGGCAGGCTTGCTACCTTCTAGTTTCTTTACAGAAAGCTATATTTTGACCAGGCAGGTCCTCTGGCCACCCAGCAGTGGGAACACTTGCTCTTAAAATTGAGAATTCAGCTTGTGATAACTTCAGAGACAGCCTGTTCTGTCATGTGTCTTGAGTGCTCAATAGATATCATGACTCAGTTACTAGGAAAGGTTAACAACAAATATTAAATGAAGTGATCAAGTCTCAGGTATGCAACTTAACTGAGGTCATTATTGGAGGTACATTACAGTGTAAGTGATTAGACCACAGGCTCTGGAGCCTGACAGCTGAGATTCATACCCCAGGTATGCCATTTGTTATCTGTGTGACCTGAGGCAAGTCACCAAACCACTCTGTGCCTCAGTTTCACCTACTTAAATTGGACATGCAAGCAACTGCCTTACAGAACTGACATGAGGATTAAATGAGTTAACATATATTCAGTCCTTAAAACATAACACAATCTCAGTATCAACAGCAAATGAAGCAGTATTAATAAGGGTATAAAGAGATTAAGACTATTAAAGATGAGAAATAAACTACAGTATAAATTCTAGTGACTTAATAGGCACAAACTTGCTGGGCAAGAAGTGAATGTTAAAAAGCTATGCAGGAAGGAAAATATCACGCATCATGGAGAAGATCACAGTGGATTTCATCTTGGTAGTCTTTTGTATTTACCATTATTTTTTTCTTTCTGGATCCACTTCTGGTGATGTCAGATGTTGACCCTATCGGACCTTTGGCAGCCTGCTCTGAGATTGCCAGAGATGTGCTGTCCATAGTTGTCTCTTTCAGTTGTTAATTAGTCACTTTGCAGTCAGCAGTCAGGTTTAATCCCATGGTGGGGGGCAGAATTCCTCCTGGGTTGGGGCTATTGTTCTCCCCTCAGGCTGCTGCTGCTCTGAGGGGAATGCTGTGCCTGAGCAGTATGGCTGCTGCCTTATGGGTGATGCCTCAGCACTGGGAACACAGCAGCTACTCTCTCAGCTCTCTCCCCAAAGTTTCTGTCCATAGTCTTTCATCAGGTGTCTGCAGCCCACTCTGTCTTTGCTAGAGCCCAGGGTAAGTGGCTGGAAATGAAAATGTGTGCGTTGGCCCTTTAAACAACTCTTTGTATCTCCAGCCATCTGTCTCTGGCAGAGACCAACCCTGGTACTTTTCACTGCCAGTTGTTATCTCTGTAATTTTGAGGCTCTAGTGCTCTTGGCTGGGGATCTCAGGTTAAAGTTTAGACCCCACACTTCTCAGGGGGATCCAACTGGTTACTTAATTATCTCTCTGGTGCTGCCACCTGTGGGCACTCAGACATTTCCTCATCAGTCTCCACCACACTCCTTACCAGTCAGTTAGTGGCTTAAGATGATTCTTCTGTCTGTCTGAGATTATAAGGCCTCTCTCTTGCTATTGCTCAGTTGTTTCTTCTGAGTGATTTCTCCACAATTTAGTTGTAATTCCAGATTGGTCCTTGGAGGATGCCACCTTGCCTACCTCCATGTTTTTTCTTCACACCTATTTTCCTATCTTGATTTTTTTCTTCTTAAAGCAGTGCCTTTAACATTTCTTGCACTGCTGGTTTGGTGGTAATCCATTCCATTAGCTTTTTTCTTTTCTTGACAGCTCTTTATTTCTACTTCAATTTTAAGTGATAGCATGTCCATGCTTTTCATTATTTTTATTATTTCATGCCAATCCCTCCTGGCCTGAAGTGTTTCTGTTGAGAAATCAGCAGAGAGCCTTATGGGAACTCCCTTGATGGTTTCTCTCTTGCTACTATTAAGATTCACTCTTTGTCTTTAAATTTTGACATTTAAATTATAATATATCTTGGTGTGGGTCTCTTAGTGTTTATCTTGATTGGGATTTTGTATACTTCCTGAACTTGAGTATTTCCATTACCATGTTAGGTAAGTTTTCTGTCATTACTTCTTCAATCAGGTTTTCTATCCATTGCATACTTTCTTCTCCTTCTGGTATTCCTGTGGTATGGCTATCGTAACATTTCATGTTGTTCCAGAGTTTCCTTGAACTATCCTCTTTCTTTAAGTCTTTGTTGTTGTTGTTAATGTGATTGGTGTTGTTTCCTGCCTTGTCTTCCAAATTACTGATTCAATCCACTGCTTCATCTCACCTACTTTGAATTCCTTTTAGTATACTCAACATTTCAAATACAGTATTCTTTATTTTTCACTGCTTTTTAGTCATAGTTTCTATGTCATTTTTCATGTTGATGTAGTTCCCACTAAGTTCCTTGTAGTTCCCATTAATTTCCTTATAGTTCTCACTAAGTTCCTTAAGCATTCTTATAATCACAGCCTTGAACTCTATGTCTGATAAATTGTCTCAATTTCATTTGGTCTTTTTCTGGAGATTCCTCCTTTTTTTTGTTTGGGGGTTGTTTATTCATCTCCCCATTTTAGTTGTCTCTGTTTGTTTGTTTCCATGTATTAGATAGGTCTTCTTTGACTCCCACCCAGTGTTCATATCATGACCTTATGTGACAGGAGTCCTATGGGACCCACTGGTGCAATCTCCTTGATATCTTGAGCAGAATGCTCTAGGAATGTTCCTTTTGTTTCCTTTTTATGTGGCCTCCTGTTGTAACTGTGTCTTGATTTCTGTTGGCCCATTTGTTAGTGGGATCTCCTTTCTGGCTGGCTGACCGAGAAGCTCAAAGTTCTTGTACAGTGCCGATAGTACAAAACAAAACAAAACAAAACAAAACAACACACACACACAATTGAAAACCCAACAACAGCACAAATAACTACAAAAGAGAAAAAAATTAAAAAAAAAACAGAAAATCAATAGTAAAATAATAAGACAAAAGAAAAAGATTGTAAGAAGAAAAAGAAACAATAAGAATAAGGAATAGAAATAGAACAGAATAATGGAAAAACAAGGAAAGAGAAAGAAAAAATAAGAAATGGAAAGAACAAAAATAGAGTAAGAAAAGAATAAAATAAGATATACAAAAGAAAAAAAGAAAAAATAGTAAAAAAGCTATGAAAAAGAACAAAGAGGAATTCATCTCAGCAAAGTTTAGTGTCTACCTATTAGGATCTCCTTTTGTATACTGCTCTGAGATTGTCTAAAGCCAATGTGAGATGATGTCCATATCTGGCAGCCCGTTCATAGTTACTAGTAATCCACAGTTTGTAGGTGTCTCTGAAAGGCTTAGTCGTGCATGTAAAGGACAAAGCTGCACTCCTGGCCTGGCTTTTCCCAGCACAGGGCCCACGGTGGGTCTGCATACATCACAAGGCACTGCAGGTGCTGCCTCTGACTCTGCCTCTGCCTGCTGGCTGGCTTTCAGTGTTAGTCACTGAAATGGCTCTTTCTGAGAGGGCTTCTGGTAGAATTGGGATGATGGAACCCCTGGATCTCCCATTAGGGGGCAGTATCACTCAGACTTCAGGAAAGATGCTGGATGCATTCCCCCACCCCAGAGCCACAGGTGTTAGTCTGTCTCAGACTATTTCCCCCAACTGGGCAGGGCTGGTGGGTGTGGCCTCAGAGCCCAGAGTTCCTGGTTTGAAACCAGCAGGGTGTTTCTAATGTGTGTTTCTATTGGTTCTCCCCTGAGGGAAAAACACCAGTCCACTTCCTAGGAAAGTGTACAGAAGTGCTGTACCCAAAGCCAGTCTCTAACACACCCTAGGCCTATGTCAGCTGTCTTATCAGCAGGGGTTAAGATGCAGGGTGGAGCAAGCAAAATTCCAAGGGGTGGGGGTGAGTTGTATCCCAGAGGTTGGGGTAATTGCTTTTCCCCAGGCTGATTCCCCCAGGAGGGACTTGCTCTCCTCAAGAAAAATGGCTGCTGTGATATCCAGGGTTGATCCCACACAGGGATCTCTCCCCAGTCTCTCCTACTCCAGACTCTCCTCCGGTGACTCTAGTCTCCAGAGTCCTCCCTTTGCCAGAGCCCAGGATAAGTGGCTGCAAATGAAAAACTTGTGCTTCGGCCTCTTAAAAAATGAGGTTTTGTCTCCAGCAAGCTTCGTCTCTCTCCCGCACATAGAAATCCCGCAACCTTTTACCATCGGAGGCTATGTAGACAGCTGATCCAGATTCTGGCATTCCATACCGGGAATCCCAGTCTGGGGTTCCGGCTATACTTTTCTCAAGGAGAAGTTCACATGGCTGTGGTATTCTTCCGTAACCTCAGCCAACTGCCTGCAGAAGTGGAGCCAGCCCCTTGCACAAACCAGCACTTCCTGCTGGTCTTGAGGTGGTCTCTGCCCGTCCTTGGTTTAAAGTCTTCTCTTCAGGTAGTCTTTGGTTGGTAATTCCAGGTCACTGTTCCCTTATTTAGTTTAACTTCTAATTTGATTCTAGGAAGAGGCCTAAGAAATATCCTCTTACACTGTGGCCATTTTGCAATCCTCTCTTCTTTTCCTTTTTATTTTTCCAGAACGTCTCACAAAACATCAGGATATACCTCTGAACACAGGAGGCAAAATAATGTTAGCTCTATGAATTATCTCTTGTGCACATTCATAAATTGCCAGAGATTGACAGGAAAGAACTCAGTGAGAACACAAGCATTTTCTAATGCATTAACCTATCTCTAAATGATCATTAAGAAACTAAAAATGGAAATAAGATGGTTATTCCTTGCCAATTAGTGAAAAAATTGTGAATTTTATTTGCTACAAATAAATTTAAAAAGATACATGGCCTATATGAAGTTTAAAATCCTATTAAAAGACATAAGAGCTGAACAAATGGAAAGATAATCTATGTTCTGAGAGAAGTTTTAATAGCATAACATGACATTTCTTGCAAATGTGATTTATACATTTAATGTTATTCCAATTAGAATTCCAGTACAGTAATAATTTTTTTGTTTTCTTTTGGTTTTTGGGTACAACAATCTTAAAATTAATTTGGCAAAAAAATACCTGAACATACCCGCATTTCCCAACATTTCCCAAAGCACCCACGTAATTCTGCATTTTTTACATGATAGAAAAGCACAATGAAGGAACTTGTCCCATGAGTTATTAGAAATTTCTATATAGTAAAAATAATCAAATCAGTATGATATTGATAGAGTAACAAACCAAGAGACTAGTGGATCAGATCTAAAAAATAAAATATATATAAATATATATGATAAAGGTTATGTTCCATTTAGTGTGAAAAAGAAAAATTATTTAATAAGTTATGCTGATACAATAATTTATATTTCTGGGAAATAAATTTGTATTTTATTTCATTCTTTGAGATAATCTTTTTTATCTTTATGGCATTTTTTCCCCATTACCATTTAGTCCCCTTATATCCCCTACCCCCAGCAATCACCACACTGTTATCCATGTCCATAAGTCCTTTTTCCCTCAATCCCTTCACACCCTAACCCCTCCACCACCAGCTGGATCCTGCTCTCCATCTATGAGCCTATCCCCATTTTCCTTGTTAGTTCAGTTTGTTCATTACATTCCACATATGAGTGAAATCGTATGGTAATTTTCTTTTTTTGATTGGCTTATTTCATTGAGCATAATGTTCTCCAGGCCCACCCATACTGTTGCAAAGGGTAAAATATTCTTTTTTTTATGTCTGAGTAGCATTCCATCGTGTAAATGTTCCATGGGTGTTCTATCCACTCATCTATTAATAGACACTTGGGCTGCTTTGACATCTTTGTGATTGTAAATAACGCTACAATTGAAGTAGTGTTTAGGATTCCTTCAGATAGATATATGTTCAAAAGTGGGATTGCTCAGTCAAAAGGCAGATCCATTTTTAATTTTTTAATGCAGGGGTATCAAACTCATTTTTACCTTGGGCCACATTAGCCTCGTGGATGCCTTCAAAAGGCCAAATGTAATTTCAACTCCTTAACAGTTAAGGAATAGTTACATTTATATAGTTCTAAAATTATTTTGGTCCTTTGAAGGCAACTGCAAGGCGGATGTGGCCCATGGTGAAAATGAGTTTGACACCCTATTTTAAGGTATCTCCATATAGCTTTCCACAGTGGCTACACCAATCTGCATTCCCATCAACAGTGCAAAAGTGTTCCCATTTCTCCATATCTTTGCTAGCACTTGCTGTTTGTTGAATTATTGATGATAGCCATACTGACAGGTGTGAGATGATATCTCATTGTGATTTTAATTTGCATTTCTTTGATGACTGGTGATGTTGAGCATCTTTTCATATTTCTATAGGCCATCTCTATGCCCTGTTTGAAGAAGTGTCTGTTCAGGTCCTTTGCCCACTTTTGGTCTGTTCATTATTTTGGTGTTGAATTTTGTAAGTACTTTATAAATTTTGGATATTAACCACCTAGAATCAGCAAATATGTTCTCCAATTCTTTGGATTGCCCTTTTATTTTGTTAATGATTTCCTTTGCTGTGCAAAACTTTTTAGTTTGATGTAGTCCCACTTGTTATTTTTTTCTTTTGTTTCCCTGACCTAGGGAAATATATTGGGAAAAAAATTTCTATGAGCAATGTCTAAGATTGTGCTGCTTATATTTTCTTCTAGGAATTTTATGGTTTCACATCTAACATTTTAGTCTTTGATCCATTTTGAATTTTTTCTTGAGTGTGGTGTAAGATCGTGGTCTAGTTTCATTTTTCTGCACATAACTGTCCAACTTTCCCAACACCATTTATTGAATAAACTATTTTAGCCCACTGTATATGCTTGTTCCTATGTCAAATATTAATTGACAGTTATGGTATGGGTTTATTTCTGGGCTCTTTATTCTCTTCCATTGATCTATGTGTCTGTTTTTATGCCAGAACCATGCTGTTTAGATTATTCTGGTCTTATAATATAGTTTGATATTTAGTAGCATTATTCTTCCTACTTTGTCTTCTTTCTCAGGATCACTGTTCCTATGTGGGGCCTTTTGTCATTCCATATAAATTTTGAAATATTTATTCTAGTTCTGTAAAATATCTCATTGGAATCTTGATAGGAATTGTGTTGAATTGCTAGATTGCTTTGGTTGGCATAAGCATTGTAATGATGTTAATTCTTCCTATCCATAAACATGGTATGTGCTTCCAATTATTGGTATCTTTAATTTCCTTGGTGTCTTATAATTTTCCAAGTACAGATCTTTTACATCCTTGGTTAGGTTTATTTCTAGGTATTTTATTCTTTTTGAAGCAATTATGAATTAGATTGTTTTCAAAATTTCTCTTTTTGTCAGTTTGTTATTGGCATATAAAACTGCAACTAATTTCTGAATATTAATTTTGTATCCTGTTACATTGCTGAATTCATTTATCAGTTAGAGTAGTTTCTTGGTGGAATCTTTGGGGTTCTCTATGTACAGTATCAAGTTATTTGCAAATAAAGACAGTTTTACTACTTCCTTTCCAATTCGGATGCCTTTTATTGTCTGATTGCTGTGGCTAGGATTTCCAGGACTATGTGGAATAAAAAAGGTGAAAGAGGACATCCCTGCCTTGTTCCCAATCTTAAAGGGAACACTTGTAGTTTTGGCCTAATGAGCATGATGCTTGCAGTAGGTTTGTCATACATGGCTTTATTATGTGCCCCCTAATTCCCACTTTGCTGAGAGTTTTAAAATGCTTTTTCTGCACCTATTGATATGATTGTGTGGTTTTTATCCTTCATTTTGTTGATGTGGTGAATCACATTTATTGATTTGGTAATGTTGTACCAACTTTGCACTCCTGAAATTAATCCTACTTGATCGTGGTGCATGATCTTTTTGAGGCATTGTTGTATTTGGATGTTTGACATGATTCAATCTTCTTCAATTTCTTAAGACTTGTTTTGTGTCTAACATGGGGTTTATCCTAGAAAACATTCCATGTGTGCTTGAAAAGTGTATTCTGCTCCTTTGAGATAAAATGCTCTAAAGATATCAATAAAGTCCATTTGATTTTGTGTGTTATTTAAAGCCTCTGTCTCCCTGTTGATTTCCTGCCTGGAAGACCCTACCATTGAAGTCAATGTTGTGTTAAAATCCCCAACTATGATTGTATTTCTGTAGATCTCTCCCTTTACGTCCATCAAGATTTGCTTTCCATATTTAGGTGCTCCTATGTTGTGTGCATAAATGTTTACTAGGGTTAAATTCTCTTATTGAATTGTTCCCTTTATCATTAGGTATGTCCTCCTCTGTCTCTTACTTAGCCTGGTTTTTAGGCTAAGTCTATTTTGTTGGATATAAGTACTGTTATCCCAGCTTCTTCTCTTCCACTTGTATGAGATATCTTTTTCCATCCCTTTACTTTTTTTTTTTTTTGACGCTGGGACTTATGGCTTTTTTTTTTAATATTTATTTATTTATTTATCTTTAGAGGGGAAGGATAGGAGAGAGGGAGAAGGAGAGAAATATCAATGTATGGTTGCCTCTTATGTGTCCCATGCTGGGAACTGGCCTGCAACCCAGGCATGTGCCCTGACTGGGAATCGAACCGCGATCTTTTGGTTCACAGGCCCGCGCTCAATCCACTGAGCTACACCAGCCAGGGCTCCATCCCTTTACTTTTAGTCTGTGTGTATCTTTTGATCTGGGGCAGGTTTCGTGGAGGCAGAATATATATAGATCTTGTTTTCTTATCTACATTCCTTCTTTAGGTTGGAGCATTTAGGCCATTTACATGTAAGGTGATTATTGGTGGATACATATGTAGTGCCATTTTATTGTTAGACTCTTTTCCTCAGTTTATTTTTCTCTCTCTCTCTTTTCTTCTTCTTAAAGCAAGCCCTTTAATATTTGTTGCAGTACTGGTTTGGGGTTAACAAACTCTAGCTTTTTTATTTTACTGGAAGCTGCTTATTTTCCTTTAATGTTAAATTATAGCCTTATCTGATAAAGTAGCCTTGGTTGCACATCCTTGTTTTTCATTACTTTGAATATTTCACACTCCATTCTTTTCCATAATGATTGTGTTGAGTTACTGGAAGATAGTCTAATTAGTACTCCCTTGTAGGTGACTACCTGCTTTGCTCTTGTGGCTTTTAGGATTCTCTCTTTGTCTTTAAGCCTCATCATTTAAGTTATATTGTGTCTCAGTGTAGGGCTCCTTGGGTCCAATTTGTTTGGGACTCTCTGAGCTTCCTGGACTTGTGTATCTTTTTCCTTAATCAGATTGGAGAAGTTTTTGGTCATTATTTCTTCAAAAGGTGCTGAATGCCTTTTCCACTCTCTTTTCCTTCATTGTTCTTCTTTTATTCATTGTGAATATTGTTATGCTTCATGTTGTTTAAAATGTTTCTTAATCTCTGCTCATATTTTTTTAATTCTTTTTTTTCTTTTTGCTGTTCTGCCTGGGTGTTTTTTCCTACCTTGTCTTCCAAAACAGATTTAATCCTCTGCTTCATGTAACCTACTGTTTATTCCTTTCAGTGTATTACTTGTTTCAGATATTGCATTCTTTATTTCTGACTAGTCTTTTGTTATGGTTTCTGTGTCTTTTTACATGCTGTTGAGTGTCCTTATAATTATTACTCCAAACTCTGTATCTGATACATTGCATTCCTCCATGTCATCTCGTTCTTCTCCTGGAAAATTCTCTTATTCTTTCATGTGGCGTATGTTTCTTTATCTTACCATTTTGGCTTATTCTTTGTATTTTCTCCCTTAGCTGTTAAACTGATCATTTCTTAAACTGATCTGTTGTTAAACTAATCATTTTGTAATCAGCAGCTGGGCTTAAACTCCACAGGGTGGGGTAGAGTAATCCCTTTGGCTTGGCTACTGCTTCCCCTCAGGCTGATGCCACCCGGAGAGGTGTGCTCTGCCTGATAAAGATGGCTTCTGCAGTATGGGGAATGACTCAGTACAGGAATCCTGTCAACTGTACCTTCAGTTCGCTCCCTAGAGTTACAAGCCCCAGACTCTCCTCAGGTGCCTCTAGTCCACTCCATCCTCCCTGTGCTGGAGCCCAGGTTAAGTGGATGCCAACAAAATTTTGTGCATTGGCCCTTTAAGTAGCTCTGCATCTCTAGCCGTCTTTCTGTGGTGGACAGAAACCTGGCTGCTTTTCATAGCTGTATGTTATCTGGGTTCCTTTCTGGCTCTGTTGCTATAGGCCAGGGAGCCAAGCTTGGGGTTTAGACCCCACACTCCTCAGGGGAACCCCTCAGCCACTGAAATATCCCTCCCAAATTTCAGCTGCCATGTGCTGGAGCCCAGCCAGCCCTCTTATGTCTATTCTACACTGCCTGCCTGTCTTGTTTTGGTGAAGTTGTTTTCTGTCTATCTTTAGATATAAGGCTTCTCTCAAGCTAGTATTCAGTTGGTTACTCAGGATGATTTCTCTACAAGTTAGTTGTAATTCCAAGTTGGTTTGGAGGCGGTTAGTGTAGCTTCCATTTACTCTTCTGCCATCTTATATCTCCTTGTACCTTATTTTAAACCATAGGCAAACAACAGCAGATGAATTTCAGTGAAAAAATAAAGCAATATAAATCTTTGCAGGAAACAAGGCAATTATATATAAAATGTATTAGCAAGACTATATCTTTAGGGGAATATTGTTACCAAGACAGAAAAACATATATAATAATTATTATATACAATACATATGTAATATAAATATAAAGTATAAATAATACTAATATATATTTATATATTAGGTCTGTCTGGAAAAAGTCCAACCATTGTTAATATAACAAGAATAATTTTCACAATATTCGTATAACCTGGCAGCCATGAAGAGTAGCTTGGAATCCTCATGTGAAAACAGCGATGACTTCACTGAACTAGTCACTGGGAGCAATAGATGCCTTTGAATGAGCACATATACTGTGTGGTTGTTGCATTCAAAATGACTGAGCAAGTAGAGCAATGAATTCACAACAAATTTTTCATTAAGCTTGGCCATTTTTTTTTTTATTTATAGCCTTCAGGGAGTTGATTTTTTTTATTTTCTCCAAAATTGACAGTTGTATTATTTGGGAGCATTAGTCTCTTAGGAAAGTATTTTTCCATAGGGAGGCAGACCTACCAAGCCTTTACTTTGATCAATGCATCATAGGTACAAATACCTTCTAAGTATTTTGTTTTATTAGAACTTCAGCTATATTATCCAATCTAATGCATTCTTTATGTTTGTGGAGTAGCTACAATTCTGTAACAAAATAATACCCATCATATATACGTGCAATATAAGACTAATAAAGTCTGCCCAAGTCCTCCACCCACTTTTTAATTGGGTTGCTTGTCTTCTTAGAGTGGAGTCTTGTAAGTTCTTTATATATTTTGGAGATTAAACCCTTATCTAAGGTATCATTGGCAAATATGTTTTCCCACACAGTTGGTTCTCTTTTTATTTTAATACTGTTTTCCTTGGCCATGCAGAAGCTTTTTATTTTGATGAGATCCCATTTGCTCAATATTGCTAGCTATCAGAGAGATGCAAATTAAAACCACAATGAGATACCACTTTACACCAGTCAGAATGGCCCTCATAAACAAAGCAACAAACAGCAAGTGTTGGAGAGGGTGTGGAGAAAAGGGGACCCTAGTGCCCTGTTGGTGGGATTGCAGACTGGTACAACCACTATGGAAAACAGTATGGAATTTTCTAAAAAAAAACTAAAAATGGATATATCTTTTGACCCAGAAATTCCACTGCTAGGACTATATCCTAAGAATCCTGAAACACCAATCCAAAAGAACCTATGCACCCCTATGTTCACAGCAGCACAATTTACAATAGCCAAGTGTTGGAAGCAACCTAGGTACCCATCAGTAAATGAATGGATCAAAAACCTATGGTACATTTACACCATGGAATTCTATGCAGCAGAAAGAAAGAAGGAGCTCCTACCCTTTGCCACAGCATGGATGGAACTGGAGAGCATCATGCTAAGTGAAATAAGCCAGGCAGTGAAAGACAAATACCATGTGATCTCACCTTTAACAGGAATCTAATCAACAAAACAAACAAGCATAATATAAGCAAAGACATTAAAATTGAGAACAGGCTGAAAGTCACCAGAGGGGAGAGGGGAGGGAATTGCAGGGGGAAAGGGGAAGGTTTTACAGGAACAAGTATAAAGGACACATGGACAAAAACTATGGGGGGTGGAAATGGGAGGGAGGTAGGGAGGGCTAGGGTGGTGGGTTGGGGTGGGAGTAAAAGACAGAAAACTGTACAAGATCAACAATTAAAATAAAAATTGAAACAATATAAAATAAAATAAAATAATTAAAAAAAGACTCATAAAGTCTTGCTAAGCTTGTGGTATATATTTAATATGTATTGAGACATATATTGTATTATTACTGGTGTGTTTCTTTTTTCATCAAATTTTCAGTGAATGAGAATTAATAAAAGCATATATTCTATCTTTTGGACCCTTACCATATTTGAACCCATAATGTACCTTTTATTCTTCATACGTATTCAGAGCATACATTATAACAATTCCTTTGGAACCATTATCCATGCATACCATGAATGCATATTAATACCAGCATACATTTGCATGATATGAGTTTCCAATGCATTTACTAAATGCATGGTAAAATCTTTATAAAACAGAGTTATGATATTCAAAATATTTTTACTTAAGCATGGTTTTCAGAGGTCTACTTACAATTACTTACAATTCTTCCTAGTTGGCATGGCTAAGTGGATTGAATGTTGGCCAGTGAACCAAAATGTCACCAATTCAATTTCCCATCAGGGCATATGCCTGAATTTTGGGCCAGTTCCCCAGCTAGGGGCGTGCAGGAGACACCCAATTGATGTTTCTCTCCCTCTCTGCCTCATTCCTTTCCCTCTTTTTAGAAATAAATAAATAAAATCTTTAAAAAAAAACCAAAATATTACTTATAATTCTGTCATTGATTAAATGTTATTTCTAAATTTGTAGCAGAAAATAGAAAACCTGGTTTTCAGAGGTCTACATGACCAAAGCTTTTTTAACAAGACTTTTTCTACTGATATACATAAGTTGTAATGAACATATATATTCATTGAGCTCACTGCATAGTTATTATTTTTAAAAACCCTGTAATAGATGGAAAAGTTTGGATAACATCTGCAAGTTTCCAAATTCTGTAATATGTAAATGAATTTAATATATAGACATTGAACAAATTACATGTCATCACAGCTAACGAGTTTTCATTGACTAAAAGAATCCAGAAATGACTTAAATTTATAATGTAAATCCAGCATATCCTTTAGTATCCTGAGGGAAATTTGAAAGTCTTCCAGTTACTGAGTAAATAAAAACAGTAAATAAAAATCTATGAGTTTTTGTATAATTTTAAATACCTTAGATAGTTTTAAGGGTCATAAATAGGATGGCTTTAATGAGCTAAGAAATGCAAGATTTCTGTGAAAGAGTATGTTATGTCCCACTGTCACAATGAAATCAAATTTCAACCTAGCATGAAACAAAAGAGACAGATGTCTGCATTCAGGAAATGTTAACATAAGCATAAAAATCAAAATATCTAGTCAGGAGATACCAATCTTGTACAGGTTTCCAAGATCACTAAATAATCTAGATAATGTTGCTTCAGCCAGTAGTCACCGTGTTCAGTAATATACACTTACATAATTAATACAAAATAACTAGTAGCAAATGTTTAGTTCTTTAAATGTAACACTGTATCAATCACAAAATAAAATGGTCATGTGATTGAAAAAGAAAGCATTTTTTAAATGCAAAACTTTACATTTATAAGGAAGTATTTTTTCTTCAACATGATAATCAGATTAATGTCAAAATTATTAAGTTTATACGAATATTTGTGAAAGTAAGTATTGAAAATAGGGACAAGAGCCCTGGCTGGTGTGGCTCAGTTTATTGGAGCATTATTCCATAAACAAAAAGTTTTCAGGTTCACTCCTGGTCAGGGTACATATCTAGGTTGTGGGTTCATTCTTGGTTGGGGTGGGTACAAGTGGTAACCAAATGATGTTTCTTTCTTACATTAATGTCTTTCTCCATCTGTCTCTCTCCATGCCTTCCCTTCTCTCTAAAATCAACAAACATGCCCATGGGTGAAGATAAAAAAATTAGAGACAAGAATAAGATAAGGAGGCACACTTTTACCACTTTTATTCAACTTAGTATTTACTGGAAGTTCTAAACAGAGCAATAAGTCAAAAAAATAATTAAAAGGCATCCAAACCAAAAGAAAAAGAGTAAAACTCACCATTTGCAGATGACATGACATTATATATAAAAAACCCTAAACATTCCACCAAAAATAAACTGTTAGAATTATTTCAGTATAGTTGCAGAATGCAAAATCAATATTACAAATATATCAATATTACAAATATTGGTAATATAACTCAATATATTATCAATAATGAGTTATCACAAAGAGAAATGAAAAAAAATTCCATTTAAAATTACGTTAAAAGAATAAAATAAATAGAGATAAATTTAATCAAGGAAATGAAAGGCCTGTATGTGGAAAACCATAAAACACTGATGAAAAAATTGAAGACACATATAAATAGAAAGATATTCTATGCTCATGGATTATAAGAATAATATTGTTAAAATGTAAATACTACCCAAAGCAATCTCTGTAGACATTCAATACAATGTTCAATACAATCTCTATCTAAATGTCAATGTTATTTTTTACAGAAATAAAATAATCCTAAAATTTATTTTGAACCATAAAAAACTCCAAAGAGCCAATTCAATCTTGAGAGAAAAGAAAAAAGCTAGAGCCATTGTGTTCCCTGATAATATACTAATATATATTACAAAGCTATAATAATGAAGAGTGTTATATTGGCATAAAAAAGACACATTTTAATGGAACATAGAGTTCAGTTATAAACCTGCACATATATGGTGAATTAATTTATGACAATGTAGCTAAGAATATACAATAGGGAAATGAGAGTCTCTTCACTAAATGGGGCTGGGAAAACTGAACAACTATATGTAAAAAAAGTAAAACTGAACCACTATCTTACACCATACACAAAAATTACCTCAACATGGATAAGACATGAATATAAGAACTGAAACCATGAAACTCCTACAGCAAAACACAAGTGATAAGTGCCCTGAGATTGGTCTTGGCTATGATTGTTTGGATTACCATCAAATCAAAGGCAACAAAAGCAACAATGAAGAACTGTGATTACATCCAAATAAAATGGCTTTGCACCACAAAGAAAACCATCAAGAAAATAAAAAGGCAACCTATGGAATTGCAGAAAATATTTACAAATCATATACCTGATAAGGGTTTAATGTGATGTCTGTCTGGGAAAAGTTCAACCTTTGTTAATATATCAAGAATGATTTGTGCTACATTGATGTAACCTGGTAGCTAAAGAGAGTGGCTGGGATATGTATGCATGAACAATGATGACTTCACTGTACTTGTCAGTAGGGGCAGTAGACACCTTTGAGTAAGCATATGTACTCCATGGCCATTGCATTCAAAATGACTGAGTGAGCAGAACAATGAATTTGCTTCAAATTTTGCATTAAGCTTGATTTCCCTCCTCAGAGGAAACACTCCTTCTTGGAAACTATTTGGATGATTCAGAAGGCTGTAGCTATTGGCAAGTGGTGATTGGCAGATTCAACACAACAATGCACCTGCTCATGCATCATGTCTCATTCAGAGCTTTTTGGTAAAATATCAAATCACCCAGGTGACTCAGCTCCCCCCAGCCCATATTTGGTGCCCTGAAACCTCTGGTATTTTCCAAAACTTATCACATTTGAAAGGGAAGATATTTCAGAGCATCAATAAGATTCAGGAAAACACAATGGGGCAGCTGGTGGTGATTGGGAGTATAGTGTGAGGTCCCAAGGTGCCTACTTTGAAGGGATCTGAGACATCATTGTCTTATGTACGATGTTGCTAGTATTTGTATTTTCAACAAATGTCTATATTTTTAATATTACATCCTGGATACTTTCTGGATAGAATCATATGTGAAATCTACATAAAACTCATACGACTCAATAGTAAAAAAAAATCTGACTCAAAAATGGGAAGAGGATCTGAATAGATAATATTTTCCCAAGGAAGACATCCAAATGGCCAATAAGTACATGAATAGGTGTTCAACATCACTAATCACAAAGGCCATGTAAATCAAAACCAAAACATCTCACTCATGTTAGAATGGCTATTATCAAAAGACAAGAAATAATGAGTGTTGGCATATATTCAGAAAAAGAAACACAGTGCACTGCTGATAGGAATGTAAATTGGTATGACTACCATGGAAAACAGTATAGGGATTCTTCAAAAAATTAAAAATAGAACTATCATATGATCCTGCAATTCCAGTTCTGAGTATTCATAGTCTTTTATAGTCCAAAGACTATAAAAACACTAAATTGAAAAGATACATGGTCATTGCAGCATTATTTACAATAGTTGATGCGGAAGCAACTCAAGTGTCTATTAATGAATGAAAAAATTAAAAATATTATGTGTATATATTATTCAGCCTTAAACATGAAGGAGACCTTGCATTTGCTACAACTTTGATGGACCTTGAGGATATTATAGTAAGTGAAATAAGTCAGACACAGAAAGACAATAACCATAGGGTTGTACTTGTATGTTGAATACCCCTTCCCCTCACAAAGAAAAACAAAACACTGAGATCATAAATACAGAGTACAGATTGGTGGTTCCCAGAGGAAATGGTGAGGGTTGGGGGATTGGCAAAATGGGTGAAGGTGGTCAAAAAGCCCAAAATTCCAATTATAAGATAAGTCACAGACATAATATATAGCATAATGACTGTAGTTATCAATACAGTATTGGAACTTCCCACAAAGATGGAGGCATAAATAAACATACTTCACCTCCTCATACAGCCATAGGAAGGATTCCAACTAACCTCGAAACTAAAAACAACCAGAACTTCCAGAAAATCAAACTGTAGAAAGTCCAACAACCAAGGATTTAAAGAAAAAATATTCATCCAGATGAGTAGGAGGGGCAGAGATGGGCAGCTGGGGTGGAGAAGACATGGTAGGCAGTGGCAAGGTAGCAGCTGTGAGGAAATGGTAAGTCGGGTGGCAGTGGCTGGAGGAATAGGTGGTCCCACAATCATGTGTGGCAGATAATAAGTGGGAGGAGCAACTACAAAGCAAGAAATCAGACCACACAGCACAGGGTTCCAAGGCTGTGAAAATAAAGTATCATAACTTCTGGCTATAAAAACCAGCAGGGATTGGGGTGGCAGAAGGAACTGCAAGTCTCTCAGGAGAGTCCATTTAAAGGAACTTCATGGAATTAGAATGTATGTAAACACACCCACTCTCGGACTCAGCAAA
The DNA here is from genome assembly GCA_039655065.1 of Glossophaga mutica. Classification (NCBI taxonomy): domain Eukaryota; kingdom Metazoa; phylum Chordata; class Mammalia; order Chiroptera; family Phyllostomidae; genus Glossophaga; species Glossophaga mutica. The sequence continues at coordinate 33,922,234 of CM077313.1, read as the reverse complement.
AGGAGAGCAGTTAGAAGAGTGCCCGTTTCATACAGGAAGTGCAAGAAGTGTGGAAACAGGGTGAGAGCCAAGCAAGTGGCATTGTTTCCTCTCTGACCCCTCCCTCACATACAGCACCACAAAGCAGTGAAATGGGTGGCCCTACCATGGAAAATACCTAAGGCTCTATCATTTACATTACAGGTACTCCAGGACCAGCTCTACATAATACACAGAAACAAACATAAGGAGGCTGCCAAATTGAGGAGACAAAGAAATATGGCCCAAATGAAAGAACAGATCAAAACTCCAGAAAAAGAAAAAAATAAAATGGATATAACCAATCTATCAGATGCAGAGTTCAAAACACTGGTGATAAAGATGCTCAGAGAATATATCTGCTCAGAGAATATATCAAGTATAACAAACACATAAGGGAAGAAATGAAGGTTATTCTAAGTGGAATAAGGAAAAATCTATGAGGAACCAACAGTGAAGGGAAGGAAGCTAGGATTCACATCAACAATTTCGAACATAAGGGAAAAATAAACAGTCAACCAGTACAGAATGAAGAAACAAGAATTCAAAAAATGAGGAGAGAATAAGAAGACTCTGAAACATCTCCAAGTGTGCCAACATCCATATCATAGGGATGACAAAAAGAGGAAGAGGAAGTAATTGAAAACTTATTTCAAAAAAATAATGAAAGAAAACTTCCCCAATCTGGCAAAGGAAATAGACATACAAGACCAGGAAGCACACAGAGTTCCAAACAAATTGGACTCGACAGGGCCACACCAAGATAAATCATAATTAAAATGTCAAAGGTTAAAGATAAAGAGAGAATATTTAAAAGCAGCAAGGGAAAAGAAGAGAGTTACCTATAAAAAAGTTCCCATAAGACTATCAGCTGATTCTTCAAAAGAAACTTTGTAGGCAAGAAGGGATTGACAAGAAGTATTCAAGGTGATGAAAAGCAAGTACCTACAACCTAGCTTACTCTATCCAGAAAAGCTATCATTTAGAATGGAAGGGCATATAGCGCTTTCCAGACAAGGTATATTTAAAGTAGTTCATTATCACCAAGCCCTTATTATGTGAAATGTTAAAGGAACTTATCTAAGAAAAAAAGATCAAAACTATGAACAGTAAAGTGACAACAAACAACTAGAACAGGAATAGAATCATAGAAATGGAGATCACATGGAGGGTTATTAGAGGGGATGAAGGAGGGAGAGGAGGGGAAAAGTATAGGAATTTAAAAGCATAATAGGTAGGTGCAAAATAGACAGGGGGATGTTAAGAATAGTTTAGGAAATGAAGAAGCCAAAGAACTTATATGTATGTCCCATGGACATGAACTAAGGGGTTGGGGGGATAGGTGGAGGGAAGGTAGATACTGAGTGGAGGGGAGCAAAGAGGAAATATTGGGACAACTGTAATAGAGTAATCAATAAAATATACTTAAAAACAATATGTCATGGCATATTCAAATTAATTGCTGAGAGAGTAAATCTTAAAAGTTCTAATTAGACAGAAAAATTTTGGTAATTATGTGTAATGATAGGTATTAATGAAAATATTATTGTGATCATTTCACAACATATAAAATATTGAATCATAAATTTTATATCTTATAATAATATATTATGTAAATTTTACCACAGTTCTAAAACAAAAATAAAACATAGGGACACATAAAGAAAGAAATCAGAAATGTGTTTATAATATATTTATATTTTAGAGAAAACAGTGCCTATTATTATGAATGCATGGTGACAGAATCTTTGTTCAGGACTTGTGTCAGTGGTACATAATTTGTGAAAGAATCTGACCAAATTTGGTTAGCTCTTAGATTCTTTTCAGCAGTAAAATTTATATAGTAGCACAACCTCAAATGTTACAAAATATTTAACTGATGGCCAAATAGATACCCTAAATGATTCTTTCAAACAATTATAAAATTTTAAGCATGAAGTATAAATTTTGACCCACAAAACAAATATTCTCAGACATTCACCTTAGATAGGTTGCATAGACTGCCATATATTCCACTGGTTTTTCTGAATTTTTATTATTTACTGTCATCTTAGTATTTTAATTTTTTATTTAATTTTATATTTCTTATAAATAGAAATGAAACTGTAAAACAAAGGATAAAAGTAGAAATGACAGATGGAGGCAAATACTTAGATTTCACCAAAAATAGGTTTTCAAGGGCTGGTTCTTTGAAAAAATAAGTAAGATTGATAAACATTTAACCAGAATCATAAAAAAAGGATGGGGCTCAAATGAATACAATAAAAAATTGAAAGAAGAGACATAATAACTGATACCATGGAAACACAAGTGATAAGAACACATTACAACAACTATATGCCAATAATTGGACAATCGGGAAGACATGGAGTAATTCCTATAAACATAAAATCTCCCAAAACTGAACCAAGAAAAAACATAAAATCTGAATAGGCCAATTACAACTAATGAAATTGAAGCAGTAATAAGAAAAAATTCCAACACATAGTATACCTAGACTAGATGGCTTGATCAATGAATGTTTTCAAACATTCAAAGAAGAACTAACACCTATCATTTTCAAATTATTACAAAAAATTCAAGAGGAGGAAGGTCTCTAAATCTCATTTTATGAGGACGACATTATTCTGAATCCAAAACCAGATAAAAACACCACAAGGAAAAAATTATAGACCAATATCACTGATGAACATAGATGCAAAAAATTCTCAACAAAATATTAGCACTCCAAATCTAGTAATATATTTAAAATATCATACACCTTGATCACCTGGGATTTATTTCTGGGATTCAAGGTTAACAGAATGTATGTAAATCAATAAACATGATATACCACATAAACCAAATGAAGTATAAAAATCATATCATATCAATAGATTAAGAAAAGCATTTGACAAAATCTATCACCCTTCTATGATAAAAAGAAATCTCAGCAAGGCAGAAATAGAGAAAACATAATGAAGTCTCTACATAACAAACACACAGTTAACATCATATTCAATGGGGAAAATCTAAAAGCATTTTCCTTAAGATTAGGAAGAAGATAAGGATGTCCTCTTTAACCACTCATTCAACATAGTACTGGAAGTCCTAGACAGAGCAATCAGACAAAAAAAAAAAGAAAGAAGAAATAACAAAAGAATGAAATCTAAATTTAAAATGTAGAAATGAAATGATCATTATTTGCACATAATATCATACTGTATATAAAGATTCTACAAAAAACTACTGGAACTGATAAATAAATTTAGTAAAGTAGCAGGACACAAAATATTCAGAAATCATTTGCATTTTATACATCAATAATAAACTCTAAGAAGGGGGGGAGAGAAGATGGCAGTGTGGTAGGAGGGAGCAGACCCCATTTCCCCTCTACACACGGGAGAAAAACTGGGCCAATCTACAAAAGATCAGAGCAGACAAGGAACAGTAACACAGCATATTTGAGAACAAGAGGTCGGAAATTCTAGCGGACACTGAAAAACCAGCGGTAAGGAGAGCTCTTCCGAACAATAGGAGCCCAGGGTCCAGGGCGCGGAGAGCGGGGCGGCTGAGGCCCCAGCCCGGTGCTCCACCAAGCCTGCCCTAGGGCTCTGGGAAGGGAGCTGGGTCAGCTGCTGAACCCAATGGGAGATCTCAGGGGCCACCGGAGTGACTGCGGCAGAGCCAAAGTGGGTGCCCCCACGCCAAGTCACTTCGAGACTTTGAATCGAGTTTTCGTGGTCGCCGGGTGACTACTAAATCACAGTCGCCCCAACCGCTGACAGAGGTGCGTGTGAAGTGAGACAGCTGCATGAAAATAGGCACCCTCAGGGGACCGCACATGGTCGAGGGATAGTGGACACTCGTGAAAACATAGGCGCTGGCCACTGGAGACAGCTGTGGAGCCTAAGGTGCAGGCGCGAGATAGCTGCTGGAGCACAGACCCGGACGCGCCACAGAAAGCCGCAGGGGCAAAGGCGGGCAGCTGCGCACAGCTGGACAACAGAGCACACACCCATAAACTCAGGGAAGTGCGCACACACCAAGAGGCTCAGAACACACGCTGGAAACCCTGTGGGGAGAGGCGCCCACTAACGCTGGGATACATAGCACAATGAGGACTGAGTTCTGAACACAGAGAAAAGCAATAAGATCTCCCCTCGGCCAATGCAGCCAGCAAGACCAGAAAAACCGGCTCGGCAAGTTTGAAAACAACAAGAGGGTTTTGTTTTGTTTTTTGTTTTTTTTTTTTAATATATATATTTTTAAATATTTTGTTTTGCTTTGCTTATTCTTTTTTTTTTTTTTTTTGGCTGTTTATATTTGTGTGGGTGTGTGTGAGGGTGTATCTGTTTTTTGATTTGCCAGTTTGTTTGTGTCTTTTTGTTTGTATGCCTGTCTATTTATATGAGTTTTTAACTATTCCTTCTTCATTATTTTTATCTTCTTCTTTACTCCCCAACTCCTTTTGTCTCCCTTGAATTCCTTCTTGTCTTATTCCCTCTTCCTTTCTTTCCAATTTTATCTCTTCTACCCTCCTCTTTTTTCTTCTTTCTTCTTTTTTCATTTTCCCCCCTCTTCTTTTTTTAAATACCCACGAGTGAGACAAAACAAACAAACAAACAAGCCTGGAACTGTGAAAAAAAACAGAGTTGGCCTCCAAAAGAGGGTATTCCAGCTGATGAGACAGTGGAAGCTGTGAACAACAGGATATCTGAAGGAGAATCCACCAATGAATCTCACAGATATTCTACCACAGAAGGTCATACCACAAACCCAGGGAGACAGAACAGATCATTTAAGAAGTTGAGGCTAACAACAAGAGTCTTACAAACAATGGGAAGACAAAAGAACAATCCCCAAATGAAAGGAAAGGAGGAAGCTCAAGAAAGAATGCTAAATTAAACAGAGGCAACTCAACTATCAGATATCGAGTTCAAAGCAATGGTTGTCAGGAAGCTCCATGAGCTCTCAATGAGCTACCACAAACTACAGGGAAGTTATGATGAACTCACCGCAAACTATATCAACATGAAAAAGGAAATAGAAACTATCAACAAGGGCCAAGAGGTAATGAAGAACACAATCTCTGAACTGAAGAACACAGTAGAAGGAATGAAAAGCAGAATCGATGAAGTAGAAGATCGGATCAGCGACGAGTTGGAGGACACAATAGAAAAAAACACTCAGAATGAGCAAGATAAGGAAAAGAGGCTTAGAAAGAATGACGAGGGTTTAAGAGAAATGCAAGACAACATGAAATGGAATAATATCCGTATAATAGGGATACCAGAAGGAGAGGAACAAGAACAAGGGATAGAAAACCTGTTTGAAAAAGTAATGATGGAAAACTTCCCTAATTTGATGAGAGAAAAAGCCACACAAATCCAGGAAACACAGAGAGTCCCAATCAAAAGGAAGCCACACAGGCCCACTTCAAGACACATCATCATTAAAATGGCAAAATTCCAAGACAAAGAGAGAATCTTAAAGGCAGCAAGGGAGAAAAAGGAAGTAACATACAAGGGGGCCCCAATCAGGTTAGCATCTGACTTCTCAATGGAAATGCTCCAAGCCAGAAGAAAATGGCAAGAAATATTCCAAGCAATGAGAACCAAAGGCCTGCAACCCAGACGACTTTACCCAGCAAGGCTTTCAATCAAGATAGAAGGCCAAATAAGGAGCTTCCCAAACAAAAGAAGTCTGAAAGAATACACCTCTACCAAACCAATTCTGCAAGAGATACTAAAGGGACTGCTTTAAGGGAAGAAAGGAAAAGACAGAGCGAGAAAGAGAGAGAGGAACACAGGTACGAAAATGGCAATGAATAAATATCTATCAATAATAACCTTAAATGTAAATGGATTAAATGTTCCAATCAAAAGACATAGAATAGCTGAATGGATAAGAAAGCATGACCCACACATATGCTGCCTACAAGAGACCCACCTCAGGACAAAAGACATACACAGACTCAAAGTGAAGGGCTAGAAAACAAATTTTTCAAGCAAATGATCAGGAAAAAATAGCTGGGGTAGCAATACTCATATCAGACAAAACAGACTGCAAAAGAAGGGCCATAAAGAGAGACCCAGAAGGTCACTTCATAATACTCAAGGGAAGAATCCACCAAGAAGACATAAATATTGTAAATATTTATGCACCCAATGGAGGAGCACCTAAATACATCAAGAAAGTTTTAGAGGACATCAAGAAAGATATTGACAGCAACACAATTATAGTAGGGGATTTTAACACCCCACTGTCAAAAATGGACATATCTTCCAAACAAAATATCAACAAAGATATTGTGGCACTGAACAACACTCTAGAGGAAATGGACTTAACTGATATATATAGAGCCCTTCATCCCAAAGAAGCTAAATACACTTTCTTTTCAAATGCACATGGAACATTTTCAAAGATAGACCACATGATAGGACACAAATCAAGCCTCAACAAATTCAAGAAAATTGAAATCATACCAAGCATTTTCTCTGACCACAAGGGACTGAAACTAGAAACCAACCCCAAGGAGAAAAACCCCAAACCCTCAAAATCATGGAGTTTGAATAGCATGCTATTAAACAATGAATGGGTCAAGAATGAAATTAGGGAGGAAATCAAAAAGTTTCTTGAAACAAACAATAATGAACTCACATGGACCCAAAACTTATGGGACACAGCAAAGGTAGTCCTCAGAGGGAAGCTTATAGCGATAAAGGCCTATCTAAAAAAGACAGAAACATCTCAAACAAACAACCTAACCCTACGCTTACAAGAACTCGAGGAACAACAACAAAGACATTCCTGAGCAAGTAGAAGGGAAGAAATAACCTAGATGAGAGCAGAATTAAATGACATAGAGATTGAAAGCACAATCCTAAAGATCAATGAATCCAGGAGTTGGTTCTTTGAAAAGATCAACAAAATCGACAAGCCTTTAAGCAGGCTCATCAAGAAAAAAAGAGAGAGGACTCAAATAAACACAATCAGAAATGAAAGAGGAGAGATTACAACTGACACCGCAGAAATACAAAGGATTGTAAGAAATTACTATGAAGAACTGTATGCCAAGAAATTTGAAAACCTAGGTGAAATGGATAGGTTTCTAGAAAAATATAACCTTCCAAAACTCAATGAAAAAGAAACAGAAAGCCTGAACAGACCAATAACAGGAGATGAAATTGAAGCAATAACAAAAAAACTTCTGACACACAGAAGCCCTGGACCAGATGGTTTCACAGGAGAATTCTACAAAGCATTTACGGAAGAGCTAACCCCTATCCTTCACAGACTATTCCAAAAAATCCAAAATGATGGAAGACTCCCAAACTCTTTTTATGAAGCCAGCATCATCCTAATCCCAAAACCAGATAAAGACACAACAAAGAAGGAGAACTTCAGGCCAATATCGCCTGAACATAGATGCTAAAATCCTCAACAAAATATTGGCAAACCGCATCCAACAACACATTAAAAAGATCATACACCATGACGAAGTGGGATTCATCCCAGGGATTCAAGGATGGTTCAACATTTGCAAATCACTAAATGTAATTCATCACATAAACAAAAGCAAAGACAAAAATCATATGATCATATCATTAGATGCAGAAAAAGCATTTGATAAGGTACAGCACCCATTTATGATAAAAACACTCAGCAAAGTGGGAATAGAGGGAGCATTCCTCTGCATAATAAAGGCTATATATGAGAAACCTACAGCCAGCATCATACTCAACAGGCAAAAACTAAAATCTTTTCCACTAAAATCAGGAACAAGACAAGCCTGTCCACTTTCACCACTTCTATTCAATATAGTACTGGAAGTATTAGCCACAGTGATTAGACAAGAAAAGGAAATAAAAGGCATCCAACTTGGAAAGGAGGAAACAAAACTATCATTGTTTGCAGATGACATGATAGTATACATAGAAAATCCTATAGTCTCGGCCAAAAATCTGCTCAACCTAATAAATGAATTTGGCCAAACAGCCAGATACAAAGTCAATATTCAGAAATCAAAGGCATTTTTGTATACCAACAATAAAACAACAGAAGCAGAAATCAAGAAAAAATCCCATTCGGTATAGCAAAAAGAAAAATAAAATACCTAGGAATAAACCTAACCAAGGAGGTAAAAGAGCTGTATACAGAAAACTACACAACACTGAAGAAAGAAATCAAGGAAGACACAAATAAATGGAAACACATACCGTGTTCATGGATTGGAAGAATTAACATCATCAAAATGTCCATACTTCCCAAAGCAATCTACAGATTCAATGCAATACCTATGAAAGTACCAATGGCATATTTCACAGATATAAAACAAACTCTTCAAAAATTTATATGGAACAATAAGCGACCGAGAATAGCGGCAGCAATCTTGAGAAAGAAGAGCAAAGCAGGAGGGATCACAATAGCTGATACCAAAATGTATTACAAGGCCACTGTAATCAAAACAGCCTGGTACTGGCATAAAAACAGGCACGTGGACCAGTGGAATAGAACAGAGAGCCCAGAAATAAACCCTAGTCTCTATAGTCAATTAATATTCAACAAAGGGGCCAGCAACATAAAATGGAGCAAAAATAGCCTCTTCAACAAGTGGTGTTGGGAGAAATGGACAACTTCGTGCAAGAAAATGAAACTTGAGCACCACCTTACACCATAAACAAAAATAAATTCAAGGTGGATAAAAGATTTAAACATAAGCCGTAACACCATTAAAGTCCTAGAGGAGAACATAGGCAAGAAAATCTCAGATATTCCATGCAGCAACATTTTTACGGATATGTCCCCTAAAGCAAGGGACATAAAGGAAAGAATAAACAAATGGGATCTCATCAAAATAAAAAGCTTCTGCATGGCCAAGGAAAACAGTATTAAAATAAAAAGAGAACCGACTGTGTGGGAAAACATATTTGAACATGATACCTCAGATAAGGTTTTAATCTCCAAAATATACAAAGAACTTACACGACTCCAGTCTAAGAAGACAAGCAACCCAATTAAAAAATGGTCAAAGGACTTGGGCAGACACTTCTCCAAGGAGGACATACAGAGGATCCAGAGACACATGAAAAGATGCTAAATATCGCTAGCTATCAGAGAGATGCAAATTAAAACCACAATGAGATACCACTTGACACCATTCAGAATGGTCCTCATAAACAAAGCAACAAACAGCAAGTGTTGGAGAGGGTGTGGAGAAAAGGGGACCCTAGTGCATTGCTAGTGGGAGTGCAGACTGGTACAACCGCTATGGAAAACAGTATGGACTTTTCTAAAAAAAACTGAAAATGGATATACCTTTTGACCCCACAATTCCACTGCTAGGACTATATCCTAAGAACCCTGAAACACCAATTGAAAAGAACCTATGCACCCCTATGTTTATAGCAGCACAATTTACAATAGCCAAGTGTTGGAAGCAACCTAGATGCCCATCAGTAAATAAATGGATCAAAAAACTGTGGTACATTTACACAATGGAATTCTATGCAGCAGAAAGAAAGAAGGAGCTCATACCCTTTGCAACAGCATGGATGGAACTTGAGAGCATCATGCTAAGCGAAATAAACCAGGCAGTGAAAGATAAATACCATATGATCTCACCTTTAACAGGAAGCTAATCAACAAAACAAACAAACAAGCATAATATAACCAAAAACATGGAAACTGAGAACAGGCCTAAAGTCACCAGAGTGGAGGGGGGAGGGAATTTCAGGGGAAAAGGGGAAGGATTTACAGAAACGAGTATAAAGAACACATGGACAAAAACTATGGGGGGGTGGTGGAATTGGGAGGGAGGTGGGGAGGGCTGGGGTGGTGGGTTGGGTGAGAATAAAAGACAGAAAACTGTACAAGATCAACAATTAAAATAAAAATTTTTTTAAAAATAAAAATTAAAAAAACAAGAAATGGAACTACATCAAACTAAAAAGTTTTTGGTGAGTAAAGGAAACCATCAAAAAAATTAAAAGACAACCTACTGAATGGGAGAAGATATTCATTAATGATATATTCAATAAATGGTTAATTTCCAAATTATATAGCATAATAGCAAACAACAACAATAACGAATACAGCAATTAATAAAGTGGCAGAGGACCTGAATAGATATTTTCACATAGAGGACTTACATATGACAAATAAACTTATGAAAATATACTCAACATCACTAATCATCAGAGAAATACAAATTAAAATTCCAATGAAATATCCCCTCATACCTGTCAGAATGGCTATCATTAATAAATCAAACAACAAGTGTTGGCAAGAATGTGGAGAAAAAGAAACCCTGGTGCATTATTGATAAGAATTCAGACTGGTGCAGCCTCTGTGGAAAACTGCAGAAAGTTTTCTCAAAAAGTTAAAAATAGATCTACCGTAAGACTTAGCAATTCCACTTTCTTCCACATATTCCATATGTGAAGAAAGCCAAACCACTAATTCAGAAAGGAATATGTACCCATATGTTCAATGCAGCATTATTTTCCATAGCCAACCAAGACATGGAAGCAACCTCAGTGTCCATGAATAATCAAATGGATAAAGAAGAAGTACTACATAAAATAGAATGTAACATATTGTCATTTGCAACAAAATGCATGAACCTAGAGGGTTTTATGCTAAGTGAAATAAGTCAGACAGAGATCATACGATTTCACTTATGAGAAATCTAAAAAACAATCAAAAAATGAAAAAAACAATAGAGGAACAAACTCAGAGATATAGAGAACAAATTAATAGTTGCTAGAGGGGCAGGGGGAAGTTGGGTGGGAAAGTTGAAGGATAATGGAGTAGAATTGGCAGTTAAAAATATTCATAGTGATATAATGTACAGTACAGAGAATATAGCCAATAACATTGTAATAATTATGTATGGTGTCAAATGGGTACTGGACTTACCAAGGAGTTCATTTTGTAAGTTATATAAATGCCTAATCACTATGTTGTACACCTTAAATGAATATGATATTGCATATCAACTACAATTTAAGTGTTTAGAATTATTTTTAATTCATATAAATTATTGAATTGTAATAATTTTCAATAAATATCAAACTTTAGCCCCATATATATATCTTTATATATTTACCTATAAATATATACTTATATGAAAATTAATTTCTTAAATCCTCACTGACAATATGTTTCCATTGACTTTTAGAGAGAGAAGAAGGGAGGAAGGGATGGATGGTGGGAGGGAGGGAGAGAGAGAGAGAAAGAGAAATATCAATTGGCTGCCTCCCGTATGTACCCCAATTAGGGATTGAACCTGCAACCTAGGCAAGTGCCCTGACCAGGAATGGAATCAGCAAACTTTTGGTGCATGGAATGATGTTCCAACCAACTGAGCCACATGGCCAGGGAAAATACATTTTTATAAGGATTCCAACATTTTAAAGCTTAGTATCCCCATGGAATATGCAGATGTGTAAATGATTTTAGAAATCTCTTTATAGATTATGCCTTCCATATATTTTGTATTTTCCCAAATGTCCAGTGCAGTGTTCTATACACAGTAAGCATTACTGATTGACTAGCAAATATTAGAAGTAAATAAGAAGTAACTTAAGGTTGTGTCTTACTTAATTTTTAGAAAATAAATAGGTTGCAGTGTATCACAAATTTTTTGAAGAGGCTTTTTAAAAGAAACAAAAAAACAACTTAAAACCTTTTAAAGTTAATTTTCATGCTTAAGAAAAGTGTCTGCACTTATTCATTTATTTCACAAATAATTGAAACTTACTCCGAGCTAAGCATGGTTTGAGGCACTAGAGATTCAATGATGAATCCTGCCATCATACAACATGCTCAATGAGATCAAATACAAAAATTGTACTGAAGATTCAAGAAGCCAAGAAGAGGGGCAACATGATATCATGATGGCTTACGACCCTGGGGTAAGCTTGATCAGAGCCATTTTGGGCCCAAATATGAAGTAAGATAGAGCACTGAAGTTCTTACTGTTGAATAGTGAGAACTCAAATGCGACCTTGAGTGCCAGTGACCTCACCACTGAGCATGATGTATAAAAGGCAGAAATCCCTGGCCTTGGCTCCTCAGACTAAACTGATCCCTCACTGCACAGGTGGCTGCTGAAATGTAGGTTTCTGTGAGAGCAAGAGAGGCCACAAGAAGATGTATATCTACCCCTATGGTTCCCTGACATGGAATGCATGCCCAGCTGGTTTACTGGGCAATGGTATAAATCAAGGAGAAAGAAACCTTAAGCTGTTGTTATTTGTGTTCTTTAAACTTGGATCCACATTTTTGTTCTTTCCCTACTTCATCACTCACCATGATAAACAATTGTTTTATTATCTCTGACTTCCAACTGAAATTCTTTTAAATACAAGGTAGTTACTAGCTAGGGTCTTTTATAGTTAAGAAACTTCAGTCACATCAGGTTATTTAGTCCTTGATATATGAAAAAATAGAGGCAAGAAGTAGGATTGCAAAAATGTTGATATATTTAAAAATATATATAACCAATTTTTTAGCACATCCATAAACCTCATGTACATTTTAAAATTATAATGTCAAAAGTCAAGTGCGACCTTTATTTATGTTGATATTCACCTTTCAATTGAGGCACAAAACAAGTATCTGGAGCACATGAATCCTCAACCTATTTATCAGAACTATGCATAGCCACTGATACTCACCTTAGTGATAATTTTTCAAAATATATAGATATGCTCTATATGTTGTCATTTCTTAGAAAAGTGAAGAATGTGTTACATTTTGTTTCTACTAGGAAAATTCTACAAATCAGACCATTCTAAATACATGAATAGAGTTCTTTATATATTTTGGAGATGAAACCCTTGTCTGAGATATCAATGGCAAATATGTTTTCCCTTGGATCTCTTTTCATTTTAATGCTATTTTCTTTAGCTGTGCTGAAGATTTTTATTTTGCTGAGATCCCACTTGTTTATTCTTTCCTTTATGTCCCTTGCTGTAGGGGACATACATTGATGAAAATATTGCTGCATGGAATATTCGAGATTTTCCTGCCTATGTTCTCCTTGAGGACTTTTATGGTGTCACAACTTATATTTAAGTCTTTTATCCACCTTATATTTATTTTTGTATGGTGTAAGTTGGTGCTCAAGTTTCATTTTTTTGCATGTGGCTGTCCAGATCTGCCAACACCATTTGTTGAAGAGGCTCTTTTTACTCCACTTTATGCTTCTGACCACTCTGTCGAATATTAATTGACCTTAGAGACTTGGGTTTATTTCTGGTCTCTCTATTCTGTTTCATTGGTCTATGTGTCTGTTCAAGACAGACAATCCAATTAAAAAATGGGCAAAGGACTTGAACAGAAACTTCTCCAAGGAGGATATATACAGGGCCCAGAGACTTATGAAAAGATGCTCAGAATCAGTAGCCATCGGAGAGATGCAAATTAAAACCACAATGATATACCACTTCACACCAGTCAAAATGCCCATCATAACCAAATCAACAAACAAGTGTTGGAGAGGTTATGGAGAAAAGAGAACCCTAGTGCATTTTTAGTGGGAATGCAGACTGGTGCAGCCACTATGGATAACAGCGTGGAATTTCCTCAGAAAACTAAAAATGGAACTGCCTTTTGATCCAGCAATGCCACTGCTGGGATTATACCCTAAGAATCCTGAAACATCAATTCAAAACAGACTATGAACCCCAATGTTCAAAGCAGTGTTATTTACAACAGCCAAGTGCTGGAAGCAACCTAAGTGCCCATCTGTAAGTGAGTGGATCAAAATACCATGGTACATTTACACAGTGGGATACTACATAGCAGAAAAAAAAGAAGCAGCTCCTACTTTTTGCAACAGCATGGGTGGAACTGGATATGCTGAGTGAAATTAGCCAGGTGGTAAAAGACAAATACCATATTATCTCACCTTAAGTAGAACCTAATCAACAAAACAAATAAGCACACAAAGTACAACCAGAGACATGGAAATTAAGAACAAACTGCCAGTAACCAGAGGGGAGGTGGGAGGGAATAAAGAGTGAAAAAGGGGGAAGGGTTTTTAGGAACATGGACAAAACAAAAAAGGGTATGATCAAGAGTGGGAAGTGGGGACAACTGGGGTAGAGGGGAGTGGTTTGGGGGCAGGGAATGGAGACAACTGTACTTGAACAACAATAAAAAAAGTTTTTAAAAAGAATTGAATAAATACTATATTCTTTAGATTGGCAGGTCCCAAACACAAAATCGTAGAGTACAAGCCCCTTGGAAACTTTTCAAATATACAGATTACCAGGCACTGCCCATGGGGATTCTAATATAATGCATAAAAGATGGATCCCAGGCATTTACCTTTCAAAAAGTCTTTAATATCCAATGAAAGGAATGGTTTGGTAATCAGTGCCTTTTTTTAAATTTTAATTGTTATTCTTGTACAATTTTCTTTTACTCCCATCCCAGCCCACCGCCCTAGCCCTCCCTATCTCCCTCCCATTTCCACCCCCCCTAGTTTTTGTCCATGTGTTTTTTATACTTGTTGCTCTAAACCCTTTCTCTTTTCCCCTGAAATTCCTTCCCCTCTCCCCTCTGGTGACTGTCAGCCTATTCTCAATTTCAGTGTCTTTGGTTATATTTTGCTCATTTGTTTTGTTGATTAGGTTCCTGTTAAATGTGAGATCATATGGTATTTGTCTTTTAACGCCTGATTTATTTCGCTTAGCATAATGCTCTCCACTTCCATCCATGCTGTAGTGAAAGGTAGTGCCTTTTTACTAAAGCTCTTCAGCATACAGTGTTTTAGCTGGGCTTTTATTCTGCTACTATTTTGATATAACTTTCTGATCTCTGTTACATAGTTATAGCAACACTATGATGCAGTATTTTTTTTTTGCATTTTAAAGTTTAAATGCTCTAATTTTTAATATTTAAAAATTCTAATCAGTTGAGTTCTCAAAATAGTAATATATATAAATAATCTACTTAATATATTTTATATTTATAAATAAAAAACAGAACAGTGGTACCAACTTGTAATAAATAATATTAACTAACACATGTAGGTTGAATTTTTTTACATCAGTAAAAACAAAACCATGCTAGTTTGAAAATTCCACCATGTTAGCCAAAATCTAGAATCTCTAAAAAGGTTAACAAATTAAATGGCAGGGATAGAATTTCAACTGATTTTCTGCATTGTAGATGAAAAAAATTATAGGCTGACCATAAGAAGTTTTAGAATGTAATTCACAAACCTGAGAAAGTGGTTGGTTATCTTTTATAAAAATTATGGAGTGGAATGTTTAAAGCATTCTATATTGAGACTTTTTAACTACAAAAGATACCATGGAAAAGTGATTGTGAGTCCTCTTTTCTTTTTTTTAAGTATATTTTATTGATTATACTATTACAGTTTTCCCATTTTTTTCTACCCTTTATTCCCCTCCACGCTGCAGCCTTCTCCCACCTGCATTCCCCTCACTTAGTTCATATCCATGGTCGTACATAGAAGTTCTTTGGTTTCTCCATTTCCTGTACTAATCTTAACCTCTCCCTGTCTATTTTGTGCTTCTTATTTCTACTGTAGATTGAATGCTTCGTATTCCCTGTACCTCTTTCCCCATTCTCCCTCCTCCCCCTCCCCACTGATAACCTTCCATGTGATCTCCATTTCTGTGATTCTGTTCCTGTTCTATTGTTTGCTTAATTTCCTTTGTTTTTTGTTTTTGTTTTGTTTTTTTAGGTTCAGTTGTTGATAGCTGTGAATTTTTCATTTTACTGTTCATATTTTTGATCATCTTCTTTTTCTTCAGTAAGTTCTTTTAATATTTCATATAATAAAGGCTTGATGGTGATGAACTCCTTTAACTTTACCTTATCTAGGCAGTACTTCATCTGCTCTTCCATTCTAAATGAGAACTTTGTTGAATAGAATAATCTTGAATGTAGGTCTTTGCCTTTCATGACTTTGAATACTTATTTCCAGCCCCTTCTTGCCTGCAAGGTTTCTTTTGTTAATCAGCTGATAGCCTTATAGGAGCTCCTTTGTAAGTAACTGTATCTTTTTCTCTTGCTGCGTTTAAGATTCTCTCTTTATTTTTCATCCTGGTAATGTAATTATGATGTGCCTTAGTGTGTGCCTCCTTGGGTGAGTGTTCTTTTCTTACTTAATATTGTATATTAATTGTGCATTTTCTACTTTTACATAGAAATAACTTTTTATTTTATTATAATCTGTGTGAATACAATTTGTTAAATTAAATTTCATTCACAAACTGGAAAAACAACATTGTTTGTTTCATTGTGTGTATTTAGTTACAAACACTAGAATTAGTACTAACTAAAAATGAATTTGTCAACAAAATGAAAAGGCATCCTAGCAAATGGGAGAAAATACTTGCAAATCATATATCAGATAAGAGGTTAATATCCAAAATATGTAAAGAACTCATACTCATACAATCTGATTTAAAAATGGTCAGAGAATCTGAATACATTTTTTTTCCAAAGAGGACATACTGATGGCCAATAGGTAAATGAAAAGATGCTCAGCACCACTAATCTCAAGGAGCATGAAAATCTAAATCTCAGTGAGATATGACCTGATACTGGTCAGAATGGCAACTATCAAAAAGACAAGAAGAGCAAGTGTTGGCAGGCTATGGAGAACAGGGATCCCTTGGTGCACTGTTAGTGGGAATATAAATTGGTGCAGCTACTCTAAAAAGCAGTATGGTGGTTCCTCAAAAAAGAAAAAAAATTAGAATTACCATATGACCCAGAAATTCCACTTCTAGGTATTTATCTGAAGGAAATGAAAAGATGTATCCACCCCATGTTGATTGCAGCATTATTTATAAAAGCTAAGATATAGAAGCAATCTAAATGTCCATCAGTGGATGAATGAAAATGTGATATATTATTATTATGTGATATACTCATATAGTTATAAAAAGGAGATATTGACATCTATGACAACAGAAAATAATACACATCGATAATATCTCAATTAAAATATGTTAATAATAGTACACAAATCTTACTTTTAAAGATGCTGTCTGGAAGGGAAATTATAATTTTAAAAGCTCCCCATGTGGTTCTAATGTGCAGCTAAGGTTGAGAACCATTGATCTAATGGAACACAGATACACACAAGAATCAGATACAAACAAGTTCAAAGGTCAGTGATCAGATTTATTATGTCACTTTAAGATGTCAAGGACCAAGTATTCTTTTATCCAGTTGCTCTACCATAACCTACTTTGCCTAGATCATTTTAATGTCCAAAGTGAAGTGCCAGCTCTCACCATTGTGTCCACATTTTAGCCAGCCAGAAGACAGAAAAGGGAAAAGAACATGCCTTCTTTCAATAAGAAAACATCTCAGAAGTTTTCTTACCATACCATTTTCCCTTTCATTCAAATTGTCAGAACCCGATTACACTAGATCACTCCTAGGAGTATGTAGTTTTTGTTTTTGGATAGTATCTTCTCTGTTAAAAATCACAAATTATAGCACTATAGGGAAGAGGAAAAATGGGTATGAAAAATAGCATAGTTACTTTCTCAGGAGGTTAAAATTCAATTGCAGTAGGTTGGACTGTGATCGGTGAGAAAATTGGCAGATTAAGATTGCCAGAAAAGTTTCTAGATTTGCATGAAGAGAACCAATTTTTATTGCTGATATTCTCACTATTATTATTTCAGGATGGCATTTCCAAGTTTCCTGTATTAACTATAAATGGAAAATGTTGCACCCTTCCAGCCCCACCCCAGTAGCAACTTCACTTTCAAGGAAAAGGAACTGAAAGGGAAAAGATCGGTGTAGGCAAGAATAACTTCTCAAATTCAAACCTTTTTGCTTCTTAATCCACAGGCCAAGAGCATAAATATGTGAGATACTTTTCCTAGGCTGTCTCTTCAGTGTCAAGTTTAATGCTTTCTCTATAGATTCTGTAAAAGCCATTTCCTTGATTCTCTGGATATAGGTTTGGGAGACACTAGCCTGGAGAACTATTTTAGCAAATCTTAGACATGGTTAACAGAAGCCAAAGGTGATTCCTAAGATAATGGCAACCAAGAGTGAGAGGATTGGCTGCCACCACAACCCAATTTTGAGGAAATAACATGAGTGAGAAGATCTAGGTGTAGTACTACACAGGGGCAAGTGCACTGATATTAGTAGTTAATTATAAATCCACAATGCATATGTAGTTTTGCCAACAAAAAAGAATTATAGTTTTCATAGAAAAGTGTCATTTGAAAACATTTAACATAAATTTATTTCCTTCAATATTTTTAAGTTGCTTTTTAACTATTTTTTAAGTACAAAGAGAAGTGGTAGAAATATCTAGCAAAGCGCACATGACACAAGTGAATGAAGTTAACATCAGCTGTAACTGGACAAATTGATAACAGGTGCCTAAGTTTGCCAAGGGACACATAATCACTGCTGCAATAATATTGTTCAGAAAAATAAGTAAATCATAATTTACATCTAATCATGAAAAACATCAGTTTTATTCAAGGTCAAGCTAAATATAGCACTAATATTCCATCACCTCTACTTTTATTTTTCTTTAGCAGTCTAAAGAGCCCATTGCTTCTAATTACTCCTTTTGAGAAATGTCTGCATTATTATGGGTGATTAATACCATCCTGTTTAGCTGTACATTTACTTAATCCTGGTCTACACAGACCTGTTGGAGCATCCTGATGGGATCTAACGATTACATATTCTTCACAGACATTTCAGGACCCCACATTATACCACATCAGAGTTTGAGTATCAACACCCTACCAGATGATATGTCACAAAGGGTACATTTTAGGTAGTTGCAGGTCATTAATTACTTGTGGGAATTGTTTAACACATATCAGAAATCTGATGAAAATAGAAGGCTCTGGCATATAGAACAGAAATGTCTAAAGAGACACACAGGAAAGAAGCTGGAAAATGTTGGTGAAATCAAACTTGTTAAGCAGGTACACCAGAGATACAGAAATAAATGTTTGCACATTCTAAAACCGTGGCACTTCAGGAAGAAAAGAGGACACAGCCTCTGATCCAAGATATAAAACTTAACTCGTGAGCCTGCTATGTCTTTCTCATCCCTCACTGAGTTTTTCCTCAGGTGAGATGATGTGGAAAAAGCATATAAATATCTGAAAAGTGTACCTTAGTAGTTTCAGCATAGGTCCTTCAAGTGCTACCACCACACCCACAGGCAGAAGGGACTTGAAATGCACAAAGTTCACCTTTCCCTATCCTTTGTCTCAAGAGAGATTCAGGAACAGTAAATGTCTCAAGTTAGAGACCTAACTTTGAGTTTCTCCTTCCCTTCTTTGGGGAACTTTAGTGAGAACCTCAGATGCCCAAAAATTCTACTGCATAATCTCAACTGCACTGACCTTCCCTGCCAAACCCACCTAGAGAAGATACTGTTACTCTTCATGGACAAAGTCTGGACTTAGTTTATAAATATACTAGGGAGTCCTCATACTGAACCCTGACCTCATCTTATAATCAGTTGGAGCACTTAATTAAAACAATCTTGATTTTCCCACCCAAACCAATTGACAGAAACTGGGGGTCACAGGTGATGTTTGTTTTTAAAGCTCCACATGTTATCCTATTTACAAGCCTGGGTGAGATATATTTTTCTAAGCTTTGCTTCTCAAACTTAATTGAATAAAAATTACTTGGATGGATATTAACAACTTATTGTGATGATTATTTCATAATATATACAAGCATCAAATCATTATATTACAAACCTAAAACTAATATAATCTTATATGTCCATTAAATAGAAAATTCAAAGAGGAAGATTAGTCTTTCCTCGAGCCATTAATCCTAGCCCCTAATGTGACTAGTTGAAAAATACAACTCTTCTAGAAAGAAAACAATGAAAGTAACACTTAGAAAAGATCCTAGACTGTAATTTTTTTCTTGCTCAAGGTCTAGGTTACATTTGAAAAAGAGGAAATAATTCTCATTTTTTTAATTTCAAAAATAAAAATAGCCCTGGCTGGTGTAGCTCAGTGGATTGAGCGCGGGCCTGCGAACCGAAGGATCGCGGTTCGATTCCCAGTCAGGGCACATGCCTGGGTTGCCAGGCCAGTTCCCGGCAGGGGACATACAAGAGGCAACCGCACATTGATGTTTCTCTCCCTCTCTCCTTCCCTTCCCCTCTGAAGATAAATAAATAAAGTCTAAAAGAAAAAAATTTATAAAAAAAAAAATAAAAAATAAAAATAAATGTGATTAATGTGAGAAAATACCTCAAGTTACTATAGGATTTTAGGCTCTTATAGAAGTTTTACTGCAGATTTAAAAAAAATTAAGGTCACTAACTCTTCTAATAATGATACAAATATAATTTTTAAAAACCAAGATTTTTTTCAATAGAATCCAGTCATTTTAATATGATTTAATGTTTGAATACATACTGCGCCCAAAATTGAAAGACTATGGTAGTGTCCCCTAGTATCCAGGTGCCTCCAACTGCACCAATTTGCAGTGCATCATTGAAACACATCACAAGATTTTGAAACATGTATTTTTCATCCAGATGTTTTAATTGCATGCAGGACCATTAACACTGACTATTAACTATTGACTATTAACACTGATGATTTGCAAAAGGGCCTTACTGTTCAGTGCAAAGGTCAAGCTTAGATTTTATTTATCTCCTTTCATTTTGGTCTTTTTTTTTTCATTTTATGCTGTATTATCTTTTGACAGGAAAATGAAACAAAAGGAACTTTACAAGCATTTTATTTTAAATTACAGTTTATATAAGCATCAAACATGAATGCTTTATTTAATTCCTCAGGTTGATACCTTCTGGTTTCCTGAAACATAATACCCATTATAATCCTTGTTTGCAGACACCTTGAAATATTTATTGAAAAATACAATACAGATTCTAAAACATAATCTTCTTTTATGAATACTGGCACAGTTTCACCCAGCTCTGTGGAAGATTTAAGAAAAATTGCAGGGCAAGATTAGACATTGTTTATATCTCACCTCTAGCAAGATATAACTTTACTCTTGGCTGACCTTTAAGTAAAAGCAATGCTTACGTAACTGAGTAAGCTTAAAACCAAACAGGAAAAGTCACAAAGCCAGGAATAAACTACAAACTTACACTATTTGTTAAAACTGAGATTTTTATCATATTGCTTAAAAAAAACACTGAAGTTTCTCAAGTGGAAAAACATGACCAATATTTTATCTTTGCTATCTGAATGTATATATAAATATTTCAGTACATAAAAGAAGTTATTCAGAAGTCTACTATATAATGCATTGCAGTATTTTGTAATGTTAAGCAGTATTACTCACTGACAAAATGAAATTTTTGAAGGACCTACATTCTACATTCATATAAATATCAATTATAATTAGTATGCATGCTATATTGTTCCTAAAACATACATTTGACGGTTATCTGTAAACAGATTTATCTTTTGAAAGTTTTAAGTAAAGCCTTATCAAGAGGCAGAGGAATGACTTCTCAAAGTCCTTTTTTAGCTTTACTATTTATTGCATATAGTCAAGTTAAAAGTGGCTACATTATATGTTTAATAAAAAATTAAAACAATTTTGCCAAGGAGAAAAAAATTAAAAGAAATAGTACAGTGTGTAAATATTTTAAGATGTTGAAAGCTTTTGTTGTTAATTACATATAAATATCTTTAGCTAATTTTAGCTCCTTTTTGATTTCCCCACAATGCTTTACATTTTTGACAGAATTGAATAGTCATCTAGTACATTTTATATTTCATATTCAGTAGAAACTTTATTAAATCTGTAAGTACTTTTTAAATATATTTTATTGATTATGCTATTACAGTTCTCCCATTTCTCCCAAATCATACCCCTCCACCCTGCACACTCACTCCCACCCACATTCCCCCCTTTACTTCATGTCCATGTGTCAAAAGTGCTTTAGCTTCTACAGTTCCCACACTATTCTTGTCCTCCTCCTGTCTATTTTCTACCCACCGTCTATGCTACTTATTCTCTGTAGCTTCCCCCTCTCTCCTTCTCCCACTCCCCTGTTACTAACCCTCCATATGATCTCCATTTCTGTGGTTCTGTTCCTGTTCTAGTTGTTTGCTTTTGTTTTAGGTGTGGTTGTTAATAGCTGTGAGTTTGCTGTCTTTTCATTGTCATATTTTTATCTTCTTTTTCTTAGATAAGTCCCTTTAACATTTCATATAATAAGGGCTTGGTGATGATGAACTTCTTGAACTTGACCTTATCTGAGAAGCACTTTATCTTCCCTTCCATTCTGAACGACAGCTTTGCTGGATAGAGAAAATTTGGATGTAGGTCCCTGCCTTTCAAGACTTCAAATACTTCTTTTCAGCCCCTTCTTGCCTGGAAGGTCTCTTTTGAGAAATCAGCTGACAGCCTGATGGGAACTCCTTTGTAGGTGACTGTCCCCTTATCCCTTGCTGCTTCTAGAATTCTCTCCTTCATTTGAATCTTGGCTAATTACGATGTGCCTTGGCGTGTTCCTCCTTCGGTCCAACTTCTTTGGGACTCTCTGAGCTTCCTGGACTTCCTGGAAGTCTATTTCCTTTGCCAGATTGGGGAGGTTCCCCTTTATTATTTGTTCAAATAAATTTTGCACTTGTTGCTCTTCTTCTTCCCCTTGCGGTACCCCTATAGTTTGGATGTTGGGACATTTAAAAATGTCCTGGAGGTTCCTAAGCTTCTCCTCAGTTTTTCGAATTCTTGTTTCTTCCTTGTTTTCTGTTTGGTTGTTTGTTTCTTCCTTCTGCTCCACACCATTGATCTGAGTCCCAGTTTTCCTCCCATCTCTATTGGTTCCCAATGCGTTTTTCTTCATTTCACGTATTGTAGCCTGCATTTTTTCATCTAATTTGTGAGCAAAATCCACCAATTCTGTGAGCATCCTGATCACCAGGGCTTTGAACTGTGCATCTGATAGGTTGGCTATCTCTTTGTCACTTAGACAAATTGGCTCTAGGGCTTTGATTTCTTCTCCTGTTTGAACCATTTTTGGTGGTTTCTTTTTCGGGGGGGTCTGGTCATGGCTGCTATGTAGCGAGGGGTGGAGCCTTAGGTGCTCCCCAATGCAGAGCAGCCCAATCGCTGAGTTGTGACACTGTATGTGGGGGCAGGGTCCAAGAGGGAACAATCGTGCTTGCTCTGCTTTCTCTTGGATTCCAGTCCCTTCCGCCACTTCCCCTTCGCCTGGAATATCTGTGCGAAAATGTGGGACCACCTGGTCAGCCAGCCACCTTGTGCAGCCTCACTGGGTCTGCACAGTTGCCACCCCATGCCTGGTGTCCACTAGCCACTGCCTCCACGCCTGGGAACTGCCAGCCGCTGCTGCCTGCCTGGCTGTCCGGGTCCGCACCTCCATTTTTTCCTGCGACGACTCTGCCCCCCTGTGAAAGTCTGGATGAATGGTTGTTGGACTTCCATACAGTTCAATTTTCTATCAGTTCTGATTGTTTTCTTGTTTCTAAATCTTTTTGTCCTTAATTTTGGTTGTGGGAGGAGGCACTGTGTGGCCACCTACACCTCTATCTTGGCTGAAAGTAGAATCTAAAATCTGTAAGTACTTTTAAAACTTAATTAAACAATGAAGCTATGACATGAATTGCTATTGGAGGAATATGAAAAAAAGCTAAAGAATGAAAGACAAAATTGCATTAAAATGTATAAAATGAAGGCCATGTAGTATAATGGGAGATTATATCCAAGTACCTAGCAGGTGCACCTAAGTGACTCTTGGCAGAGGGAGAGTAATGGAGAATTCTTGTTTATTAAGAGGAAACAATGAGCTAAAGGAAATATAACCTATCATAAAACTAAAGGTAACTTGTTATAATTAAAGTAATGGACATCAGGAAGTAAGGAGTGAAGTTAGAGAAGGAAGCTAATCTTGAAGAGTCCTGTAACCATGTAAGGAGTTTAAAGTCAGCTTCTAAAAGAATAAAAAGAAAAACCAACAAAGACATCAAAAGATTTGAAACAGGAGATTGACATCACATCAGCTCTTATTGGTGATCTTCCTGGTTGTGTTTGGGGAATGAATGGAAGAAATGCAAGACCAAAACCTAGAAGAAAGAATGAGTATTGAGAGCTAGATTAGTTACAGTTCTCCAGGGAAACAGGACCAATAGAATATAAGCACTTAAGTAAGAGAAGATTTATTATAGGAACAATTCACCAGGTTCTGGAGGCTGAGAGGTCCCACATCTGCTGCCAGCAAGTGGGGAAACCAGAAAAACAGAGTCTGAAGACCTGAGAACTCTAAAGAGACAAAGTTGGAGGGCTGGAGGGATGTCACTGGTTTAAGTCCCAGAGTCTGAAGTCCTCAGAAACAGGATCTCCAACAGTTGAAGGCATGAGAAAATGGACATCCCAATGTTAGAAGAGAGTGAGAATTTGCCCTTCCTTCAATTTTTTTTCTTGTGTTTGGGCCTTCAATTGATTGGTAAGCATTGATCTCTTCACTATTTCTACCAAAGTGAATGCTAATCTCTTCCAGAAATATTCAGACTCAGAAATAATGTTTTACCATTTCTCTGAGATCACTTAGCCCATTCAAATTGACATATAAAATTAACCATCACAGGAATCTATGGCATTAAACTGAATATGAAAAGATAGAAGAAAGTGCATTTTGGAACTTTTTAAAGGAGGTATTAGATTCCATGTATTCAGTCAGGCAGGGAAAGAAAAATGGCCATGGCATTCACTGAAATAGGCACATGGAAAGAGAATGAGGTATGGAGAAGGCAGATGATAAATGCAACTATGGACATGTTGCACTTCCTTTGAAAAAGCTGGATTTGATATTTAAAGAAAAAATGCACATAGAAAAATCTACATAGGCATTATGAAGTTTTGATATATAAGTGAGAGAAAATTTGTCATCATTTTGCAATATACACATGCAATTCAGAGAATACAACAATCTAAATGCATTACATATAATGCTTTTACGAAAACAATAATATTACATTCAGGAATGTAAATTATGATGTAAACTTAATACCTCTTTGAAAGAATCATAAGAAAATAAATTAATTTTTATGTAAGTATGATAAGATTTGACTGAGATTAAAATATTTACTGGGGTTAGGTCTAGAATTTGTCTTTCATTAAAGATACAAGGCCTAGCAACAGTTGCTGTTTCTCTTGTGTTTTTTTAATTATATTTTATTGATTATGTTATTGCAGTTTACCCAGTTTTTCCCCATTTGCTGCCCTCCACCCAACCCCACGCTCAGCTCCCTCAGGCAATCCTCATACCATTGTCCATGTATATGGGTCATATATATGTGTTCTTTGGCCACTCTATTGCCTATGCTGTTTTACATCCCCATGATTATACTGTAACTACCAATTTTATTTCCTAATTCCTTCACCTTTTTCAGCCATCCTCCTGAACCCCTCCCATGTAGCAACCAACAAAATGTTCTCTGTATCTATGTTTCTGTTCTGCTTGTTTGTTTATTTTGTTTTTTCAGATTCAATTATTGATTGATATGTATTTGTTTTTGTTTTTTTTTTAAGTCTTTTTATTTATTTATTTATTTATTTATTTATTTATTTATTTATTTTTAGAGGAGAAGGGTAGGAAAGAGAGAGGGAGAGAAATATCAATGTATGGTTGCCTCTCATGTGTCCCCTGCTGGGAACTGGCCTGCAACCCAGGCATGTGCCCTGACTGGGAATCGAATCTGGATCGTTTGGTTCGCAGGCCCGTGCTCAATCCACTGAGCTACACCAGCCAGGCTGATTGATATGTATTTGTTTCCATTTTGTTGTTCCTATTTTTTATCTTCTTCTTAGAGAAGATCCTTTAACATTTCATAC
Source organism: Glossophaga mutica (assembly GCA_039655065.1). Classification (NCBI taxonomy): domain Eukaryota; kingdom Metazoa; phylum Chordata; class Mammalia; order Chiroptera; family Phyllostomidae; genus Glossophaga; species Glossophaga mutica. The sequence continues at coordinate 33,896,374 of CM077313.1, read as the reverse complement.
AATGCTGGCTCGGTAATGATGTATTTCTTTATTTTTTCTCGTCTAGGAAGCTCTTTATCTATCCTTTGATTCTAAATGACATTTGTGTTGAGTAAAGTAATCTTGGTTGTAGGTCCTTACTTTTCATCACTTTGAATATTTCTGCTAATCCTTTCTAGCCTGCAAAGTTTCTTTTGAGAAATCAGCTGACAATTTTATGGGTGCTCTCTAGTAGGCAACTAACTGCTTTTTTTCTTGCTGCTTTTAAATTTTTCTCTTTTTCTTTAACTTTTGGCCTTTTAATTATATGGCTTGGGGTAGGTCTCGGGATTCATCTTGTTTGGAACTCTATGTTCTTCTTGGACTTGTATGTCCCCCCACAAAGTTAGAGAAGTTTTTTTTTTCCATTATTTTTCAAATAAGTTTCCAATTCTTGCTCTCTCTCTTCTCTTTCTGGTACCACCATGATGCAAATGTTGGTATGCTTGAAGTTACCCGAGAGGCTATCCTCACTTTCCTCACTTTCCTCATTTTTTTGGATTCTTTTTCTTCTTGCTGTTTTGATTGAGTGTTTCTTAATTTTCCCCCTTTATTGTTGTTCTATTATTGTTGTCCTAATTATCCCCCATTGCTCTTCACTTCACCACCCACACCTTGCTCACAGTCAATCCTCAAACTGTTGTCCATGTCCATGGGTCATTTATACCTGTTCCTTGACTAGACCCTTCCACTTCTTTCCTCCTTACCCACCTCACCCCTTCCCACAGTCACTGTAAGTCTGTTCCTTGTTTTCATGTCTATTTTGCTCATTTATCTGCCTTGTTCATTAGGTTCCCTTACAGATGAGAACGTATGGTATTTGTCTTTCACCACCTGATCATTTCACTAAGCATAATACTCTCCAGTTCTTTCCCTGATGTTGCAAAAGGTAGGAATTCTTTCTTTCTTTCTGCTGTGTAGCATTCCATTGTGTAAATGTACCACAGTTTCCTGATCCAATCATTTCCTGATTGGCATTTACACCGTTTCCAGCAGTTGGCTATTGTAAATAATGCTGCTATGAACATGGGGCTGCATAGGTGCTTCTAAATTGGTGTTTCAGGGTTCATAGGGTATAATCCCAGCAGTGGAATAGCAGGGTCAAAAGACAGTTCCATTTTTAATTTTTGAGCAAGTTTCATATTGTTTTCCACAGTGGCTGCACCAGTCTACCTTTCCAGCAACAGTGTACTAAGGTTCACTTTTCTCTACAACCTCACCAGCACTTCTTATTTGTTGACTTGTTTATGATGGCCATTCTGACTGGTGTGACAACATATCCCATTGTAGTTTTAATTTGCATCTCTCTGATGGCTAGTGATGTTGAGCATCCATTCATATGACTGTGGGCCCTCTGTATGTCCTCCTTGGAGAAGTTCCTGTTCAGGTCCTTTGCCCATTGTTTAATTGGATTGTTTGCCTTCCTTGTATTGAGTCATGAGAGTACTTTTTATATTCTGGAGATCAAACCCTTGTCTGAGGAATTGGCAAATATGCTTTTCCACATAGTTGATTACCTTTCCATTTTGATGATGCTTTCTTTAACCATGCAGAAGCTTTTCAATTTGATGTAGTTCCACTTATTTATTCTTTATTTCCCTTTCCCTAGAGGATATATCAACAAAAACATTGCTGTATGGGATATCTGAAATTTTTCTGCCTATATTTTACCCTAGGTCTTTTATGGTATCACAGCTTATACTTAAGTATTTTATCAATTTTCAGTATATGCTGGTATATGGTGTAAACTGGTGGTCATTTCATTTTTTTGCATGTACCTGTCTAGATCTCCCAATACCATTTGTTGAAGAGACTATTTTACTCCATTCATGCCCCTTCACTGTTTGTAAAATAATAATTCACCATAGAGACATGGGTTTATTTCTGGGTTCTCTATTCTGTTCCATTGATCTGTGTCTGTTTTTTTTTTCCTTTTTTTAAATATATTTTATTGATTATGCTATTACAGTTGTCCCATTTCTCCCCCATCATTCCCCTCCACCCTACCCACCCTCTCCCACCCACATTCCCCCCTTTAGTTCATGTCCATGGGTCATAAGTTTTCTAGTTTCTACATTTCCCATACTATTCTTGCCCTCCCCCTGTCTATTTTTTTCCCATTATCTATGCTACTCATTCTCTGTACCTTTTCCCCCTCTCTCCTCCGCCCACGCCCCTGTTGCTAACCCTCCATATGATCACCATTTCTGTGGCTCTGTTCCTGTTCTAGCTGCTTGCTTAGTTTGCTTTTGTTTTAGGTGTGGTTCTTGATAGCTATGAGTTTGTTGTCTTTTCACTGTCCTAGTTTTATCTTCTTTTTCTTAGATAAGTCCCTTTAACATTTCATATAATAAGGGCTTGGTGATGATGAACTCCTTGAACTTGACCTTATCTGAGAAGCACTTTATCTTCCCTTCCATTCTAAATGACAGCCTTGCTGGATAGAGCAATTTTGGATGTAGGTCCCTGCTTTTCAAGATTTCAAATATTTCTTTCCAGCCCCTTCTTGCCTGTAAGGTCTCTTTTGAGAAATCATCTGACAGTCTGATGGGAACTCCCTTGTAGGTGACTGTCCCCTTATCCCTTGCTGCTTCTAGAATTCTCTCCTTCATTTTAATCTTGGCTAATGTAATTACAATGTTCCTTGGTGTGTTCCTCCTTCGGTCCAACTTCTTTGGGACTCTCTGAGCTTCCTGGACATCCTGGTAGTCTATTTCCTTTGCCATATTGGGGAAGTTCTCCTTTATTATTTGTTCAAATAAGTTTTCCACTCGTTGCTGTTCTTCTTCCCCTTCTGGGACCCCTATAATTCGGATGTTGGGACGTTTAAAGATGTCCCGGAGTTTCCTAAGCCTCTCCTCATTTTTTTGAATTCTTGTTTCTTCCTCGTCTTCTGTTTGGTTGTTAGTTTCTTCCTTCTGGTCTACTCCATTGATTTGAGTCCCAGTATTCCTTCCATCTCTATCAGTTCCCCATGCATCTTCCTTCATTTCATGGATTGTAGCCTGCATTTTTTCATCTAATTTGTGAGCAAAATCAACCAATTCTGTGAGCATTTTGATGACCAGTGCTTTGAACCGTGCATCTGACAGGTTGGCTATCTCTTCACTGCTTAGAGGAATTGGCTCTGGGGCTTTTATTTGTTTTCCGGTTTGAGCCATTTTTGGTGGTTTTTTTTTGTTGTTGTTGTTGTTTTGGTTTTAGTCTGGTCGCGGCTATTACGTGTGAGGGGGTGGAACCTTAGGTGTTCCTCGGGGCGGGGCAGCCCAGTCGCTGGGTTGTGACTGTACAGGTGGGGGCGGGGTCTGAGAAGGAGCAATGGCGCCTGCTCCGCTCTCTCCTGGACTCCAGCCCTTTCCGCTGCTTCCCCTTCACCTGGATTATCTGCGCACGCGCGTGCTGTTACGTAGTGAAGAGTGGAGCCTCTGGCGCTCCCCAGTGCGGGGCAGCCCAGTCGCTGGGTTGTGACGCTGTATGTGGGGGTGGGGCCTGAGAGGGAGCAATGGCGCCTGCTCCGCTCTCTCCTGGATTCAGTCCCCTCTGCCACTTCCCCTCCGCCTGGACCGTCTGCGTGCTCGAATGTGAGACCACTTGGTCAGTCAGCCAACCGCCTTGTGCGGCCTCACTGGGTCTGCACAGTTGCACCCCTGTGCCCGGGGTCCGCCAGCTGCTGCCTGTGGGCCCGAGGACTGCCAGTCGCTGCCTGTGCACCTGGGAACTGCCAGCCGCTGCTGCTTGCGTTCCTGGGTCCGCACCTCCACTTTCTCCTGTCGCGACTCCGCCCCTCTTACCGGTCTGGATGAATGGTTGTTGGACTTCCGTACAGTTCAGTTTTCTATAAGTTCTGGTTGTTTTCTTGTTTCTAAATATTTGTTGTCCTTAATTTTGTTTGTGAGAGGAGGCACAGCGTGTCCGCCTACACCTCCATCTTGGCCGGAAGTCCTATGTGTCTGTTTTTATGCCAGTACCAAAATGTTCTGATTAGGATTGCCTTGTAATATAGTTTATCAAGTTTTGTGATCCCTCTTATTTTGTTCTTGTTTCTCAAGATTGCTGAGTCTATTTGGAGTTGTTTTTGGTTCCATATACACTTTTAAAATATATGTTCTAAATATGTGGGATGTGTCATTGGTATTTTAATAAGGATTACATTGAATCCATAGATTGCTTTAAGTAGTATGGACATTTTGATGATGTTAATTATTCTGATCCACAAACATGGAATATGTTTTCATTAACTTGTACCTGCCTTAATTTCTTTCTTCAGTGTTGTGCAGTTTTCTGAGTACAGGTCTTCAACCTCCTTGGTTAAATTTATTCCTTCGTATATTATTTTTCTTGTTGCTGTAGTAGTAAATGCATTTTTTCTAGTTTTTCTTCTTGATATTTTATTGTTGATGTACAAGAATGTCATCAACTTTTGAATATTGACTTTACATCCTGCTATTTTGCCAAATTCATTTATTAGATCCAGTAGTTTTATGGTGGAGACTATAGGGTTTTCTATTTACACTATCATGTCATCTGCAGACAATGATGATTTTACTTCCTTTTTTCCAATTTGGATGGCATTTACTTTTTTTCCTTTTCTGATTATTGTGGATAGAACTTCTAGTACTATGTTGAATACCAGTGATGAAAATGAACACCCTTGTCTTGCTCCTAATCTTAAGGGGGGAAAATTAGTTTTTTTCCTATTGAATATAATAGTGGCTGTACATTTCTCTTATATGGCATTTATTATGTTCAGGTATGCTCCCTCTATTCCCATATTGTGGAGAGTTTTTATCATAAATGCGTGCTGTACTTGATCAAATGCTTTTTTCAGTGTCTATTGATAGGATCACGAGATTTTTGTCTTCATTTTGTTTATGTGGTGTATTATGTTTACTGATTTGCAGATATTATACCATCCTTGAATCTCTGGAATGAATCCCACTTGAACATAGTGCATGATCTTTTTAATATACTGTTGGATCTGATTTGCCAATATTTTGCTGAGGATTTTAACATCTATGTTCATCGATGATACTGGCCTGTAGTTTTCTTTTTCTGTTGTATCTTTACCTGGTTTTGAAATTTGGATAATACTAGCCTCATAAAAAGAGTTTGGGGCCTTCCTTCCTCTTGAATTTTTTGGAATAGTTTAAGAAGTATAGGAATTAGCTCTTCCCTAAATGTTTAGTAAAAGTTGCCTGTGAAGCCATCCATTCCAGAGCCTTTGTGTGCCTGGAGTTTTTAAATTTCTGTTTCAATTTCACTCATTGTTGTTAGTCTATGAAGGCTTTCTGATTCTTCTTAATTTAGTTTTGGAAGATCATATGTTTCTAGAAAATTTTCATTTCATCCAAGTTGTCAAATTTCTTGGTATATAGTTGTAGTAATTTTTTACAATGCTCTGCATATCTGTGATATTGGTTGTAATTTCTCCTCTTTCCTTTCTGATTTTATTTGTGTCCTCTCTCTTGCTTTCTTGATGAGTCTGGTTAAAGACTTGTCGATTTTGTTTATCCTTTTGAAGAACCAGCTCCTGAGTATATTGACCCTTTGAATTGCTTTTTTAGTTTCTATGTTATTAAATTCTGCTCTGATCTTATTTCCTTCCTTCTATTCGCTCTGGGCTTTGTTGTTGTTGTTCCTCTAGTTCTTATAGATGTAGGGGTAGGTGGTTTATTTGAAAATTTTCTATCTTTTTTATATGTGCCTGCATTTTAAAAATGCCATTTTCAGGACTGTCTTTGCTGTGTCCTGTAGGTTTTGGCTTTTTTGTGTGTTCATTTCCATTTGTTTCCAGAATCTTTTTGATTTCTTCCTTGATTTCATTGTTAACCCATTCATTGTTTAATAGCATGGTATTTAGTCTCCATGAATTTGAAGGCTTTTGACCTTTTTCCTTGAGGTTGGTCTCTAGTTTCAAACCATTATGATCCGAGAAAATGTTTGATATGATTTCATTTTTCTTGAATCTGTTAAGGCTTATTTTGTGTCCCATCACCTGATTTATCTCTCAAAATGTTCCATGTGCATTTGAAAAGAATGTATATTTTGCTTCTTTGGTGTGAATGTTTCTGTATATATCAGTTAAGTCCATTTGATTAGTGGTTTGTTCAGTGACACAATGTCCTTGTTGATTCTTTTTGGAAGAGCTATCCTTTGTTATCAAAGGGGTGTTAAAATCCCCTACAATTAATGTGTTGCTCTTGATATCTTTTTGAAATCCTCCAAGATTTTCCATATATATTTGTGTGCTTCTATGTTGGAAGAATATATATTTACAAGGGTTATATTTTCTTGATGGATTATTCCCTTAAATATCATATAGTGTCTTTCCTTGTCTCTTATTATGACCTTTGTTTAAAAAAATCTGTCTTGTCTGATATGTTTTAATACCTCAGATTTATTTTCATGTCCTTTTTCTTGGAACATTTTTTTCTATCTCTTCAGTTTCAGTGTAGATCTATTTTCAGTGTAAATCTTTTTTTCTGCCTATCGTAGAAAAAATATTTTTTTTTTTTGTCTATTGTAGACAGAAAAAAAGGTCTATTGTAGACAGCATTTATGTAGGTCATGTTTTCTTATCCAATCAGCTATGCTGTCTTTTGATTGGAGCATTTCATCCATTTACATTTAAGGTTACTGTTGATAGGTACTTAATCATTGCTATTTTCTTTCCTTGTACCTGTGTTCCTCTATCTCTGTTTTTCTTCACCTTCTTAAAGCAATCCCTTTAGCATCCTTTGCAATACTGGTTTTGTGTAGATATATTATTTTAGCCTTTTTTCCCCCTGGGAAACCCCTTATTTTGCCTTCCATTTTAAGTGAGAGCCTTGCTAGGTACAGTAGTCTTTTTCTACAAATATATTTTATTGCTTAAAATATATTTTATTGATTATGCTATTACATTTGTTCAACTTTTTCTCCCTTTTATTTCCCTCTGCCCTGTACACCTCCTCCCACCTTCATACCCCCACCTTCATACCCCGACCATAGTTCATGTCCATAGCTTCTCCATTTCTCATACTATTATAAACTCCCCCTGTCAATTTTGTGCCTACCATTTATGCTTCTGATTTCTTCTACCTTTCCCCCATTCTCTCCCCACCCTTTCACCACTGATAACCCTCCATATGATCTCTATTTCTGTGAATCTGTTCCTGTTCTAGCTATTTGCTTAGTTCATTTTTATTTTTTGTTTCAGTTTCAGTTGTTGTGAGATTGTTGTCATTTCACTGTTCTTACTTTTATCTTCTTTTTTATAGATAAGTCCCTTTAAAATTTCACATAATAATGGCTGGTGATGATGAACTCCTTTAACTTGACCCTATCTGGGAAGTACTTTATCTGCCTTTCCATTCTAAATGATAGCTTTGCTGGATAGAATAATCTTGGATGTAGGTCCTTGCCTTTCATAACTTCTTTCCAGACTTTCCAGACCCATCTTGTCTGCAAGGTTTCTTTTGAGAAATCAGACAATAGTCTTATGGGAAGTCCTTTGTAGGTAACCATCTACTTTTTTCTAGCTGCTTTTAAGATTCTATCCTTACATTTAACCTTGAGTAATGTAATTATGAGGTGCCTTGGTGTGTGCTTCCTTGGGCCCAACTCTTTTGGGACTCTCTTAGCTTCCTGGACTTCTTGGAAGCCTATTTGTTTTGCCACATTAAGGAAGTTCTCCTTATGTTTCCAAATAAGTTTTTAATTTCTTGTTCTTCCTCTTCTCCTTCTGGCACCCCTATGATTCATATGTTGGAATGTTAAAGTTTTCATGGCGGTTCCTAAGCCTCTCCTCATTTTTTTTTTTTGAATTCTTGTCTCAAAATTTTGATGGGTAGAGTAGTCTTGATAGCAGTCCTTTGCTTTTCATTACTTGGAGTCTTTCTTGCCATTCCCTTCTGGCTTGTAATGTTTCTGTTGAGAAACCAGCCAATAGTTTTATTAGCGTTCCCTTGTATGTTATTAGCTGTGTCTCCTTTGCTGCCTTTACAACTCTCTCTTTGTTTAAGTTTTGTTTCTGTTTTTTTTTTTTTTTTTTTTTCCCCATTTTCATTATGATGTGTCTTGAAGTGGGCTTCTTTGGATTCTTCTTGATTTGGGACTCTCTGTGCTTCCTGGACTTAACCATTTAGCACTCTTTCTGGGGGTTCTTCCTTTCTTTTTGATTCAGGATTGTTTCTTTGTCTCCCCATTTTAGGTGACTCTTCTTGTTTGTTTCTGCTTCTTAGATCAATCTGCTTTGACTCCCTGTGTTCAAGGTATAACCTTCTGTGGTAGGAGACCTGTTAGATTCAGTGGTTCAGTTTCCTTGGTCTTTTTAACTTGATGCTCTTGGGATGCACTTTATGCCATTTATGTGGGCTCTCTGGTTGTAACTGGGTTTTGATTGTTGTTGAGTCATTGTTCGGTGGGTCCTTTCCACCAGCTGGCTGACTGAAAGTAATTCCACCTACTACATCTTGTTCGCCAGGGGTGTCAAACTCATTTTCGCTGGGTGCCACAGCAGCCTTGCACTTGCCTTCAAAGGGTCAAATGTAATTTTAGGACTGCATAAACTACTCCTTAACTAGGTGCAAGGAGCTCTACATTCAGGCCTTTGAAGGCAACCGCAAGGCTGATGCGGCCCCCATTGAAAATGAGTTTGACACCCCTGTTGTATGCTGTTGTACAGGTGCTGCCAGAAAACAAACATACTGTCCAGGAAACAAACCTACACCTGCGAAAATAAGCCCTACCCACTTTGCACTATCAACAGCATGTAAGCCAGTGTTAATAAAGGTATAAAAGTTTAAGATTAGTGTAAGAATGATAAAGCAAATATGAGAGGATTAACTGAAAGAAAAATTATTTTGAGAGTGTAGAGGGAGAAGCAATAATAAGAGTAGCAAATAGGGACAAGTCCATGAGTAAAAAAAGTAAAATTTAGATCATAAATAAAAAATGGAGGGATGACGGCAGAATGGAGTAAGAGAAGGGAAGAACATAATATTCGGTTTAATCAAAAATAAAGAAAACAAATATAGTGTGAGAGAGAATAAAAAGAAGGGAGAAAGAAAAAATAGGAACAAAAATAGAGAAAAAGATCCACCACAACACTATCAACAGCAAATGCACAAAGATTAATATAGGTGGGATGAGAATAAGGTGAAAAAACAAAGAAAAGCTTAAGAGGTATCTAAAAGAAAGGAAGTAATATTTTCATGATAGACAGAAGGAATACTAACAGTAAGGAATGAAAAATTAATTTTTTTTAAAAAATGAAAGGGCAGGCTGAAGGCAAAATAGAGTAGGAGAGTGGGAATGGTAAAATTTGAGATTTGAAATACAGAAATAGTGATGATCTAGAAATAAAATTGAAGAAATACAACAACCACCATATCTGCAATCAATGAACAAAGACTGATAAAGGCAAGGAGACAATAAAAGTATTTTAAGAATGAGAAAAAGAATGTCAGATGACTAATAACAAGAAAAATGGTTTTTTTTTATTTTTTTTATTTTTTTTTTTATTATTATTATTTATTTATCTTTAGAGGGGAAGGGAAGGAGAGAGGGAGAGAAACATCAATGTGCGGTTGCCTCTTGTATGTCCCCTGCCGGGAACTGGCCTGGCAACCCAGGCATGTGCCCTGACTGGGAATCGAACCACGATCCTTTGGTTCGCAGGCCCGCGCTCAATCCACTGAGCTACACCAGCCAGGGCAGAAAAATGGTTTTGAGAGGCTGGAAGGGGGAGAAATGGTAAATATGGAATGGGAAAAAGTTGTGGCAAGAGACAAAAAAGAATTTAAAATGAAAACAAGAAGAGGAAAGATGAAGATAAATTGTATTAAGAGAAAGGAGGAGCCAAATATGAGATTTGAAATAAAATATATTATAAAAACTAGTGACTTAGTATGCACAAACTTGAAGGACAGGAAATAAATGTTAAAGTGCTAAAAAAAAGTGGGGGAAGTTTTTCAGGAACATCTATAAAGGGCACATGGACAAAACCAAAGGAGGGATAGGAACAAGGGTGGGAAGTGGAGATGGCTGGGGTGGGGAAGAGTGGTAGAGGGAAAATGAAGACAGTTGTACTTGAACAACAATGAAAAAAATTAGGAGCAAATATCTTGTAGCTTTAAATGATCAGGGTTGTTGTAGTCAGGTTTTAGAATGGCAGCAACAGGAATACTTGAGAATTAAACTAGGAAATGAAAAAAAATAAAACAATTCTGGAATTTATATGAATCTCTAAGTATAGCCAAAAATGTATGAACACTGAAGGAGCAATTAAGAAGCATAAGCAGGAGACTTCTGAATAGTAAGATAACAATAAAGTCAAAAGTGTATGATACTGGCACAGAACTATATAAATATATTAGTCATATATGGTTGAGCACCCACAGGAAGATCAGTACATAGGGAATTTTAATCTAACAGTAGGAAAAAGTGGTTAATTTAATAAAGTATTGATACGATGGATTATCCATTCAGAAGGAAACAGAATTAGATTGCTACCTTTATTTTTTATAAGAAAAATATTGGAAGAAAATGTAAGAGGCTATTTGTAGAAATATGGGGTGAGAGTTTTCTACATGTGATGAGAATGTAAAAAACCATAAAGAAAAAAACTAGATATATTTGGCTATTTTAAAATTACATGTATTTGTATGGCAAAAATACAAACAAAATGAAGTTACAACTTCAAATATGTCTGTAAATTAAGTGTGGAAAAGGTTTGATTTTTCTTAGAGACTAGTTATTGAAGGATGATTGCATATAGAATTCACTTTTGGAATTCAAATGATCCCCTCACAACTGAAAGAGGAATTTCAAACTTTCTCAATCAAATACTAGAAGAATGTCACTGATAAAACTTAAGCTTTTATAACCAGAAATACCTTTCTAGTGAAATGATACCTTCTATAAAGTTAAGAATTATAACTCCAATTATTTATTTTTATTTTTTTTTAATTAATTTTTTTTTCTTTTAGATTTTATTTATTTATCTTTAGAGGGGAAGGGAAGGAGAGAGGGAGAGAAACATCAATGTGCGGTTGCCTCTTGTATGTCCCCTGCCGGGAACTGGCCTGGCAACCCAGGCATGTGCCCTGACTGGGAATCGAACCGCGATCCTTCGGTTCGCAGCCCCGCGCTCAATCCACTGAGCTACACCAGCCAGGGCTCCAATTATTTATTTTAAAATAAGTAAATAATTAATAGAATTGTATTAGTTGAAAAATATATTAAGAGTGAAATAGAGCAAATGAAACATGAAAGCAATGGAAAATAATAAATTATTTCATAATCTTCAAAAAATAAATAAAATGCTATTCAGGAGAGGAGATAATGCAAAATCATGAAGAAGACTGTGATGGAATTCATCCCACTAGTATCTAGTTTTTACCACTGTCTTGTCTTTCTGGATCCTTCCCTGGTGATGTCAGATGGTAACCCAATCTGACCCTAGACACCCTGTTTAACACTCCCAGCGATACATAGTCTGTGGCTGTCTCCTTCAATTGTTCATATAGTCAGTCTGTAATCAGCAGTCAGGCTTAAGCATTGGAAGGTGAGTAGAGTAATTCCTGCAGGTATGGCTATTGCTTCTCCTCAGGCTGATGACACTTGGAGGGAGCTATTCAGCCTGAGCAACATGGCTCCTTCAGTATGAGGAATGACTCAGCACAAGAATCCTGGTGGCTGCTCCCTCAGTTCTCTCCCCAGAGCCACTGACTCCAAAGTCTCCTCAAGCATCTCTAGTCGGCTCTACCCACTCTTTGCTGGAGACCAGGGTAAGTGGCTGCAAATGAAATTTTGTGTGTTGGCCTTCAAGAGGCTCTCTGTGGCTCCGGTCATCTCTTCCAAGAAAATCAAAATCCAACAGCATTTCACAGCTGAATGTTATCTGAGTTTCTATCTGGCTCTTGTGCTGTAGGCTGGGAGACCAGCTTTGGTTTAGGCCCCATACTTCTCAGGTGGACCCCTCAGTTACTGAGATTTCTCTCTAGCACTCCAGCCACCACCAGTGGTAGTCCAGCCAACCCTCTCACATCTCCTCTGCAGTCTGTACCAGTCACATTGTGGTAAAGGAGTTTCTTCTGTCTGTCTGTATTTATAAGGCTTCTCTCCAGCTCTTGTTCGGCTAGTTATTCCAGATGATTTCTCTACAATTTAGTTGTAATTACAGATTGATCCTGGCAGGAGGTTAGTGTGGCCTCTACTTACTCTTCTGCCATCTTGGATCCACTTTGAGACCATTTCTTGCTTTCTTATATTCCAAACCACTGATGTGACTCTTGGCTTCACCCACTCTAGTGTTGATTCCCTGTAAATTGTTCTTTATTTCAATTAATGTTTCCTGTATTCTGTTGTTTTTTTCAATGCTATTGAAGTCCTTACTAAGTTCCTTGAACATATTTATAACTGGTGTTTTGATTTAGATGCAATTCTGCATCTAGTTGCTTGCTTTACTCCATTTTGTTTAGTTCTTTTTCTGGAGTTTTGATCTGTTCTTTCACTTGGGCCATGTTTCTTTGTCTCCTAATTTTTTCAGCCACCCCGTGTTTGTTTTTATGTATTGGGTAGAGGTTGCTACATCTTTGCAGCTTGGTAGAGTGGCCTAATGTAGTAGGTGTCCTATAGAGTCCAGTGGTAGAGGATCCCCAACCACCCAAGCTGGGTACTTGAGGTGCACCCACTATGTAGGCTGCATAAAACCCCCTGTTGTATTTAAGCTTTGATTGCTGTTGGCACATCCAAGGTTAGTCACTTCTTGTGTTCTGTCCAGGGTTACACAGCATAAGCTAAAAAGTTATCTGCAGGTGGATGCTACTTGTTGCAAGGCTCGGAGGTGCCTAACTGGAGCCAAGCAGTAAACCAAGGTTGGCTGCTGCTAGTGCTGTGTCTGGGGCTACTTATAGAGAGGTACAGGGTTCATTGAAGCCAGATGCTACTTGTTTTAGAGACTGTAGAAAAATCTGAACCATGGATCAAGACTAGGCATTCATATGGAAAAGTCACTAGAAACTATTGGGAACTTCCCTGCTGGTTTCAGAAGCTGTAACCCCCACCATGGCTAAGGCTGAGTAAAAAGACCTTGGGAACATAAGCCACTAAGGAGACAAAGCTTATCTTCCTGGCAGGAGCACTGCCTCTGCCCCCTTCACTTCACCCTGCTTCTCCCCAGGCAGATGACTGGTTAGCCAATGATGGGTAAGGTTCCTCAAGGGAGGGATGACCTAAGTCAGGCACAGTCATGATGGGGCCATCAGGGAAGAATTTAGGGGACTATAGAAAAAGGAGGTGATGGACCCTCACCCCTCAGCTTTAACATAGCCTGAGTCATCCTACTGTCTTTAAGAAGTCTCCTAATCTCTTGGCTGCCTTACTTCCCCTGCCAGACTTAAGCCTGAAACAATGCCAGAGGGTGGTGCAAGCCTGGACTGGAACAGGTGGTTCCCCGGAACAATCAGGCCTAAGAAAGAATGCATAAAATACTGTGAAACCTGCTTCGCTAAGAATGCCCTCAATTTAAATTATAAGGGTCCAAGCATAAAATGACTTTGTTTCCCAAAGTTTTATGTCTCTTTGGCTATCTGACCCTGACTCAGAATAAGCCCTCATAGTTCTTTGAATGTTATCTGTTGTTTGATTATTACTGCCTGACCATGACTGATGAGCTTTACACACTGTATTCCTGTGCAAATTGAACCCAATAAAAGCCCATTGAAGAACAGGCTCAAGGCCTTTCTCCTTTGAGAGATTGACTACATTTCTTCCCCAAGAAGATCATGTCTTGGTACACTTATTCTAATCCATGATGGCCAGGGGGGCTCTGCTGGGAAAAGCTCCCCCACAGGAAACAACTTGGGTGGGGCCAAAAGTTGTAAGGGGCAGGCATCAGAGAATCAATGGGCTCAGGCAGAGTGTGAGCCAGTTCGATGGAGTCATATATGGTGCCTGCCTACTGGCTCTGTAGCTCTGCAGGGGGGGAAGTATCAGAAAAGGAACAGAGGCCTCTGCTAGTACTCCTGTCTGTGAGAAAGCTGCACCTCAGCTCTCACTCTGGTGCGAGACAATTCAGTTCCTCCCTGTATATCTCTGATGTCTTTCACTCTGCTGCTCCTGTACTGGAACTCCAGTTGTGAGGCTTGTGAAATTATACACATAATATGTTCACTACAACATTTCCTGCTGCCCAATTTAAAGTTGCTGGATAGGAGGTCAGTGGGGGAAAAAGGCAGTTGGATAACACCATTTAAAATATTTTAGGGAGCTTGCATAAGACTGTCAGATGATTTCCCAACAGAAACATTTTGGGCCAGAAGGGATTGGCATGAAATATTCAAAGTGATGAAAAGCAAGGACCTACAACCAAGACTACTATACCCACCTTACAAGGATATAATTTAAAATTTAAGGAGAGATGAAGAACTTCCCAGATATTACCCAAGATTAAAGATGTGGATAAAGTCTTAAGAGCAGCAAGAGAAAAGGAGACAGTTACCTACAAAGGACTTCCCATAAGACTATCAGCTGATTTCTCAAAAGAAACCTTGTAGGCAAGAAGGGGCTGGAAAGACGTATTCAAGGTCATGAGAGGCAAAGACCAATATCCAGATTATTCTGTCCAGCAAAGCTATTATTTAGAATGGAAGGGCAGATAAAGTACTTTCCAGACAATATCAAGTTAAAGGAGTTCATCATCACTAAGCCCTTATTGTATGAAATGTTAAAGGGACTTATCTAAGAAAAAGAATGTCAAAAACTATGAACAGAGGGAGGGAAGATGGAGGCGTGGTAGGAGGGAGCAGATTCCACTTCTCCCTACACATGGGAGAAAAACCTGCCCGATCTATGGAAGAACAGAGCAGACAAGAAACAGTAACGCAGCATATTTGAGAATAAGAGATCAAAAATTGTAGCAGACGTTGAAAAACCAGTCAGTAAGGAGAGTACTTCAGAAAAATAGGAGCCCAGGAATCAGCTCCAAGAGCAGGGCTGCTGACGTCGGCCCGACCCTCACCAGGCCTGCCCCAGGGCTCTAGGGAGGGAACTGGATCAGCCGCTGAAATGGGCTGAGAGATCCTGGAGGCCACCGTGAGACTGCGGGCCTAGTGATTGTGGTTGCCCTGCTCCAGGTCACTGCGCAACTCTGAACTGAGTTTTCGTGGTCGTCCCTCGACTGAGAGCTGAGCAATCATAGTTGCCCCGACTACAGACAGAGGCGCATGTGAAGTGAGACGGCTGCATGAAAATAGGCACCCACACGTAAACGCACATGGTTGTGGGATCATAGGCATGTGTGAGAGCATAGGCACTGGCCACTGGAGACAGCTGTGGGACCATAGTCGCCAGTGCACGTGTGTGCACGCTCAAATGCAGACAGCTCGGGGCCATAGGCACAAACTCCAGATGGCTGTGGGATCATAGGCCCTGAGCCACCACAGAAAGCTTTGCAGGGGCCAATGCAGGCAGCTGCGTGAGACTGGAGAACCTTGCTCACACCCATAAATTCAAGGAAGTGCGAGCACACCAGGAGTCTCAGACCACATGCTGGAAGCCCTGTGGGGAGAGGCACCATACTAAATCTGGGGACAGAAGCACAATGATGACTGAGTTGTGAACACAGAGAAAAGCAATACGATCACCCCTTGGCCACTGCAGCCAGCAAGACCAGAAAAACCAGCTCGGCAAGTTTGAAAACAACAGAGTTTTTTTGTTTGGAGGGGTTTTTTTTTTGTTTGTTTGTTTTTTGGTTTTGGTTTATTGGCGGTTTTTTTTTTTTTTTTTTGGTGGTTTGTTTTTTCATTTGTTTGTTTTTTGTTTCTGATCGTGTGTTTGTTTTTGTTTTTCTGTTTCTGTGCCTGTCTGTTTTTATAATTGTTTTTAATTAATATTTCTTTATTCTTTATATCATCTTTTTAACTCCCCAACTCCTTTTGCATCTCTTTACTTCTTTCTTATTTTACTCCCTCTTCCTTTTATTCCAGTTTCATCTCTTCTACCTTCCTCTTTCTTCCTCTTCTTCTTTCATTTTTCCCTCTCTTCTCTTTTTAAATACGCTCAAGTGAGACAAAACAAACGAACAAACCTGGAACTGTGAAAGAAAAGCAGAGTTGTTCCCCAAAAGAGGGTATCCTAGCTGATGAAAAAATGGAAGCTATGAACAACAGGGTATCCAAAGGAAAATTGACCACTGAATTTCACAGGATTCTACCACAGAAGGTCACACCACAAACCCAGGGAGCCAGAACAGATCAATTTAAGAAGTTGAGGCTAACAACAAGAGTCTTACAAACAATGGGAAGACTAAGACCAATCCACAAATGAAAGGAAAGGAGAAAGCTCCAGAAAGAATGCTAAATGAAACTGAGGCAACTCAGCTATCAGATATTGAGTTCAAAGCAGTGGTTGTCAGGAAGCTCCATGAGCTCTCAATGAGCTACCGGAGACTAGAGGGAAGCTATGATGAACTCACTGCAAATTATATCAACATGAAAAAGAAAATAGAAATTATCAACAAGGGCCAAGAGGAAATGAAGAATACAATTTCGGAACTGAAGAACACAGGAGAAGGAATCAAAAGCTGAATCGATGAAGCAGAAGAATGAATCAGCAAGGTGGAGGACAAAATAGAAAAAAACACCCAGAATGAGCAAGAAAAGGAAAAGAGGCTCAGAAAGAATGAAGAGGGATTAAGAGAAATGCAAGACAACATGAAACATAATAATATCCATAATATAGGGATAGCAGAAGGAGAAGAAGAAGAGCAAGGGATAGAAAACCTATTTGGAAAAGTAATGATGGAAAACTTCCCAAATTGGTGAGAGAAAAAGCCACACAAATGCAGGAAACACAGAGAGTCCCAACCAAGAGAAACCCAAAGAGGCCCACTTCAAGACATATCATAATTAAAATGGCAAAATTCCAAGACAAAGAAACAATCTTAAAGGAAGCAAGGGTAAAAAAGGAAGTAACATACAAGGGAGCCCTGATAAGGTTAGCAGCTGACTTCTCAATGGAACGCTCCAAGCCAGAAGAAAATGGCAAAAAATATTCTAAGCAATGAAAACCGAAAGCCTGCAACCAAGACTACTTTATCCACCAAGGCTTTCAATCAAGATAAAAGGCCAAATAAGGAATTTTCCCAGACAAAAGAAGTCTAAAACAATACACCTCTACCAAACCAATTCTGTAAGAGATACTAAAGGGACTGCTTTAAGGGAAGAAAGGAAAAGACAGAGAGAGAGAGAGAGAGGAACACAGGTAGGAAATTGGAAATGAATCAATACCTATCAATAATAACCTTGAATGTAAATGCATTAAATGCTCCAATCAAAAGACATAGAATAGCTGAATGGATAAGAAAGCATGACCTACACATACGCTGCCTATAAGAAACCCACCTCAGGACAAAACACATACAGAGACTCAAAGTAAAGGGCTGGAAACAAATTTTCCAAGCAAATGGACAGGAAAGAAAAGCTGGGGGAGCAATACTCATATCAGATAAAATAGACTTCAAAAGAAGAACCATAGAGACCCAGAAGGTGACGTCATAATACTCAAGGAAAGAATCCACCAAGAAGACATAAATATTGTAAATATATATGCACCCAATGGAAGAGGACCTAAATACATCAAGAAAATCTTAGAGGACTTCAAGAAAGATATTGACAGCAACACAATTATAGTAGGGGATTTTAACACCCCACTGTCAAAAATGGACAGATCTTCCAAACAAAGTATCAACAAAGATATTGTGGCATTGAACAACACTCTATGTGAAATGGACTGAACTGATATATATATAGAGAGGCCTTCATCCCAAAGAAGCTAAATACACTTTCTTTTCAAATGCACATGGAACATTTTCAAAGATAGACCACATGATAGGACACAAATCAAGCCTCAACAAATTCAAGAAAATTGAAATCATAACAAGCATTTTCTCTGACCACAAGGGACTGAAACTAGAAGCCAACTCCAAGGGGAAAAACCCAAAAGCCTCAAAAGCATGTAGATTGAATACCATGCTATTAAACAAAGAATGGGTCAAGAATGAAATTAGGGAGGAAATCAAAAAGTTTCTGGAAACAAATGATAACAACTCACATCGACCCAAAACTTATGGGAAACAGCAAAGACAGTCCTCAGAGGGAAGTTTATAGTGATACAGGCCTATCTAAAAAACATAGAAATATCTCAAACAAACAACCTAAGCCTGCGCCTACGAGAACTTGAGGATCAACAACAAAGACAGCCCAGAGCTAGTAGAAGGAAGGAAATAACCAAGATCAGAGCAGAATTAAATGACATAGAGACTAAAAGCACAATCCTAAAGATCAATGAATCCATGAGCTGGTTCTTTGAAAGGATAAACAAAATCGACAAGCCTTTAAGCAGGCTCATCAAGAAAAAAAGAGAGAGGACTAATCAGAAATGAAAGAGGAGAGATTACAACTGACACCACAGAAATACAAAGGATTGTAAGAAATTATTATGAAGAAGTGTATGCCAAGAAATTTGAAAACCTAGGTGAAATGGACAGGTTTCTAGAAAACTATAACCTTCCAAAACTCAATGAAGAAGAAACAGAAAGCCTGAACAGACCAATAACAGCTGATAATATTGAAAGGGTAATCAAAAAACTCCCAACACACAAAAGCCCTCGACCAGATGGTTTCACAGGAGAATTCTACAAAAGATTTAAGGAAGAGATAACCCCGAACCTTCACAGACTATTCCAAAAAATCCAAAATGATGGAAGACTCCCAAACTCTTTTTATGAAGCCAGCATCATCCTAATCTCAAAACCAGATAAAGACACAACAAAGAAGGAGAACTTCAGGCCAATATCGCTGCTGAACATAGATGCTAAAATCCTCAACAAAATATTGGCAAACAGCATCCAACAATACATTAAAAAGACCATACACCATGACCAAGTGGGATTCATCCCAGGGATGCAAGGATGGCTCATCATTCGCAAATCAGTAAATGTAATTCATCACATAAACAAAAGCAAAGACAAAAATCACATGATCATATCAATAGATGCAGAAAAAGCATTTGATAAGGTACAATACCCATTTATGATAAAAACACTCAGGAAAGTGGGAATAGAGGGAGTATTCCTCAACATAATAAAGGCCATATATGAGAAACCTACAGCCAGCATCATACTCAATGAGCAAAAACTAAAATCTTTTCCACTAAAATCAGGAACAAGACAAGGTTGTCCACTTTCAACACTTCTATTCAATATAGTATTGGAAGTCTTTGCCACAGCGATTAGACAAGAAAAGGAAATAAAACGCATCCAACTCGGAAAGGAGGAAACAAAACTATCATTGTTTGCAGATGACATGATAGTATACAGAGAAAATCCTATAGACTCAGCCAAAAAATTGCTTGACCTAGTAAATGAATTTGGCCAAACAGCCGGATACAATGTCAATATACAGAAATCGAAGGCATTTTTGTATACCGACAATGAAACTGTAGAAGCAGAAATCAAGAAAAAAATCCCATTCCATATAGCAAAAAGAAAAATAAAGTACCTAGGAATAAACCTAACCAAGGAGATAAAAGACCTGTATGCAGAAAACTACACAACACTGAAGAAAGAAATCAAGGAAGACAAAGAAATGGAAACACATACTGTTGTTCATGGATCGGAAGAATTAACATCATCAAAATGTCCATACTTCCCAAAGCAATTTACAGTTTCAATGCAATACCTATTAAAGTGCCAATGGCATATTTCACAGACATAGAATAAACACTTCAAAAATTTATATGGAACCATAAATGACCTAGACTAGCTACAGCCATCTTGAGAAAGAAGAGCAAAATAGGAGGGATCACAATACCTGATACCAAACTGTATTACAAGGCCACTGTAATCAAAACAGCCTGGTACTGGCATAAAGACAGGCATGTGGACCAGTGGAATAGAACAGAGAGCCCAGAAATAATCCCAAGTCTCTACAGCCAATTAATATTTGACAAATGGGGCAGCAACATAAAATGGAGTAAAGATAGCCTCTTCAACAAGTGATGTTGGGAGAACTGGACAGCTACATGCAAGAAAATGAAAGTTGAGCACCAACTTACAACATCCACAAAAATAAATTCAAAGTGGATAAAAGATTTAAATATAAGCCGTGACATTAAAGTCCTAGAGGAGAACATAGGCAGGAAAATCTCAGTTATTCCACACAGCAGCATTTTTACTGATATGTTCCCTAAACCAAGGGACATAAAGGAAAGAATAAACAGATGGGATCTCATCAATATAGAAAGAGTCTGTATGCTGAAAGAAAACAGTATGAAAATAAAAAGAGAACCGACTGTGTGGGAAAACATATTTACCAATGATACCTTACACAATGGTTTAATCTCCAAAATATATAAAGAACTTACATGACTCCAGTCTAAGAAGACAAGCAACCCAATTAAAAAATGGGCAAAGGACTTGGGCAGACACTTCTCCAAGGAGGACATACAGAGGATCCAGAGACACATGAAAAGATGCTCGATATTGCTAGCTATCAGAGAGATGCAAATTAAAACCACAATGAAATACCACTTGACACCATTCAGAATGGCCCTCATAAACAAAGCAACAAACAGCAAGTGTTGGAGAGTATGTGGAGAAAAGTGGACCCTAGTGCACTGTTGGTGGGAGTGCAGACTGGTACAACCGCTATGGAAAACAGTATGGAATTTTCTAAGAAAACTAAAAATGGATATACCTTTTGACCCAGCAATTCCACTGCTTGAATTATATCCTAAGAACCCTGCAACACCACTCCAAAAGAACCTACGCACCCCCATGTTCATAGCAGCACAATTTACAATAGCCAAGTGTTGGAAGCAACCTAGATGCCCATCAGTAAATGAATGGATCAAAAAACTGTGGTGCATTTACACAATGGAATTTTATGCAGCAGAAAGAAAGAAGGAGCTTCTACCCTTTTCCTCAGTATGAATGGAAAAGGGAGCATCATGCTAAGTGAAATAAGCTAGGCGGTGGAAGACAAATACCATATGATCTCATCTTTAACAGGATCCTAATCAACAAAACAAACAAACAGGCAAAATATAACCAAAGACACTGAAATTGAGAATAGGCTGACAGTCACCAGAGGGTAGAGGGGAGGGAATTTCAGGGGAAAAGGGGAAGGGTTTACATGAACAAGTATAAAAGACACATGGACAAAAACTATGGGGGGTGGAAATGAGAGGGCGTTGGGCAGGGCTGAGGTGGTGGGCTGGGGTGGGTGTAAAAGATAGGAAACTGTACAAGATCAACAATTAAAATAAAAATTTTTAAAAATCAAAAAGAAAGAGAGAAGGGACATCAATTTGGCTTTCCCTATCACTGACAGGTGTTGTCTAGAGAGGCTACAGGCTTTTTACACAAAAAGGTCGGGAGGAATAATCAGTCCTGTTAAAGAAGATGCAATGAATAAATTGATTCATTATATAGAGTTAAAAAAAACAAAAACAAAAATACTATGAACAGTGCAGTAAGCCAAGGGATGAATGACAAAAACATACGATCTTACCTATAAGTGGAACCTAATCAGTAAAACAAAAAAGCAAGCAAAATATAATCACATTGAAATTAAGTACAAACTGACAGTAACCAGAGGGGAGATGGGAAGGAATGATGTGGGGGGGGGGAGGCAGTGAATCGTTGTTAAGGCACATTTATAAAGGACACATGGACAAAGCCAATGGGAGGTAGGATCATGGGTGGGAGGTGGGGATGGCTGGGGTGTGGGGGAGTGTTGGAGGTAAATGGAGACAACTATACTTGAGCAACAATTAAAAAATATTGAAGAAAACTATGAACCATTAAATGATAACATACTCACAACTATTACAACTGAACCTGAAAATAAAAACTAAGCAAACAATTAGACCATGAACAGATTCACAGTAATGGAGATCACATGGAGGGTTATCAGTGGGGAGGAGGTGGGAGGAGAATGGGGGAATGGCACATGGAATAAAAAGCATAATTTTTATGTACAAAATAGATGGGTGGGTAAGAATAGTGTAGGAAATGGAGAAGCCAAAGAACTTTTATGTATGACCCACGGACATGAACTAAGGTGGAGGAATGATGGTGGGATGGAGTGTACAGGGTGGAGGGTAATAAAGGGGAGAAAAATGGAATGACTATAATAGCATAATCAGTAAAATAGATTTTTTAAAAATCAAAAATAAATAAATGTGAAACAGTAAAAAAGAAATAACTTCCCAGATAAGAAAAAGCTAAAGGAGTTTGTTAACACTAAACTAGTATTGTGAGGCATGTTAAAGGGTCTGTTTGAAGGAGGAGAAAGAGAAGGAGAAAGAAGGAGGATAAGGAGAAAGAAGGAGGATAAGGAGAAGAAGAAGAAGAAGAGAATTAGAAAAGGAAGAGAAAAAGAAAGAAAGAAAGAAAGAAAGAAAGAAAGAAAGAAAGAAAGAAAGAAAGAAAGAAAGAGAGAGAGAGAGAAGGAAAGAAACAGAAAGAATGAAAGAAAGAAAGAGAGAAAGAGAGAGAGAAGAAGAGGGGAAGGAGGGGGAAGGGAGAGGGAGGAGAAGGAGAGGAGGAATAATTAGAGAAATGTAGTATAAACAAAAATAGCAATAAATCCTTATTATTAATAATCAATTTAAATGTAAATAACTTAAATGTACCAATCAAAATACATAGGGTAGCTGAATGGATAAGAAAACAAGACCAACATACTTTCTGTCTATATGAGACCCACCACAGAATGAAAGATACACATAGAATAAACGTAAAGGGATGGCAAAAAATATTTCACACAAATGGGAAAAAAAGCTGGGTTAACAATAGTTTTATCTGACAAAAATAGACTTTAAAGGACAAACTAATGTAAGAGACAAAGAAAAACACTACATAATGATAAAGGGAGCAATCTAACAAGAGGACATAACCCTTCTAAATACTGTGCACCCAACATTGGAGCACCTAAATATATAAAACATTCTGACAGACAGAAAGGAAGAGATTGGCAGTAATACAGTGATAATAGGGCATTTTAACACCTCATTGACATGAATGGATAAATCTTCCAGAAAATCAACAAGGAAACAGTGGCATTAAATGACATACTATATAAGATGAATTTAATTGATATCTTCAGAGCATTTAATCCCAAAGTAGCAAAGTATAAATTATTTTCAAGTTAATGGAACATTTTCTAAGATAGACTACATGTTAGGACACAGAACAAGTCTCAATAAACTTAAGAAGATTGATGTCGTATCAAGTATCTTCTCTGACCATAATGGTATGAAACCGGAAAGCAATCACAGGCAAAAAACTGAAAAAGACATAAAGGCTAAACAATGAATGGGTAACATTGAGATCAAAGAAGAAAGCAGAAGATATCTTGAAACAAATGAAAATAAGAAGACAGCAACCCAAAAGCTGTGTCACAGCAAAATCAGTCCTAAAAAGGAAATTCATAGCATGACAGAGCTATCTAAGGAAACAAGAAAGATCTCAAATAAAGTCTAATTTTACACTTACACAAACTTAAAATGAACAGCAAACAGAACCCAATGTGAATAGAAGGAAGAAAAAAATCAGAGCAGAAGTAAATAAATAAAGTTTAAAAAATTACAAAAAATTAATATAGCCAAGAGCTTGTTCTTTGAAAAGTAAAACAAGATTGACAAATCTTCAAACAGACTCATCAAGTAAAAAAGAGAGAAGAACCAAACAAATAAATGACAAATGAAAGAGGAGAAGTAACAACTGAACCCAAAGAAATGTGAGAGGTTATAAGAAAATATTATGAACTATATGCCAACAAATTGGACGACCTGGAAGAAATAGATAAATTCCTAGAAACATACAATCTTCAAAAATTGAATCAGGAAAAATCAAAGAATCTGAGTGTATAGATTACAGCCAGTGAAATTGAAGCAGTAATCATAAAAACTACAAACAAACAAAAGTCCTGGATTGTATGGCTTCACTGGTGAATTTTACCAAACATTCAAAGAAGACTAACACCTATCTTTCTCAAATTAACCCATAAAATTCAAGATGTGAGAAGACTACTAAACTCATTTTACAAGGTCAGCATTATCCTAATTCCAAAACCAGAAAAAATACAGTACAAAAATAGAAAATTATAGGGCAATACCTCTGATGAATATAAATGCTAAAATCTTCAACAAAATATTAGCAATCCAGATTCTGCAATACATTAAAGAGATCATACCCCATGATGAAGTGGAAGTTATAACAGGGATGCAAGTTTGGCATAATATCTGCAAATCAGTAAACATTGTACACTACATAAAAAATGATGAATTAAAAACCACATGATCATATCAATAGATGAAGAAAAAACAGTTAATAAAATCCAGCACCCATTTATGGTAAAACTCTCAGTTAAGTGGGAATAGAGGAAATATGCCTAAACATAATAAAGCCCACACATGACAAACCCACAGACAACATCATACTAATGGGCGAAAACTACAAGAGCTTCCCTTAAGATCTGGAACAAGACGTGGATATCTGTTTCCACCACTCTTTTCAGTGTAGTACTAAAAGTACTGTTCACAGCATTGAGACAAGAAGAATAAATAAAAGGCATCCAAATTGGAAAGGAAAAGGTAAAGTTGTCATTATTTGCAGATGACATGATACTGTATATAGAGTACCCTTAATATTCCACCAAAAAGCTATTAGAACTATTAAATAAATTCAGTCAAGTATCAGTATACAAAATAAACACCTAGAAAGCAGTTGCATTTTTATACACCAATAATAAACTGTCAGAAAAGAAAACTAAGGAAACAATCCCATTCACAATTGCTCCAAAAGAATAAAACACTTAGGAATAAATTTATCCAAGGATGAAAAAAAACCTGTACTCAGAAAATTATAAGACACTGAAGAAAGAAGTTGAAGAAGATACAAATAAATGGAAGCATATACCATGGGCACTGATAGGAAGAATTAACATCATTAAAATATCCAAAGTAATCTATAGATTCAATTCAATTCCTATCATGATACCAAATGGCATTAAATAAAGAAATTAACTTTTTTCATAATTCTGATGGTCAGAAGTCTTAGATCAAGATGTTGACAGGGTTGGTTTCTTCTGAAGCTTCTCTTTGGGTTGGCAGATGGCCATCCTGTCTCTCTGTGTCTTTACATGAACTTCCTTTTTTGTGCCTGTCAGTATCATTATTTCCTTTTCATATAAGGACACCAGTCATATTGGCTTAAAGACCACACTAATGATGCCATTACAACTTACTTTCCTTTTTAAAGACTCTATTTGCAAATATAGTCACAATTTGAGATGCTGGTGGTCAGGACTTTAAAATATGAATTTGAAAAGTAAGTGGAGTACAGCTCATAACATTAATAGTGTAAATATGGAGAAAGAATAATACCATAGGTTATAGCCTAAATATTTCAAAATAAACATTGAGTAGTATTGTAAATATAACATAAGCACATATCAAAAAATTAAATTTATAATTTAAAAATTTATATTTATTTGTGACCTTCAAATGCCTGAAGAATATTAATATACTTATATGTCACAGATGTAGAAGCCCGCTACACGGGAGATTGGTTTGCATTGTTCCCATCACCACTGAACCATCCTATGTCTTTATTGCTAGGAGCTGAGAATCAAAAGTGAAAAAATGTACAGGTGCTCAGGACTTAATATCTAAGTGCAATATCAATGTGGGCGGCCCAGAAAGAAAGAAGAATAAATAATAAGTATGCATGTCCTAAATTCCAAACAAAAGATTATTTATCTTTCTGATTATGATATCATACCAGCCAGCTCTGTGTTGATTTCTAAAAGATTCCAAAAGAAAACTAACATTATTTAAATATGAAGATAATTAGTAGAATAGAATTTCAGAAAATGGAACAAAAGTGATACATCTTGTAAAGGCCCCTGTTTTCAAATTGCTTGATTTTCCTTTGCTTCTCAATGAAGGAGAAATAGAATGTTAAAAAAAAAATGTCCCCAGTGGGACATTTAATAGTTGCATTATTTGGAGTCCATTCAACTGATGTTTTACTATAAAAAAAAGAAATGATAGTTAAATAAGGTACCCTTTCATATTTAGTTGATGTGAATTCAGTAAACAAATTCTCATGACCCAAGAGAAAGTAAGGGTGAGCTATTTTGACTCCCTGAAATAGCTTTAATATTTTTTTATTGGCATGAAGATCTGGTCTAATTTGAAACCCTATTTCACTGTCAAAAGAAGTAAAGAGGGGAAATAACTTTCATTATGCTCTAAGTATACAACTAGAAATTGCAAAAAATATCTTGTAATGTCAAAATAATAGAGTATTTGGTTCTGTGAGTAGAGGAACTTTAAAGTTAATCAGATTTATTGTTAGCATTTCAGTATAGTAAATGTAGATAATTGTTAGTTTTAAACATTTAGAGAGTCTCCCATAAAAAGAGTTTAGGGACTCAGTGTAGTATAAAGTTTAAATGCCCAAGTTCTGGAATCGAACTGTCTAAACATGAACTCTAAATTACAACTTGCATGTCCTTGGAAAAATTGTGGTTTTTTTCATCCCTAATACCTTAGTTTTATAAGCTGTAAATGGGGATAATAGTGGTATCTGCATCATACAATAACTATGGGGATTTAGTAAACAATACATGAGGAAAATGCTTGGCACAAAATTAACAACGGATGTTAGCTATTATTGGTAGATCTAACATTTGCTAACAGTTTCTAAGCAATGATTTTCAGCCTCATTAGCACATTGGAATCATCTGAGATATACTTTTTAAAATTTTAATATTTGGCCTTATTCTTAGAAATATTGATTAAATTGGTGACAAATGATGCATAGATATCTGTGAATTTTAAAAGTTACCAAGTAATTCTAACATGCAACTAGAATTGAAAAGCTTTGATCCAAATAACCCACACAGATGTGCAGCATTGGAATGCTACCAGTATCTGAGGCAGTCCTAGAGTAGCCTTACTCAAACTGTATTCTGCATAATGCTTCTCAATCAAGATGCTCCCTTAAACAAACAAAAAATAACAGGGAAACATACAGAGTGATCTAAGTTTGATGATGTATATATCTCTTGAAGATTCATTTTTGTATGAGCATATTAAAAGATTTGGGCAGTCCCATTTTAGGTAAATTTGTTTATTACTGACAAATCCAGATCCCTCGAATTTTTGTAATAAGGAAACACTCCCTCGAAGAATTTTTAATACTCTGCTTTACAACACAGTGCGGTCACCAACTATCACTTCTATTGGCTGAAATATCAATTAATTAATTATTGGGTAATTAATATAATATATATTTATTAATATCCTGTTCTAGGTACTGAGAATTTAAAGCTAAAAGGCATAGGGTTTGGCCATTAAAATCACCTGTGGAGCCTTTTTTTTTTAAATACAGTTACCTTGACTTCACACCACACCTGCTACATATCCTATTAGAGTAGACCTGCTAATAGAATTCACTGGGATTCTCATAATGAGCTGGATTTGGAAATTACCAATACATAACCTAGCCTTCTATATGAAACCGTGTAGTTTTAACCTATTTTGAAAATATTAACAAAGAAAATAAGGCTAGAAAGAGAAACTACTGAATAACATTAGAAACACAAAGAGACAGAAAAGGATAGGCAAGAAAAGAGTAGGAGAGCACCCAGAAATACAGTGCACCTGAGCAATGTGCATGTGTGCTGCATACACACATGTTTGTGCATGAGGATGCAGTGTGTGTGTGTGTGTGTGTGTGTGTGTGTGTGAGGGGGGGAGAGAGAGAGAGGGAGGGGGAGGGAGAGAGAGATTGAGAGATGTGATTGAAAATTGAAGACATTGGCTGGCTGATTGGCTGGAGAGGGCAGAGATGTACACTTTGGATGACGTGGAAGAGAAGTCTATCCTTTATTAGTGAATGGTAACAAGCATTCCTGACCCTTAGCTAAAGATATTGAGATGAATGGAAGAGGAGTGATTATATTCTTGAGAACTGAATAGTTTAAGACAATAGAATTTGAACTTGTTTCAATGGGAGAGGAGTTACAGATCATCTTGCTTTTTGAGAAATAATATGAAATATTGACATAATAGACTGAGAATATATACACACTTTCTTCTGTAAGTCAGATATCACCATTTCATAGTAGAATCAGGTGATGTGGTGCAAGACAAGTACAAAGGAAAGGACTTTTGAGAGTGTTATTGTACTTCTTTAAATACAACTCTATTGAGGGTGGGATCTTAAATACTGTATGATTTCAGTTATGTGTGGAATCTAAAAAAAATAAAATAAACCTCAAATTCTCAGAAAAACAGAGAGTAGAATGGTGGTTGACAGGGGCTGGGAGGTGAAGGAAATGGGGAGATATTGGTTAAAGGTTACAAACTTCCAGTTATAAGAAGAATAAGTCTTAAAAATACTCTATCATGCACTTAAAAGTTGCAAGGAGAGTAGATCTTAAGTGTTCTCACAACACACACTAATAATTGAGAAAATTGATGTATTAACTAACTTTATTGTTGTAATCATTTCACAATATGTATGTGTATCAAATCATCATGTTGTACACCTTAAACTTACACAATGTTATGTAACAATTATATCTCAATAAGGTAGGTCTTCATGGAAACCAGCTTTTATATTTCTGGAGTGCCTTAAAGTTAAACAACTTTTAGTAGATATACTTAACTACATCTCATGTTAAAACATTTCTATTGAAATTTTATGATCCCATTAACCAATGTCACCCCAATAAGTTTAATTAAAAACATTACTTTTTATATTTAAACAGAAAGATCCTCCATCTTACTGGTAAAAGATTGTGGTGAAAACGTGACCTTGTCCAAACAGGAGATGTTAAGGTTCTAAGAATATAACTTCAATCTTAGAGAGACATGTTACATACAGTACAAATGCTGGAATATCTATTCTGGAGGAAGAGTTCCTAAGATTTATATCTTTTAGGAAGAACATAAGATATTTTTGACATATATAACTTTCAATTTTCACTTATGAAGTTGTGAAATGAAATTTAATTTTAACCTCAAATTCTATGGACATATACTTTGAATAGGGAGACAACATCAATGTCAGAGCTACTTAAGCTGGTTTGGGGATGCTGTCCCATACCTCCACACAAATGGAAAGCCCCAACCATGGTTACCATTTTATGGTTTTCAATCAAGTGGGTTGGAACCACTCACAGCAGCTATTTCCTACTAGAAGACAAAGAATTTCAGGCAATGATATGTCTGGGATAGGAGAAGAGACATAAAATTATGGGTAGTTCATGGAATCCAAATTCTGCAAAAGTAGTCCTGAATGCTGAGAAATAGCAGTGATTAAGTAAGAGTGTATTGGTATGATTCTTTGACCTAAATTGATTGGGACTTGATTTCTTTTGGAAGGCTAGAACACCTGTATAGTCCTGTATAGTGACTAGGAATGAAGATGTATAGCTACAAATCAGAAAGAGGGTGAAAGTGTTCCATCTCTTGTTCAGTATCAGCTTTTCATTAGCAGGTAGCAGACACAACATGAAAAACAAGTCGTGTTCTACTTCAAAGTTGAAGAAAAAACAAATTACAGCCAAGAGTTATTAAGCAACTTTGGACTTCATTGTAACTAAAAAGTTCTCTCCTTTTTTTTCTGTGGATACCTTAGCCACATACTAAAAACAAGGTTGAATGATGGAGCTCACCAAGTATCAATCAAGATACTAGGAAGAATGTGGCAGGCTGGAAGAGTATTCCAGTCTGTAGGAGCTTGAAAAAATATTGCTCTTCAATCTTCAAATAGAATTTCCTACAACCCTAGAGCCAATTCATTTTAGACTGAAGACTGAATACCCTGATTTAATTTTATTATGCAAGAGTGTATCATAAAGAAATTATATATAAGCAACTCCCTGCTTGCCCCAAGTATACTGCTGACACCAACCATTAATAAGATAAATCAAGTAATGACATGAAATCATTACAGAAATATATTTTTGTTATTATAATTTAAGGTATTAAGAGAGCTAAGTTAAAAGTATCAGAAAGGTTGTGGGTACATGCATGTAGTGAAGAAAACAAGAAGGGGTTCAGGAAACATTGCAGTAAACTCTGAATTAGGGTTTATTTCATGTTCTTGAAGAGATACAAATGAAGATCAAATTCTCTACTAGTACTTTGGCTTGGGCCACACATAAGACACAATTTTCACCTTGTATCTATGTTATAGAAGATGTATTGAGTCCCATCTACTTGAGGAAATCTTTGAGTTAGGTAGATTATTCACATATAACACTTCATTTACTTTTCAAAACAACTTTATAAAGCAGAAGGAGGTAACTTGCTCTACATCTCTCCTTTGGTTAAGTGGCATAATCAAAATTTGAAACTAGGCTGGACTGATGCTGTAGCATATGATTTCAACTATACCAGGAAATCATGAGTCATTTCTACTGATGCATGTTTTTTGTCATGTCCAACCAGGAACAGATTTTCAGAAGCAGCTGACAGTAGTTATTAATTACTGCAAGAAGGGGCAACTTAGTAAAAATCATTATCATGTACACTTGTTAAACATTACTATTCGGGTAAACATTACTAAAAACCTATTCAACAGGTCAATTCATTCAACTACTTTCCCTTCATTTTGCAGCCTACATGTCTTGATTGGCCATCATGGTAAAGTATTTTTCAACAGGACTAAACATCTCACAGGTCAACTGACTTCCACTATGGATATGTGCCATTAAATTTTTTCAGGACTAAATGTGTTTTGCACATTGTATAATAAAGCAATGAAACACTTTATGTCAAGTGCATTTTTGCAGGAGCTAGAGCAGTTTCAAGGCTCCTTTAAGGAAAAATTTAGTTCTTCTAAAAGGTACCTTCTTGGCCCACACCTACATGCAAGTGGGCTGTTCCTTTGAAAGAAAATTCATTTCAAGTTATTCAACTTTTACTACACAATATTAATTCTACATCACCCATATCTGGTTGGTAAAACTTTTAGATCTCTTTCCATTTAATAGCACGAAGAAATAACTCATGAGCTGATGTTCATTCTACACTTGTGTAAAACTTATTTAAGATTAACTATTCTTCTCTCCAGATTCTCTAAGCATTAGCCCTCAATAAGCTAAATTACTAGTAATCAACGTGCCTGGACTCTATTCTTTCAGCTCTCTTAAGCAGTGTTTAGTGGTGTACAGGTTCCTGTTCTAGATTCTCAACTTTTAAATATGTGACCTTGAGAAAATTACTCATGCTCCTTGAGCCCATTTCTACACCAGTAAGATAATTTTAGAAATTCAGTTCAGCCCAACAAAAATATTTAGGATTTCTGTTAGGTACCATCTTCTGTGCTGGAGTTATGTATAAAAACATTTTTTAAGTTTATTTACCCAATATTTGTTTTGAGCTTATGCCATATGTTAGCCATTGTCTTAAGGGATAAGGATAAATTATTGAATGAGGCTGACAAATTCCCCATTCTCATAGCTTGTATTTTAGTAAAACATTCAGGAAATAAACATGGAAACAAAAAAACTAATTAAGTATAAATTTAGGTTATAAGAACTATGAAGAAAATACTGTGAAGCAGCATAAGAAGATGACTTTGTGGAAACAGAAATGCTTTAGAAACTGCTCAGGAAAGATTTCCCTCTAGAAGGAGGACATTTGACAGAAATGCAAATGATAAGAAAAGATCAAGAAATCTCTGAATTCAATTGTTTATAGTCTAGCAGAAGATTGGGGACAAAAGTGTAATTTCAATAAGTGGTAGCATAGCAGTATGCTATAAAGATTATTTGGGAGGATTTGTTTAAGCAATGCAAAAGTGCTTCAGAAAAAGTTATGCGCAAATAAGGTACTCACAAAATGTAAACCATATTTTCTCTCTTTGAGATTTAACATATTGTCCCTCTCCTTTAATCAATATAAAATAAATTTACTTGATCCTTCATGATGACTTCTTAAAACCGGAAAACTCTTTGTCTAATTTACATGTCTTTTTGAGACAATAAAAATTATATGATGTTATAGACTTCCCTTCTCTCTTGGCTTATAGTACTAGCTATGGAGCTTGATTTTTATCATTAACCTCTATTTCTTATTGTCTTTATTTCTATTGTGTCTATTGTTGTTTTAATACCATAAATTGTCTGGGTATCTTTATATCTATACAGAAAACAAATGGTTTTAAAGAATATATTTATCCACTCCAGTTATTTTTGTTTCTGGTATTTAGAAAAAAAGTTGGTGTTTGAAGTATAGAAATAGTCCTGGTATTCCCTTTTTGACATAGGCCTAATTTCCAGTAATATGGATATAATAGAGGAAAGAGATGACTAGATAGAATTATTATTATTTTAGCCCACTCTGTTATTCATCATCAAACATTTGGATTTCTTTTTCAAAGCACAGAGTCTACAGTAAAATTTAATTAATATAATTTAATTGGAGGAGATGACAATAAAAACCATTATAAACCTGAATTATATACTATCTTTAAACACATAGGTAACTTAGTGGTTAAGAGATTGCACTTTGAACACACTGAAGGTCAAATATTTCCTGTACTTACTGATTGTGGCTTTAGTGAGTGTTTTGATCTCTCTGGGGTCATCTGTACAATGTGAAAAATAACATCCATCTCATAGGATTCTACTGAGGCTGAAGACATTATATAACTAAACAATGGTTATAAACAAAAGTTCTTAACACAATATAAATAAGTTCTTAACAAAATATCTGATACATGGCAAGTATCTAAAATAGAAATTATTATTTTGACTTTATATCTATTGACTTTATTGCATCTTCTACATAATAATTTATATACTGCTATATAATATCAGAAAAATGAAACCTTTAAAGATTAATAACTTTTGTCAAGCATTATAGTATATCAACAACTTGAGTTCTTAGAAATGCTCTACTTTATCTTAATTAAAGCATGGGAAGCAATAGGATGTACCAAAATAGAGCCTAAGCACCAAAAATCCAATTATAGGGAGGCCCAAATGGCAGCACAGTAAATGAAAGATACACTAACTACCTCCCAGTACCAAAATGGAATTACAACTAAATTATAGAAAAATGATCCTGAATAACCAACTGAACACTAGCTGGACAAAAGCCATATAACCAACGTCATACAAAAGAAACCACTTGACCAAATGGGACTGATAGGAAGTATGGAGGAGGCATGAGAGGACTGGCTGAGGTCCTACAGATGGCAGCTGAAGATCCAAAGAAATCCTTCAGCAGTCAGAAGTGATCCCCCTGAGAAGTGTGGGATCTAAACCCCAAGCTGGGTTCCACAGCCTATAGCACCAGAACCGAGAAAGGAACTAAAATAACATACAACTATGAAAAGCAGTGGAGTTTCTGTCTACCAAAGAAAGATGGCTAGAGACACAAAAAGCCTTTTAAAGGGACAACACACAAAATTTTGTTAGCAGACACTTACCCTGGCCTCTGGCAGAGGGAGGGCAGAGTAGATTAGACACAAGTGAGAGTAGTCTGGGGCTGGTGGCTCTGGAGAGAGAACTGAATGAAGAGACACCAGGATCCCTGTGCCGAGTCATTCCCAATACTGTAAGAGCCATATGCCTTAGGCAGAGTACCCAGCTCCAAGTGACATCTGTCTGAGAGGAAACAATAGCCCCACCCAAGGAATTACTCTTGCCCCACTCTGTGGTGCTTAAGCCCTGCTGCTGGAGAGTACAGCATAACACTTTAAGCATAAGAGAAAGCCTGCAGTCAGAGACACCTCTCTCAAACTCTGAGACTTTGGCTAATCCTCCTCTGGGCCTAGTACTGGTAAAAGTCAGCCTTAGTGTGCAGCCTTGTTCTTTCTGCACACACCCAGGCCCACCAGAGGGAGCCACAAATGGTGGATCACTGATAGCTCCAAATAGGGTGCCTAGGGTGAGTCACATGCAGTGTTTAATATAGGGCTGCACCTCAGGTCTTTACGGGTCAACCTAATACATAGAAACAAATACAAAGAAGCAGCCAAATGGGAAGAAAAAGAAATAGACCCCAAATGAAAGAACAGGAAAATTCTCCAGAAGAAGAACTAAATAAAATGGAGGCAAGCAATTTGTCAGATAGAAAGTTTAGAGTAATGATTGTAAGGATACTCAACAACATGAAAAGAGACATAGAAATCAAAAAAATAACAAGTCAGAAATAAAGAATGCAATATATGAAATAAATAATATACTGGAAGGAACAAAAAGTAGGTTAGATGAAGCAGAGGATTGAATCAATGATTTGGAAGAGAGAGAAGAAAAAACACCCAAGCAGAGCAGCAAAAAGAAAAAAATAAAAATATAAGGAAAGCTTAAGAAAACGGTGGGGCAACATGAGGCATAACCACAACTGCATAATGGGAATACCAGAAGGAAAAAGAATTAGTAAAGAGTTAATTGAAGAGATAATGATTCAAATCTGGTGAAAGAAAAATCCAGGAAGCTCAGAGAGTCCCAAACAAATTTGACCCAGAGAGTCTTACACTAAGAAACATCTTGATAAAAATGTCAGGGCTTAAAGACAAGGAGAGAATCCTAAAAGCCACGAGAGAAAAAGCAGGTAGTTGCATACAAAGGAGCACCAATTAGACTGTCATCTGATTTCTCAACAGAAATATTTCAGGCCAAAAAAGAATGATGTGAAATATCCAAGATGATGAAAAGCAAGGACCTACAACCAAGGCTACTTTACCCATCAAGGCTATCATTTAAAACTGAAGGAAAAATAAGAAGCTTCCCAGACAATAAAAAGGTAAAGATGTTTGTTAACACCAAACCGCTACTGTAACAAATGTGAAAAGAGAAGAAGAAGGAAGGAAAAGAAGAAGAGACAAGGAGGAGGAGGAGGAGGAGGAGGAGGAGGAGGAGGAGGAGGAGGAAGAAGAAGAAGAAGAAGAAGAAGAAGAAGGAGGAGGAGGAGGAGGAGGAGGAGGAGGAGGAGGAAGAGGAAGAGGAAGAGGAAGAAGAAGAAGAAGAAGAAGAAGAAGAAGAAGGAGGAGGAGGAGGAGGAGGAGGAGGAGAAAGAAGGAAGGAGGAAGAAGAAAGAAGGAGAAGAAGAAGAAATAAAAAACTAAAAAAAAAAACCAGGGGAAAATAGCATAATATTAAAATGGCATGAAATACACATCTATACATAATCACCTTAAATGTGAATGGCTTAAAGGCTCTAACCAAAAGACAGATGGTAGCTGAGAATAAGAAAACAAGATCCATATACATTTTGCCTCCAAGAGACCCACCTCAGATCAAAAGATACACATAGACTAAAAATAAGGGGATGGAAAAAGATATTTCATGCATATGAAAATGGAAAAAAATGCTGGTGTAGCAGTACTTATATCCAACAAAATAGACTTTAAAATAAAGGCTATAGCAAGAAACAAAGAAAGACACTGCATAATGATAAAGGGAACAATTCAACAAGAAGATATATCCCTTCTAAACATTTATGCACCCAAAATAGAAGCACCAAAATATGTAAATCAACTCTCGATGGACATAAAGGGAGACATCTACAGCAACACAGTCATAGGTGGGGTATTTTAACACCCCAACAATATCAATGGACAGAACTTCCAGACAGAAAATCAATAAAGACAGAGTGCCTTTAAATGACACACTAGCTTAAATGAATTTAATTGATATCTTCGAGCATTTAATCCCAAAGCAGCAGAATATACATATGTTTCAAGTTCACATGGAACATAGTTTAGGAGAGGCAACAAGTTAGTAAACAAAATAAGTCTCAATACATTTAAGAAGACTGAAATCATATTAAGCATCTTCTCTGACCACAATGCTATGAAACTAGAAATCAATCACAAGAACACTGAAAAGCACACAAATACATGGAAGCTAAATAACATGTTATTGAACAATGAGTGGGTCAACAACAAGATTAAGGAAGAAGGCAAACATTGCCTTGAAACAAATGAAAATAAGAACACAACAATCCAAAATCCCGTAAGACATAGGGAAAGCAATCTTAATAGGGAAATACATAGCATTACAAGTGTATCTAAAAAAAAGATAAAAACAAGAAAAAAAGCTCAAATAAACAATCTTACTTTACACTTAAAGGGACTTGAAAAAGAAAACAATGTCCAAAGTGAGTAGAAAACAATGTCCAAAGTGAGTAGAAGGAAGGAAATAATAAATATCAGAATAGAAATAAACAAACTGAGTCTAAAAAACAATACATATATCAGTGAATCCAAGAGCTGGTTCTTTGAAAAGATAAACAAGATTGACAAACTTTTAACCAAACTTATCAAGTTCAAAAGAGAGAGAACCCAAATAAATAAAACCAGAAATGAAAAAGGAAAAATAACAAGTGACACCAAAAAAATACAAAGGATTATAAGAAAGTATTATAAATGACTATATGCCAACACCCTGGACAACCAGACAAAATTAGCAAATTCCTAGAAACAAACACTCTCCCAAAACTAAATGAGGAAGAATCAGATAATCTGAATAGACAGATTGCACCTAGAGCAATTGCATCAGGATTTGAAAAACTCCAAACAAACAAAAGCACTGGACCTGATGGCTTCACATGTGAATCTTACAAAACATTCTGAGAAGAACAAACACATCTCCTTCTCAAACTATTTCAAAAAAATTCAAGAGGAGGGAAGGCTCCCAAACTGATTTCACAGGGCCAGTATTATTCCAAACTCAGAGAAAGACACACAAAAAAGAAAAGCATATACCAATATCCCTGATGAACATAGATGCTAAAGTCATCAACAAAACACTATCAAACCAAATATAGCAATGGATTGAAAAGATCTTAACCATGACCCAATGGGTTTATTTTGGTGGTGCAAGATTGGTACAACATTGGCAAATTAATGAATGTGATTCACCACATAAACACAATGAAGGATAAAAACCACATGGTCATATCAATAGATGTTGAAAAGGCATTCAATAAAATCCAGCAAGCATTTCTAATAAAAATTTCAGCAAAGTGGGAATAGAGGAAACATACCTAAACATAACAAAGGCCATATATGAAACATCCACTTCCACCATCATACTCAATGGGCAAAGACTAAAAGCATTCCCCTTAAGATCAGAAACAAGACAGTTATATCTACTTTAACCTCTCTTATTTCACACAGTACTGGAAATCCTAGCCACAGCAATCAGACAAGAAGAAATAAAGGGACCCGAACTGGAAAGGAAGTAGTAAAACTGTATTTATTTGACTATCACATGATACTGTACTTATAGAACCTCAAAGATTCCACTAGAACTGATAAATGAATTCAGCAAAGTAGCAGGATTCAAAAGGAGGGAATTTCAGGGGAAAGGGGGAACGGTTTAGAGCAACAAGCATAAAGAACTCATGGGCAAAAACTATGGGGGGTGGAAATGGGAGGAAGGTGGGGAGGGCTGGGGTGGTGGGCTGGGGCGGGGTAAAAGACAGAAAACTGTACAATATCAACAATTAAAAAATACTGATTAAAAATAAAATTAAAAAAATGAAAAAAAATAAAAAAATAAAAACAAAACAAAAAAATCATGAACATTCTTAAGCAATTGATGCAAGAAAAAATAGGTAAAACGAATAAGGACAATTCAAAAAATAATATTCAGAAATTTGATACATTTTTATATGCCAACAATGAACTGACAGAAAAAGAAATTATGAAAACAATCCCATTCTAAATTGCTTCAAAAAAGAATAAAATACTTAGGAATAAACCTAACCAAGGATGTAAAATACCTTTATTCTGAAAATTGTACAACACTGAAGAAAGAAATCGAAGAAGATACAAATAGGTGGAGAACATACCATGTCCATGGATAGGAAGAATTAACATCATTAAAATGTCCATATTACCCAAAGCAATCTACAGACTCAACATAATTTCTATCAAAATTCCAATGTTGTATTTCACAGAACTAGAACAAAAATTTCAAAAATTTATATGGAACCAGAAAATGTCCCACACAGCAATAGCATTCCTTAGAAAGAAGAACAAAGTAGGAGGAATCGCACTACCTAATATCAAACCATAATATAAAGCTACAGTAATCAAAATAGCATAGTACTACAATAAAAGCAGACACATAGATCAATGGAACAGAACAGAGAGTCCAGAAATAAACCCACATTTTATAGCCAATTTATATTCTACAGAGGAAGCAAGCACATACAATGTGCTAAAGGTAGTTTATTCAGTAAATGGTGCTGGGAAAATTGGACAGATATGTGAAGGAAAATGAACCTAGACTATGTTCTTACACTGCAAATGAACAAATTCAAAATGTGTTAAAGACTTAAATATTTTACCCAAAACCATGGAAATTGACAAATAAAACATAGGCAGTAATATCTCAGACATTGCTCATAGCAATATTTGATCACATATATCTTTCCAGGCAAGAAAAAAAATGAAATAAACAAATGATACTACATTGAACTAAAAAGTTTTTGCACAGAAAAGGAAAACATTAATAAAATAAAAAGACAACCCACAGAATGGGAGAACATATTCACCTATACATCAGATAAAGTGTTGATATCCAAAATTTATAAAGAACATACAAAACTCAACATCACAAAAAACAAACAACCCAATTAAAAGATCAGCAAAGGACCTGAATAGACACTTCTTCAAAGACGACATACAGATAACCTATAGACATATGAAAAAATGCTCAACATCACTAATCATCAAAAAATGCAAATTAAAATCACAACGAGATACCATCTCACACCTGTCAGAATGGCTATCATCAATAAATCAACAAACAACAAGTGCTGTCGAGGATGTGGAGAAAGGGGAACTCTTTTGAAGTATTGGAGGGAATGCAGAATGGTGCAGCCAACATGGAAAGCAAAATGGAGATACCTCAAATAATTAAAATGGATCTGCCTTTTGATCCAGCAATCTCACTTCTGGAAATATATCCAAAGGAACCGAAAACACTAATTGGAAAGAACATAAATTCCCCTGTGTTCATTGCAACGTTATTTACAATTGCCAAGATATGGAGGTGGCCCAAGTGTCCATCAATAGATGAGAGGATAAAACAACTATGGGACATTTATGCATTGAAATACTACTTAGCCATAAAAACTAAGAAAATTTTACTCTTTGCAACAGTATAGATGGAGCTGGAGAATACTTATGCTAAGTGATATAAGCCAGTCAGAAAAAGACAAATACCATAAGATTTCATTCATATGTAGAACTTAATGAACAAACTGAACTAACAGGGAAAATAGAGACAGACTCATGGGTAGAAAGCACGATGACAGCTGGGGTGGGAGTTGAGGGAGAAGAGTTGAGCAAAAAGGAAAAGTGACTCATGGACATGGACAATAGTGTGTTGATTGCAGGTGGGCGGGGGTATAAGAGGATTCAATGATAATGGAAAAAATATAATAAAGAAAACTTATCTGAAAAATAAATCCCATAATATCCACATAGTTAGATAGAGATTGGTGGGTTAATCAAGGAGAAATAGCCAAGGGGTATTATTTTTATTGTGAGGAAATAGGAGATTTAAAGATGAGCCTAGAAATGCAAGAGACAGGCAGGATGTGAATACTGTTAGTTATGATGGAGCTAAGTCTAAGACTCAGATCATCTTAAGTCTACATGAGCTCATGAACACTCAAGAGAAAGTGGTACCCTTTGCTAGAGGGTGGGGCAGGTGGGTGAACTGGGATTGGATTTACCTGGCAATGGGTATAGGGATGCCTCAATAGAGACAATCGGGTAGAGGGAAAGCAATTCCACTAATTGCAGGGATTTGGACGTGGAAACACAATTCTAAGCTACTACTCAGAAGATCTAAGTAGTAGATCTGCAGTTCAGTTACAACATCTCAAATCAGCTTACCTTTTCCCTCCATAGAAAGAGACATGTTCCAGAACCTAACATGATGGCCTCAGCATTAAAATTTCTCCATAAGGGGTAGAAGTACAGTAGGTTAACAAGTCACACAAAATATAGAGACAAAATTGAAAGCACTAGGAATCGTTATATGTAAATGGGACACAATGGCTTTCATTCATTTGGGATATTATACAGATGGTAAATATAGCAAGGTGAGATTGGTTAATTTTCTGAGGCCTAGTTTTTTAGTAGTTTACTACTCATACATTAAATTTCTACTTCTCTAATTTTAAAACTTGATGTATAAAACCTTGAGAAGCCAAACTAGTGTCAAATAGCAAAGGTAACAATTCAGATGGCTGGGATGA
This sequence comes from Glossophaga mutica, assembly GCA_039655065.1. Classification (NCBI taxonomy): domain Eukaryota; kingdom Metazoa; phylum Chordata; class Mammalia; order Chiroptera; family Phyllostomidae; genus Glossophaga; species Glossophaga mutica. The sequence goes on along the minus strand of CM077313.1, from coordinate 33,856,048 downwards.
TAAGACATCTTAATCTTTCAGGGAGACTTTTTTTTTACATTGATATGGCACTTTTTCTTTTAATTATTTTATTGTTGTTCAATTACAGCTGTCTGCATTTTCTCCCCACCCCTCCGCCGACCCTAGCCAAGCCCACCTCTGTCCCTTGGTCCCACCCTCCCCATTGGTTTTGTCCCTGTATGCTTTACAGTAATTCCTGAAAACCCTTCTTCCCACTATCCCCTCCCTCCTCCCCTCTGGCTATTGTTAGATTGTTCTTAATTTCAATGTCTCTGGTTATATTTTGTTTGCTTTCTTATTTTGATGATTATGTTCCAGTTAAAGGTGAGATCATATGATATTTGTCCTTCATTGCCTGGCTTATTTCACTTACCATAATGCTCTCCAGTTCCATCCATGCTGTCACAAAGGCTAGAAGCTCCTTCTTTATCTCTGCTGCATAGAATTCCATTGTGTAAATGTACCATAGTTTTTTGATCTACTCATTTGCTGATGGGCACTTAAGTCACTTCCAACACTTGGCTATTGTAAATTGTGCTGCTACGAACATTCGAGTGCATAGGTTCTTTTGGATTGGTGTTTCAGGGTTCCTAGGATACAATCCTAGTAGTGGAGTTGCTGGGTCAAAAGGCAGCTTCCATTTTTAGTTTTCTGAGGAAATTCCATACTCTTTCCACAGTGGCTGTACCAGTCTATGTTCCCAACAACAATGCACTAGGGTTCACTTTTCTCCACATCCTCTCCAACACTTGTTTGTTCATTTATTTATGATAGCCACTCTGACCATTGTGAAGTGGTATCTCATTGTGGTTTTAATTTGAATCTCTCTGAAGACTAATGATGCTGAGGAACTTTTCATATGTCTCTGGGCCCTATGTATGTCCTCCTTGGAGAAGTGTCTGTTCAAGTCTTTTGCCCATTTCTTAATAGTGCTTTTTGACTTCCAGGAGTGGAGTTATGTGAGTTCTTTACATATTTTGGAGATCAAACACTTGTCTGAGGTATATTGGCAAATATTTTCCCATATATTTGGTTCTCTATTCATTTTAATGCTGTTCTCTTTAACCATGCAGAAACTTTTTAATTTGATGAGGGCCCCATTTGTTTCTTCTTTCCTTTATGTGCCTTGTTTTGGGGAATATATCTGTAAATATGTTGCTAAGAGGAATGTCTGAGAGTTTCCTGCCAATGTTTTCCTCTAGGAAATTTTTGGTGTTATGACTTATATTTAAGTCTTTTATTCACCTTGAATTTATTTTTGTGTATGGTGTAAATTAGTGCTTGCATTTAATTTTTTTGGATGTAGTTGTCCAGATCTGCCAACCCCATTTGATAAAGAGGGTATTTTTACTCCACTTTATGCTTCTGCTCCCTTTGTCAAATATTAATTGACAGTAAAGACTTGGGTTTATTTCTGGGCTCTCTTTTCCGTTCCATTCATTTATGTACCTGTTTTTATGTCAATACTAGGCTGTTTTAATTACAGTGGCCTTGTAATACAGTTTGATAGCAGGTATTGTGATCCCTCCTGTTTTGTTCTTCTTTCTCAAAATTGCTGCAGCTAGTTAGGGTCATTTATGGTTCCATACAAATTTTGAAGTGTTGTATATCTGTGAAATATGTCATTGGCACTTTAATAGGTATTGCATTGAATCTATAATTTGCTTTGGGTAGTATGGACATTTTGATGATGTTAATTCTTCCAATCCATGAGCATGGTACATGCTTCCATTTATTTGTGTCTTCCTTAATTTCTTTCTTCTGTGTTGTGTAGTTTTCTGAGTACAGGTCTTTTGTGGGGGGTACTACCCACAGATCCCCCCCCGCCCCGTCTGTCACAGATGAAAATAAAACTACCAAGATATGATCTGCTAGGAAAGGAGAGACAGTCAAACTCTCAAAGGAGAATGGCCCAGAGCCCCTTCCTCAATAGGTTTTTATTGGGTTCAAGTACACAGGAATACAGGTATGTCGGGTGGCAAAAATCAAACAATGGATAACATTTCAAAGAAATCTGAGGGCTTAATCTGAGTCAGTGCCTGTCAGGAAAGGAGGTTGCAAAACTTTGGGTGACATACTCATTTCCTCCTTGGACCCTTATCATTTAAATGAGAGTACTCTTTGCAAAGCAGGTTTCACAGTACTTTAGGAATTCTTTCTTATGCCCAGTCACCTGGGAAACCACTCTGGCTGGCACAGGGCTACACGGCTCGCTGTCATAGTTTCAGGCCTAAGCTGATTAGAGCCAGGAAGCATCTCCCAGACAGAAATGGGGACTTGGACTATGTCAGAATAGCCTGTGGGTGAGGGTCCATTACCCCCTCTGTGCTGCAGCTCCCTGAGTATGTAAGGGCCTCCCAAGTGGTCCTGTCTGGCTTAGGTTGCCCCTCCCATGAGGAGTCTTATCCGTCATTGACTAACCAACCAAGCGTTGGGGCTAGAGATGGATGAGGCAGAAGTGGTTCTCCCGCCAGGGAGATAAGCTTTGTCTCCTTAGTGGCTCACATCCTCTTGACAGAACAGACCCAGATGAAGCGGGTCCCTAGGCTCTTACTCATCCTAGCCATGGGGTGCAGGTTACAGCTCCTGAGACAAGGCTGAACGGTCCACAACAGTCTTTTACTTCCTCGGTTAGGTTTATTCCTAGGTATTTTATTTTTCTTGTTGCTATATCAAATGGGATTTTTTTTTCCTGGTTTTTCTATCTGATGTTTCATTGTTGATGTAGAAAAATGCCTTTGATTTCTGAGTCTTGATGTTGTATCTGGCTGTTTTGCCTAATTCATTTATTAGGTCAAGTAGTTTTTTAGTGGAGTCTCTAGGATTTTTTATGTCCACTATCACGTCATCTGCAAACAATGACAGTTTCACTTCCACCTTTTCGATTGGAACATCTTTTATTTCTTTTTCTTGTTTGATTGCTGTTGCAATGCTTTCCAATACTATGTTGAATAGGAGTGGTGAAAGTGGGCATCCTTGCCTTTTTCCTGATCTTATTGGGAAAGCTCTAAGTTTTTATCCATTGAGTGTGATGTTTGCTGTAGGTCTCTCATATATGGCCTTTATTATCTTGAGGAATGCTCCCTCTAGTCCCACTTTGCTGAGTGTTTTTATCATAAGTGAGTGCTGTGCCTTATCAAATGCTTTTTCTGCATCTGTTGATGTGATCATATGATTTTTGTCTTTGTTTTGTTTATGTGATGTATTATGTTTATTGATTTGCAAATATTGTACCACCCTTGCACCACTGGGATGAATCCCACTTGATCATGGTGTAGTATGTTGTTAACATATTGCTGGATGTGGTTTGCCAGTACTCTGTTAAGAATTTTAGCATCTATGTTCATCAGTGATATTAGCCAGAAGTTTTCTTTCTTTTTTATGTCTTTATCTGGTTTGGGGATTAGGATGATGCTGGCATCATAAAAGAGTTTGGGAGTCTTCCATCCTCCTGAGCTTTTTGAAATGATGTGTGGAGGTTGGGGGTTAGTTCTCCGTTAATGCTTTGTAAAATTCTCCTGTGAAGTCATCCAGTCCAGGGCTTTTGTTTGTTGAAAGCTTTTTGATTACTGTTTCAATTTCATCAGGTGTTTTTGGTCTGTTCAGGCCTTCTGCTTCTTCATCATTGAGTTTTGGAAGATTATATTTTTCTAGAAATTTGTGCATTTCACCTAGGATTTCAAATTTCATGGCATATAGTTCTTCATAGTAATTTCTTATAATCCTTTGTATTTTTGCGGTGTCAGTTGTAATCTCTCTTCTTTCGTTTCTGATTGTGTTTATTTGGGTCCTCTCTCTTTTTTTCTTGATGAGTCTGCTTAAAGGCTTGTCGATTTTGTTTATCTTTTCAAAGAACCAACTCCTGGATTCATTGATCCTTAGGATTGTGCTTTTAGTCTATATGTCATTTAATTCTGCTCTGATCTTGGTTATTTCCTTCCTTCTACGTTCTCTGGGTTGTCTTTGTTGTTGTTCCTCAAGTTCTTGTAGGCTTAGTGTTAGGTTGTTTATTTGAAATGTTTCTATTTTTATGTAGACCTATATAACTATGAAGTTCCCTCTCAGGACTGCCTTTGCTTTATCCCATAAGTTTTGGGTTGTTGTGAGTTCATTTTCATTTGTGTCCAGGAACTGTTTGATTTCTTCCCTAATTTCATTCTTGACTTATTCATTGTTTAATAGCATGGTATTCAATCTTCATGAGTTGAGTGTTTTGGTTTTTCCCCTTGTGGTTGGTTTCTACTTTCAGTCCCATGTGATCAAAGAAAATGCATGATATGATTTCAATTATCTTGAATTTGTTGAAGCTTGTTTTGTGTCCTATCATGTGGTCTATCTTTGTAAATGTTCCATGTGCATTTGAAAAGAATGTGTATTTAGCCTTTTTGTGATGAAAGACTCTATATATAGCAGTTAAGTTCATTTCTAGACCTTCTGGCAAAGATGGAGGTGTAGGTAGACACACTGTGCCTCCTCTCACAACCAAAATTAAGAACAACAAATATTTAGAAACAAGAAAACAACTAGAACTGATAGAAAATTGAACTGTATGGAAGTCCAACAACCATTCATCCAGACCAGTAAGGGGGTGGAGTCATGGCAGGAAAGAGTGGAGGTGTGGACCAAGGCAGCAGCAGCTGGCAGTTCCCAGGCATGCAAGCAGCGGCTAGCAGGCCCCAGGTGCACAGGCAGTGGCTAGCGGACCTTGAGCATAGGGTGGCAACTGTTCAGATTCAGTAAGGCCACACAAGGCAGCTGGCTGACCAGGTGGTCCCACATTCGTGAACAGGTGAAGGGGAAGCAGAGGAGGGGACTGGAATCCAAGAGAAAGCAGAGCAAGTGCCATTGTTTCCTCTCGGACCCCGCCCCCACATACAGTGTCACAACTCAGCGACTGGGCTGCCCTGCACTGGGGAGCACCTAAGGCTACACCACTCACTACATAATAGCCATGACCAGACCTCCCCCCCAAAAAAAGAAACTACCAAAAATGGCTCAAACCGGAGAACAAATCAAAGCCCCAGAGCCAACTCATCTAAGTGACCAAGAGATAGCCACCCTGTTAGATGCACAGTTCAAAGCCCTGGTTATCAGGATGCTCACAGAATTGGTGGATTTTGCTCACACATTAGATGAACAAATGAAGGCTACAATATGTGAAATGAAGGAAAACGCATGGGGAACCAATAGAGATGGGAGGAAAACTGGGACTCAGATCAATGGAGTGGAGCAGAAGGAAGAAACAAACAACCAAACAGAAAACAAGGAAGAAACAAGAATTCAGAAAAATGAGAGGCTTAGGAACCTCCGGGACATCTTTAAATGCCCCAACATCCAAATTATAGGGGTGCCAGAAGGAGAAGAAGAGCAACAAGTGGAAAACTTATTTGAACAAATAATAAAGGAGAACTTCCCCAATCTGGCAAAGGAAATAGACTATCAGGAAATCCAGGAAGCTCAGAGAGTCCCAAAGAAGCTGGACCCAAGGAAGAACACACCAAGGCACATCATAATTACATTAGCCAAGATTCAAATGAAGGAGAGAATTCTAGAAGCAGCAAGGGATAAGGGGACAGTCACCCACAAAGGAGTTCCCATCAGACTGTCAGCTGATTTCTCCAAAGAGACCTTCCAGGCAAGAAGGGGCTGGAAAGAAGTATTTGAAGTCTTGAAAGGCAGGGACCTACATCCAAAATTGCTCTATCCAGCAAAGCTGTCATTTAGAATGGAAGGGAAGATAAAATGCTTCTCAGATAAGGTCAAGTTCAAGGAGTTCACCATCACCAAGCCCTTATTATATTGAAATGTTAAAGGGACTTACCTAAGAAAAAGAAGATAAAAAATAGGACAGTGAAAAGACAGCAAACTCACAGCTATTAAGAACCACACCTAAAACAAAAGCAAACTAAGCCAACAGCTAGAACAGGAACAGAACCACAGAAATGGAGATCATATGGAAGGTTAGCAACAGGGGAGTGGGAGGAGGAGAGAGGGGGAAAAGGTACAGAGAATAAGTAGCATAGAGGGTGGGTGGAAAATAGACAGGGGGAGGGCAAGAATAGTGTGGAAAATGTAGAAGCTAAAGAACTTATGACACATGGACATGAAGTAAAGGGGGGGAATGTGGGTGGGTAGGGGTGTGCTGGGTGGAGGGGAATGATGGGGGAGAAATGGGACAACTGTAATAGCATGATCAATAAAATATATTTTTTAAAAATTCATTTCTTCTAGGGCATTGTTCAATGCCATAATATTTTGTTGATATTTTGTTTAGAAGATCTGTCCATTGTTGACAGTGGGGTATTTAAATCCCCTGCTATAATTGTGTTGCTGTGGATATCTTTCTTGAAGTCCTCCAAGATTTTCTTTATGTATTTGGGTCTTCTGTGTTGAGCGCATATATATATTTACAATGTTTTGTCTTATTAATGGATTCTTCCCATGAGTATTTTGAAGTGAACTTCTGGGTCTCTTTTTATGGCCTTTTATTGAAATCTATTTTGTCAAATATGAGTACTGCTACCCCAGCCTTTTGTTGTTGTTGTTTTTTCCCTGTCCATTTTCTTGGGATATTTGTTTCCATCCCTTCACTTTCAGTCTGTGTAGATCTTTTGTTCTGAGGTGGGTTTCTTGTAGGCTGCATATATGTGGGTCATGTTTTTTTATCCATTGCACTATTCTGTGTCTTTTGATTGAGTCATTAATCAATTTACATTTAAGGTTATTAATGATAGGTTCTTATTCATTGCCATTTTTTCATACCTGTGTTCCTCTCTCTGTCACTGTTTTTCTTTGTGTTCTTAAAGCAAACCCTTTAGCATCTCCTGCATAGCTGGTTTGGAACAGGTACATTCCTTGAGGCTTCTTTTGTCTGGGAACCTCCTTATTTAGCCTTCTATCTTGATTGAAAGCCTTGCTGGGTAAAGTAGTCTTGGTTGCAGGCCTTTGGTTCTCATTACTTGGAACATTTCTTGTCATTGTCTTCTGGCTTGGAGCGTTTCCATTGAGAAGTCAGCTGCTAACCTTATCAGGGCTCCCTTGTATGTTACTTCCTGTTTCTCCCTCGCTGCCTTTAAGATTCTCTCTTTATCTTGGAATTTTGCCATTTTAATTATGATGTGTCTTAAAGTGGGCCTCTTTGGGTTCCTCTTGACTGGGACTCTGTGTTTCTTGGATTTGTGTGAATTTTTCTTTCATCAAATTATTAACATTTTCCTCTCTTTCTTTTTCAAACAGTTTTTCTATCCCTTGCTCTTCTTCTCCTTCTGGTATCCCTATTATATAAATAATTATATTTCATGCTGTCCTGCATTTCTCTTAACCCCTCTTCATTGTTTCTGAACCTCTTTTCTTTGTGTCACTCATTCTGGGTGTTTTTTTTTTCCTACCTTTTCCTCCATCTCACTGCTCTGATCCTCTGTTCCATTGAGCCTGCTGTTGAGTCCTTCTAGTGTGTCCTTCAGTTCAGAAATTGTATTCCTCATTTTCTCTTGGTCCTTCTTGATAGTTTCTATTTCTTTTTTCATGATGATATAGTTTGCAGTGAGTTCAGCATAGCTTCCCTGTAGTTTCTAGTAATTCTCCGTAAGCTCATTGAACTTCCTTATAACCATTGCTTTGAACTCTGTATGGGATAGTTGACTTGCCTGTGTTTCATTTCGCAGTCTTTCTGGCGCATCCTCCTTGCCTTTCATTTGGGGATTGTTTCTTATTTGTGAGACTCTTCTTGTTAGCTTCTGCTTCTTAAATTGATCTGTTCTGACTCCCTGGATTTTGTCATGAACTTCTATGGTAGAATACTTGTGAGTTTCAGTAGCGCAGTCTCCTTGATCTCTCGAGCTTGCTTGTCTAGAGCTGTTTTTATGTTTCCTCTGTGTATGTCTTTGGGTTTTGATTGTTGTTGGGTCTTTCTTTGGTGGGTCCTTCCCTCCTTAACTGAAGATCACTCTGTCCACCACCTCTTGTGTTCTGTTGTGCAGTTGTGGGAAGGTTGTGCTGAAGCTGATTCTTCTGTGTGTACAAGATTTTGAGGATTCTTTCTTGCTCTTGTTCAGTTCCTTGTTCTGAGTACTTTCTCCACCATTTAGTTGTATTTCCAGATAGGTCCTGCGTTGATTTAGTGTGGCTTTCAATCCCTCCTTCACCTTCTCCTGTTGTTGGTTCCTTTGCTGATTGGTTTCCTTTTACAACAGGTATCCTGGTGTTCACAGGTTCCATGTACTCTTGGTGTGATCATTTGGGGGGGGAAGGCAAAATGGTTTAATACAGCAGGAGTGTATTGTATGATATTTAAAGTACCAACCTGTAGAGAAGAGATAGGAGATTCTGTGGATATGTATAGTGTTAACCATGATATTTCACCCAACTAGCCACTTTTTAGAAAGGGTGGAAAGAAGATAAGACTCTTATTGGGAGGAGAAGGATTGTGAATTGGATCTAGTAGGCAGTGAACTTTGGGGATGTCATATAATGAGGTAAAATGAGAGTAAAGGATAGAAAATAGGTGTAGAGTGTGAGAGAACAGAGTTAACCACAACAGTAATAAAGTTTAGGAAACTGTGAAGTGGGCTAAGATCTGGGAGGTGTACTATGTAGTATTTACAATTTTATGGTACAGCAGTTATTTACAATAATAATGGAGCAATAATCATATGACAGAATCTATATGATCTGGATAACAAGGACCTAGAGTAGTGTGCTAATAGAACACAAGTGAAGTGAAAGACAGTAAATTAAAAACACTGCAAAAGAGAGAACAAGGGAAATAAATCAAACAATGCAATTTAACCAGCCAAGCAAAGAAAGACTAAATGGAAAGAAGAGAAATACAAAAATACTAATAAAATGAAAGATGTAAGAATAATGAAAAAATAATAAAAATATACAATAACTTGCAAGTTCTCTGGAGTAGCAAAGTGAAATTTGTCTCACTGCCTCAGCTGTTGGGGTGATCCCACTTTGGGTCCAACTTTGGTCTTTTCACAGTTTCAGGTTTTATTGTCTCACTTGTGGGTATTTTTTTTTAAAAAAGAAGGAAGGAAAAAGAGATAAAAAGGGAAAGAAAGGAAGAAGGAATAAAAGAAGGAAAGAGAAGAAGAAGGAACTGAAAGAGAAAAAAATTATTGCTTAAGAAAAAAACAAAAACCTCCTGCTGGCTTCAAACTGGCCAAGCCAGTTCTGCTGGTCTTCCTGGCTGTAGCAGGCTGAGGGGGAATTGGTTTTGATTTTCTCTCTTCCTGATTTGCACTCAGACAGCTTTCAGCCCAGTTCCCCAGTTCGACACAGGGCCCTCAGTGTCCCTCTGTGCCTAGCCTAGGCCTTCAGTCCACCAGTTGTGCTGTCCCTGATGTGCACTAATTAGGGGCAATTCACACATCCTCTTCTTGCTTTTTGCTGTCCTAGATGCTAAAAACTCTCAGTGCCCCCTCAGGCCAGTTCAGCCCTACCACCAAGTCAAGTCTCTCTGAAGATTGCTGACTCCCTGAGCCCTGAAGTTCTCCTCTGCAGGAGGGTCCAGGGAGACTTTTTTTTAAAAAGAGTGTTTCAAACCTTCATTTACCTTTAAACGTGGTATAGTTTATATTATTAAAAGTAAGGGAAGTTTCAGCACTGAGACTCAATAAATAAATTGATAGCAAATTTTTAAAATTATTTTTATCATGGCAGCCTTGAAATCAAATTAGACATAAAAGCTAAGCGAAGTAAGCCAGGCAGTGAAAGATAAATACCATATGATCTCACCTTTAACAGGAACCTAATCAACAAAACAAACAAACAAGCATAATATAACCAAAGACATGAAAATTGGGAACACGCTGAAAGTCACCAGAGGGGAGAGGGGAGGGAATTTCAGGGGAAAAGGGGAAGAATTTACAGGAACAAGTATAAAGGACACATGGACAAAAACTATGGGGAGGGGGGTGGAAATGGGAGGAAGGTGGGGAGGGCTGGGGTGGCGGGTTCGGGTGAGAATAAAAGACAGAAAACTGTACAAGATCAACAATTAAAATAAAAATTTTAAAAAAAGCTTATAATACAATGTGATGCAGACTGTCTAACTGAACCACTTACTAATTCAAAAAAATGTAATTCTATCTCAGTTGAAGTGAACAGAGATGCCTGCAAGGTTTGGTACATGAATCAAGCAATTAGAAATATAAGGGTTGTCATATTTTCTAAAGAAGAAAATCAGTAATTAATTCTTAAATATTTTCTGTGGTGGTGTAAACTGTATTTCAATTTCAACTGTAAGTCATCTTTTAACCATTGGCAGAAACTGAAAATAGCAGATGAGACCCTGCTTTTCCTTCTGGGCAGAGGGCAGTTAAATTCCATGAGAAGAGTTGGGAGTAGCAGTAGTAAAGCCTCCCAAATTTTTTCTAGATAAGAATGGATTCTGAGCTCAAGAATCAAGAGCCCAAGGAGATGGCAAAGTGTTCTGATAACAAGTTCTAGTACAGGGGGATAACAGGGAAGAAGGTATCTATCTGCATAGCTTGTTTGGGCTATTCTGCAACACTGCCCTCCTGGACTCTTATAACACAGCTCAGAAAAATGAATGTTTGATTCTAAAATTGTATCAATGAATTGTAACAAGTCTCTTTTAAAATATTAACATATTTAAAATATGTTGTTATTCAGCTAGTGATCATACATTCAAACATTTTAACATTTTCTCCTACTACTGCATTATTTAAATTGATGGGCTCAAAACATGAGAAAATGAGGGAGAATTGAAGATAAGCTAGCATCCTATGTTCAAATCTGCTGTTTCTTTAACTCATATTTTCTCAATCCATACAAATCAACAAACATTTATTGCACTCCCAAAGAACTTAAAGTGCAAAGATGGTCAAGGTGTGGTTTATACAATGGAAAAATGTTTGGCTAGTAGAAAAGGGAGAAATATAAATGCAAAACAATAAAATGACAGCATGCCATGTGCTTCATTAGAGGTCTATGAATAGGACTAGGACACTTTGATAAGTTATATGGCTGTTCTGTGACATTGTTACCAGTGAGACACCTCAGAGTAATATGGAAAGTGGTAAATTGTTCCTCCATCTCTTTTAGCATCTCTCTATCCTTTCCTTTCCCCACCCTTGAAAATCCTCATTATCCCCATCTGTACTCTCCTTTAAATTTTTTCAACAGTTTCCTTCACACTTAGAAGAAAAGCTGAACTCCTTTCTCTGATTGATAGAACCTACAAGATCTAGCTGCAATTTCTGATTCACCAATTGTTAGCCATTCTGGTCTTCTAACTCAGTTCCTCTCAAACTTCAACGTACATACAAATCACTTGGGGGGAGTCTTGCTAAAAAGGCAGGTTTTCATGTTATAGGTCTGGGGAGTGGGACAAAATTCTTGCATTTTTAGTAAGTTCTCATATAATGTTGATGGCTCTGATCCTGGGACCATACTTTGAGCGTCAGAAGACTTGTGCTCATTCCCAACACTAGCAGGCTACCCTCTATCACTATGATTAGCAATGCAATTCACCAAGCTTGTTCTCTTCTTGGAAATATGTTGAATGTTACTTCTGGCAGAAATTTGCTTTCCTCAGATCCTTGTTTGTCTAGCACCTTTTGTCAAACAGGCCTCACCTCAAATGTGAGCTCTCCAGAAAAGTCCTTCTTAGTGACCCTATTGAATATGCTCATACAATCACTAATCTGTTACTCTCTATCAACACATTTTCTTATTGTCTTTCTTTCTTTTTAATTAATTATTTTATTGTTATTTAAGTACAGTTGTCTCCATTTACCCTCCACAACTCCCCTTAACAGCATCCTTGATCCTATCCCCCCTTTAGCTGTATCCATGTGACTTTCATACATGTCCCCTTTTCCCCATCATCTCCTGCCCCCTGCCCTCTGATTACTGTCAGTATGTTCTTAATTTCAATGTTTTGGGTTACATTTTGCTTCTTGTTTGCTTTGTTGATTGGGTTCCACTTATAGGCGAAATCATATGGTATTTCTCTTTCACTGCCTGGCTTATTTCACTTAGCATAATGCTCTCCAGTTCCATCCATGCTGTTGAGAATGGTACGAACTCCTTCTTTCTTTCTGCAGCATAGTATTCTATTATTTTATTTTATTAATTACACTTGTCACACTCTAAATTTTGTTTCCTTACCTATTTGTTTCCTTGTAAGGTCCATGAAACAATAGCATGGCCTATATTATTCATCACAATATCTCAGCATATAAAACAATGCCTGATTCATAAGGCTGGTTTTATGGATGCACAATTTGTGCAATTGAACTTAGCCTTCTGCTTGCTTTAATATTCTACTGTCACCATCTAGACATCTATAATTTTATCTTTGGACTTGTGTTTTGTAAGTGAAGGGAAAAAGGTCAATGAAGCATGCATGTGAGCAGAGGAAACATTTGTGTTGTATTTGTGATACCCCATGGACCCAACCAGACTCAAAGTGATTGATTACAAGGTAAGTGTGTTATTTATATCCATAACTGAATAAGCATGGTGCTGACAGTCCCAAGAGATTATGCTTTCTATTCAAGCCAGAACTTGCTTCAGAAACACAAAGCACACCCTGGCCAATGTGGCTCAGTTGATCTGAGCATAGTTGTATAACCAAAGAGTTGTGGGTTCAATCCCTAGTCCAGGACATAGGGGCAGCAAACAACTGATGCTTCTCTCTTGCATCGATATAAAAAAATAGTGTCCTTGGGTGAGGATATAATAACATCACAAAGAACAATGGTGTTCTAAGAAACATAAATGACCAAGAAACCCTGTTATGTTCTTTCTTCCTTATGTTACTTCCCTAGCCCATTACTTACATAGAAAATGGCATATGAAGAAACAGAAAATAGGGTAACCTATGTATTTTATTTTTTTCCATTTGGTCTTTCCTTACTGAGGGCAAAAGTAGAGTATTGGTAGAATGTGCACAAATTAAGAGGTAAAATAAAAAGTTGAGTTAGTCTGTGCAGTATTTCTACTGTGCTGTAGGAAAAAAGTACATACAGAGTGGGGCAAAAGTAAGTTTATAGTTGTTCATATGGAAAATCTTGCAATAATAAATAAATAATAATGCAAGAATAAACTCTGTGTTTCACATACTCACAACTGTAAACCCACTTTTGCCCCACCCTGTATATTCATGAACATGCTGTGATATGCAAATTGTGTCATTTTGGTGAATCCAGATAGAAATTAAATGTTCTTATATTTTCATTTAAAATTGGCATTGTACAACATAAAAATGAACAGTAAAATTCATGCTGACAATTTTAAATTTTAATTTTTCTTACTTAGAACAAAAATTTGCAACACAAAAAGTCATAATGCATAGAAAAGAGATCACTGAAGAAAGAAAAAGCTTTAATTTTCATACCTTTAATGGTACTTCTTCCTGCTTTTTGAAAAAGGAAATCCATGTTTTCAATTTTTATGTACAAATTATGTAGCCTACCCTACTTATCTGTAGAAGCACTTGTTGAAAAAGTGAAATCATGTATTTACTATGTGACTGGCACTGTGTGAGGCTCTTTACATAGATGATCTTATTTTACCTTCAAAAAACCTTTTAAAACAGATGTTACTGTTACTGCTTAACAGACAAGAAAACTAAGACTTAGGTTTAGTAATTTAGCCAATATTATAAAGCTTATTAATAAAGAAATTGGTGTTCAAACTAGGATATTCATATCTGTAGGATCCTAGAGGCCATTTTTTTATGACATTGCTGCAGTTCCTCCCAGAAGATAGTCTCATTCTTTGGGCTACTGGGAGTATTCCAGAATGGGGCCATGGTTCTATTCCAAACCAAAATAAACCAAGAATACTGAACCATTTCTATGTTAATTTGAAAAAAATTTCAAAAGACTCTAGTTCTGTTTGTACACCCAGATAAGTAATTCATGATTGAGTAGATCCCAGTCACCAGTTAAATTTAGAATTTCCCAAAGTATTTCAGTATTTATGTCTCAGAGTCTAAGGAAAATTTAAACCTTATTTAGACATCGTATTTAGCTGTCCAAGATGAAGAACATTTTATTAGAGTCTTTTAAGTATTTCTAGCTGTATTCTAGAGCTATATATCCAAGAAACAATGTCTTTTAGTGGTTTTAATCTTCTTTCCCCAAGTCTCACTGGCAAATATGAGTAATCTTTTATTCACAGTGCTGAGTAAAAGCTTCTGCCTGGATATGCATAGTGTTTAAAATATTTTAAATAATATTCACTATGGTAACAATATATTTAAAGTTTCTGTCATTTGAAAATGAAAATGTTCAGTTACAGAATGAAATATAGTACTATCCTCTTGAAGGTTTAGTATTAATGAAAGGAAAAACTCAGCACATAATCATGTATCAAACATCTTTTGTTTTATTTTAGTATTTGTTAGAGGATAGAATTAATGTGTTTGTGATTAAATGCATTTTATCATTATATCATTTGATTTTAAATCAAATATTTACTTTTAGTATACTTGTTTTAGATTTTTACTTATCTACTTTTAGGGAGAGGGCAAAGGAGAGAGAAAAAGAGTAAGAGAAAAATCAGTGAGAGTGGAAACATCAATTGGTTGCCTCTCATATGTGCTCTTATTGCAAGAGCCCTGCCTCAGGACCAAACCTTCAAGTCAGGCATGTGTCCTGACTGGAAATAAAGCCAGTGACTTTTCCCTTTGTGGGACAATGCCCAACCAACTCAGCCACACTGATCAGGGCAACTTTTAGTATATATATATATTTTTTAATTTATTATTTATTTATCTTTTAGAGGGGAAGGGTAGGAGAGAAGGAGAGGGAGAGAAATATCAATGTACGGTTGCCTCTTGTGTGTCCCCTGCCAGGAACTGGCCTGCAACCCAGGCATGTGCCCTGACTGGGAATCGAACTGCGATCCTCTGGTTCACAGGCCCGCGCTCAATCCACTGAGCTACACCAGCCAGGTATATTTTTGATAAAAGTATTTATTACTGTAAATGCATCTCAAGATGAGATGTGTTATAATAGGTTCAGCATGTATAATGGGGCCTAATCACAGGCACTTACCTTCTCTCTATTACAAGGTGCAAATCTCCAGATCATTACATGATAACATATTCATACAGCATGGGTTGTAAGACATTTTCAAAAAAAAAATTTAATTTTGTTGATATTAACATCTTCAAACATCTTTTTTCCTTTTCCTTATTCAGTATAAAATCCATCATATGTGTAATATATAGAGATAGTCTATTTGGATATTCTTTAATTTGGACTCATAATAAAATAAATCACTTAAATATAAAGTCCTCTAACTTATAAACTTCACTTTTGTCTGTTAGAAAAGTCCATTGCTTTTGCTTTTAATATAAGCAAAGGACTAACAAGAAAAAAACCTGGTAATTCTCTTTGCCTCAGTTTTCTAATTTGTAAAATGAAGGCAAATAAACTTGATGACTCCCAAGAAACCTTTCTTCTCTACAAATCTAGAAAACTATTTTTTCCTCCAATACAAACGACACATTATCTCACTATTTCGATTTAGCTACTAAAATTACTTCTGATCATTTAATTTGTTTAAAAATACATTACTAAAATAATTCAAGCAAAAATAGTATCCAAGTTCATTATAATCACTAGCATTATTTAGGACAGAGGTGTCAAACACAA
Source organism: Glossophaga mutica (assembly GCA_039655065.1). Lineage (NCBI taxonomy): Eukaryota > Metazoa > Chordata > Mammalia > Chiroptera > Phyllostomidae > Glossophaga > Glossophaga mutica. The sequence goes on along the minus strand of CM077313.1, from coordinate 33,840,407 downwards.
GGCCCATTGTTGTGGACTGTTCAGCCTGGTTTCAAGAGTTGTAACCCTCACCCCATCGTGGTCTGTGTGAGAGTCCAAGGGACCCACTTCAACTGGGTCTGTTCTGTCACAAGGACATGAGCTACTAAGGAGACAAAGCTTATCTCCCTGGCAGGAGTGCTGCTTCTGCCTCACCCATCTCTGGCCCCAATGCTTGGTTGGCAGTCAATGACAGGTAAGACTCCTCATGGGAGGGGCAACCTAAGCCAGACGTGACCACTTGGGAGGCCTCATGGAAGGACTCGGGGGGGCTGCAGCAAAGAGGGGGTGATGGACCCTTGCCCCCGGCTATTCTGACATAGCCCGAGTCCTCATTTCCGTCTGAGAGATGTCTTCTGCTTCCTAATAGGCTTAAAGCCTGAAACTGTGGGGGCGAGTGGTGCAGCCCTGTACCAGCCAGGACGGCTCCCTGGGTGATTAGGCATAAGAAAGAATTCCTAAAGCCCTGTGAAACCTGCTTTGCTAAGAGTGCTCTCATAAGTGTCCAAGGAGGAAATGAGATTGTCTCCCAAAGTTTGGCAACACCCTTTCCTGACAAACACTGACTCAGATTAAGCCCTCAGATTTCTCTGAAATGTTCAACCTGTATTCTGGTGTATGGGAACCCAATAAAAGCCTAGTGAGGAAGGGACTCTGGGTCATTCTCCTCTGAGAGTTTGACCACCTTTCCTCCCCAAGCAGTCATGTCTTGGTAGTTTTTATTTTCATCCGTGATGGAGGGATGGGGCTCTGTGGGCGGAGCCCCCCCACATCTGGCGCCCAGGACAGGGGCTCCCACAGCCCATGAGCCCAATCCTGCCTTCCACATTGTTTTATCCAGCCCAGCATCTTGTTTCTACCCCGTGGCAGCACCAAACTCTTTACCACTAGTTAAGGAGTAGTTACATTTACACAGTCTTAAAATTACATTTGGCCCTTTGAAGGCAACCTTGAGGCTGATGTAGCCCCTAGTGAAAATGAGTTTGACACCCCTGATTTAAGTGAATAAATTTTTTTGTGATATTTACCTCAATATCTTTCTTCATATTACATGGTTATATCATTATCGTATACAGTACTGTTTTTAAAAGTTTCTAATTCCATCTACTGTTGTCATGTGATGGGAACATTTTTTTAATCTCTTGATTAATTAATTAAATGATGCTGTAAAAATGTTTGCTTGAATACCTATTAAAGTACCAATGGCATATTTCACAGACATACAACAAACACTTCAAAAATTTATATGGAACCATAAATGACCCTGAATAGGTGCTGCAATTTTCAGAAAGAAGAGCAAAGTAGGACAGATCATAATACCTGATACCAAACTGTATTACAAGGCCACTGTAATCAAAACCCACTGGTACTAGCATAAAAACAGGCATGTGGACCAGTGGAATAGAACAGAGAGCCCAGAAATAAACCCAAGTCTCTATGGTCAATTAATATTCAACAAAGTGGGCAGCAACATAAAATGCTGTAAAAATAGCCCCTTCAACAAGTGGTGTTCGGAGAACTGGATAGCTATGTGCAAAAAAATGAAACTCGAGCACCACCTTACACCATACACAAAAATAAATTCAAGGTGGATAAAAGATTTAAATATAAGCCCTGACACCATCAAAGTCCTAGAGGAGAACATAGGCAGGAAAATCTCAGATAGGTCATGCAGCAATATTTTTACTGATATGTCCCCTAAACCAAGGGACATAAAGGAAAGAATAAACAAATGGGATCTCATCAAAATAAAAAGTTCCTGCATGGGTAAAGAAAACAGTATTAAAATAAAAAGAGAACCTACTTTATGGGAAAACATATTTGCCAATGATACCTCAGACAGGGTTTAATCTCCAAAATATATAAAACACATGACTTCACTCAAAGAAGACAAGCAGCCCAATTAAAAAATAGGCAAAGGACTTGAACAGACACTTCTCGAAGGAGGACATACAGAGGATCCAGAGACACATGAAAAGATATTCAATATCGCTAGCTATCAGAAAGATGCAAATTAAAACCACAATGAGATACCACTTCACACTGGTCAGAATGGCCATCATAAACCAAACAACAAACAACAAGTGTTTGAGAGGTTGTGGGGAAAAGGGAACCCTAGTGCACTCTTGGTGGGAGTGCAGACTGGTACAACCACTATGGAAAGCAGTATGGAATTTCCTAAGAAAACTAAAAATGGATCTACCTTTTGACCCAGCAATTCCACTGTTTGGATTATATCCTAAGAACCCTGAAACACCAATCCAAAAGAACCTATGCACCCCAATGTTCATAGCAGCACAATTTACAATAGTCAAGTATTGGAAGCAACCTAGGTGCCCATCAGTAAATGAATGGATCAAAAAACTATGGTACATTTACACAATGGAATTCTATGCAGCAGAAAGAAAGAAGGAGCTCCTACCCTTTGCCACAGTATGGATGGAACTGGAGAGCATCATGCTAAGTGAAATAAGCCAGGCGGTGAAAGACAAATACCATATGATCTCATCTTTAACAGGAACCTAATCAACAAAACAAACAAACAAGCAAAATATAACAAAAGACATTTAAATTGGGAACAGGCTGACAGTCACCAGAGGGGAGAGGGGAGGGAATTTCAGGGGAAAAGGGTAAGGGTTTACAGGAACAAGTATAAAGGACACATGGACAAAAACTAGGGGGGTTGGAAATGGGAGGGAGGCGGGAAGGGCTGGGGTGGTGGGCTGGGATGGGAGTAAAAGATAGAAAACTGTATTTGAACAACAATTAAAATAAATTTAAAAAAGAATATTTCAAAGATAATTTAAAAAAATGTTTGCTTGGTAAAGGAAGAAAAAAGAGTAAAGGAAAGAATAAAATTTTGGGTTATTGCAAAAGAAGTAACAGTCATTTTCATAAATAATATATTCCTAGCGCTTTTTAAAGTACAATTATGACACCAGAAATGTTTGTATATGCCTGTGTATTTGTTTGTGCATATTTGTATTGAAGAGACAAGGAAAAAGAAAATGAAATACTAAAAATGAGAGAGACTAAGAAAAGAATACAAAGCATTCTCTCAAAACTTTCTACACTGAGGACTTCTAGCCAAGATGGAGGCATAGGTGGGCACACTGTGCCTCCTCTCACAACCAAAATTAAGGACAATAAATATTTAGAAACCAGAAAACAACCAGAGCTAATAGAAAATTGAACTGTATGGAAGTCCAATAACCATTCATCCAGACGGGTAAGAGGGGCAGAATCGCGGCAGAAAAAAGTGGAGATGCAGACCCCAGAACACAGGTGGCAGTGGCTGGTGGTTCCCAAGGGTGCAGGCGGCTGGCAGGCCCACAGGCAGTGGCTGGCGGACCCTGGGTATGGGGTGGCAACTGTGCAGAACCAGTGAGGCGGCTGGCTGACCAGGTGGTCCCACATTCGAGTGCGCAGATAATCCAGGCGAAGGGGAAGAGGCGGAGGGGACTGGAATCCAGTAGAGAGAGGAGCAGGTGCCATCATTCCCTCTTGGATCCCGCCCCCACATACAGCGTCACAACCCAGTGACTGGGCTGCCCCACACTGGGGAACACCTACGGCTCCACCCCTCACTACGTAACAGCCATTACCAGACCAAAAACAGCAACAGCAACAACAAAAAAAACCTACCAAAAATGGCTCAAACAGGAGAACAAATGAAATCCCCAGAGCCAATTCCTCTAAGCCATGAAGAGATAGCCAACCTATCAGATGAATAGTTCAAAGAACTGGTGATCAGGATGCTGACAGAATTGGTTGATTTTGCTCACAAATTAGATGAACAAATGAAGGCTACAATAAGTGAAAAGAAGGAAAATACACAGAAAACCAATAGAGATGGGAGGAAAACTGGGACTCAAATCAATGGAGTGGACCAGTAGGAAGAGACAAACAACCAAACAGAAAACAAGGAAGAAACAAGAATTCAGAAAAATGAGGAGAGGCTTAGGAACCTCCGGGACATTGTTAAACGTCCCAACATCCGAATTATAGGGGTCCCAGAAGGGGAAGAAGAAGAGCAACAAGTGGAAAATTTATTTGAACAAACAATAAAGGAGAACTTCCCCAATCTGACAAAGGAAATAGAATTCCAGGAAATCCAGGAAGCTCAGAGAGTCCCAAAGAAGTTGGACCCAAGGAAGAACACACCAAGGCACATCATAATTACATTAGCCAAGATTCAAATGAAGGAGAGAATTCTAGAAGCAGCAAGGGATAAGGGGACAGTCACCCACAAAGGAGTTCCCATCAGACTGTCAGCTGATTTCTCCAAAGAGACCTTCCAGGCAAGAAGGGGCTGGAAAGAAGTATTTGAAGTCTTGAAAGGCAGGGACCTACATCCAAAATTGCTCTATCCAGCAAAGCTGTCATTTAGAATGGAAGGGAAGATAAAATGCTTCTCAGATAAGGTCAAGTTCAAGGAGTTCACCATCACCAAGCCCTTATTATATTGAAATGTTAAAGGGACTTACCTAAGAAAAAGAAGATAAAAAATAGGACAGTGAAAAGACAGCAAACTCACAGCTATTAAGAACCACACCTAAAACAAAAGCAAACTAAGCCAACAGCTAGAACAGGAACAGAACCACAGAAATGGAGATCATATGGAAGGTTAGCAACAGGGGAGTGGGAGGAGGAGAGAGGGGGAAAAGGTACAGAGAATAAGTAGCATAGAGGGTGGGTGGAAAATAGACAGGGGGAGGGCAAGAATAGTTTGGAAAATGTAGAAGCTAAAGAACTTATGACACATGGACATGAAGTAAAGGGGGGGAATGTGGGTGGGTAGGGGTGTGCAGGGTGCAGGGGAATGATGGGGGAGAAATGGGACAACTGTAATAGCATAATCAATAAAATATATTAGATTAAAAATAAAAAAAACTTTCTACACTGAGAATCAAGATGTCGCAATATAATAATATTAGTGAATGCCCTTCCTCAGTCTCATAAACTAAAATATGAAATACACTTAGAAAAATAACCAAGATAATTTTCATTCTTATTCTAAGTATTTAAAGCAGTTGTTCTCAACCTATCTGGCACATTAGAATCATCCAGAAAACTTTAAAAAATTCTCTAAGGATTCTAACGTGCAGCCAGTATTGAGAGTGCTGGCTTAGACTAAACCCTATTATACAGTCCAGTAAGAAATATTTAAATTTTAAGTGAGAGGGTCATTTTTTAAAGAGTTTGAAGTCACCTTACAAAACTGATGATATATTCTGTCCATTCTTCAGTTGTGACCCAAAGCAGAAATCAAAAGTACCTGAGACCATGCTGAGTTTATGGGATGGAGCCAGTGATCTTAACAGCAGCCTTGAAAAGAAAGCATTCCTTGATGTGCACTGGCCCTCTTTCCATGGGGGTCATCTCTCCAGGTAAGCTCTAGAGAACCAAGCCACCCTGCCTGGCATGGGCTCTTCTTTGAGCTCTCTGTCTTTTTTGCTGTTTGAAACAGTTAAATTGAGGTAAAAATGTAATATTCATATGATACATTTAAGCTCCCTAGACTAAAAATTTTTATTTCTTTGCCAAAGGATACTAGAACAGTTTGCAGGCAAAAATATTAAAATTAAAATTGCCTAGATTTTAAAATCCCTCTTTTTTTTTTAACCAGACCAAAGTGAAATGTGACCTGAAGCTTGGAGGTTGCTCCAAGAATTAATAGTCTCCAGGTATATTCAAAATCATTAATTGCCTCTGAAGGGAGTAAAAGGAGGCTTTCCAGAATCCTATTTGAAGGAGAAATACTGAGCTCAGTGTTTGATGCTTCAGTGAATTCCTATGGCCAAGTTAGTCAAGTTGTGCTTAAACTATGAAGCTTGAAAGGACTTACTTGGGCAGAGAACTTTGCTGTCCTAGCATGAATGCACTGAAGACCTATAGAGAAGGTTGTTTGAATTACATGTATGTTAAACAGTTTCAGAAGAATTCTTTCCCCTTTAAGTTTTTGCAAAATAAATGCTAAGTTGTACTTTTGACTACTAAGCTGAACCTTTTAACTTGCTTTTTTCTAAAATAATAAATCCCTCCAATGATGAGTGTGCAGCACTGTCACACACTGACACAGTCTATTTCTTCAACCCTTAGGTCATTAAAAGGTGCAACTTACTTATGATGATTAATAATAATGAAATATGTATAAAGAAATAAATTACACAAATGCTGTACTGTACATAACATAGAGAGATATCAATTGCCAGGCCCCAATAACCTGCATCCCACTACAAACACGAATAACAGAACACTTCTTTACAGCTATTTTCCTTTGTGATCATAACTTAGGAAGCAGGATATGAGAAAGTTTGAAAGGTGTTTTGACAGGTTCAAATTCTTTTCTAATTGTGGATTTGTAAAACTATAGTTCTTCCCCCACCGAGCTTTTACTATTGCCTTCACATCCCATTATTTAAGGCAGACTAGATCACCTGAGTCAATGCCATCTGACAAGATGTGTCAAATTATTTTGTCTTAGCTGACACACAAACACCACATACCTTTCCTAGCACTTTTCTTGAATATCCATAACTTAACATTTAGGATGTATAGGTAGAGCAGGGTAAGTGAGGAGCATGTCTTTTGGTATAAATAGTGTGGGTAGATGTGAAATGGGGTCAAGATGGCCATGAGGTGATTGGTTCAGAGATGGATCATCACCATAGCATGCTTATGAATTCTTTTATTTCTTTTTTTTTAACATTTTTTACTGTTCAAGTACAGTTTTCTGCCTTATCACCCTACCCATCCCCACCACCCCAGCCCACCTCCTTTCCCTGTTTCCACCCCCCCCCCCCTGTTATTGCCTGAGTGTTCTTTATAATTGTTCTTGAAAACCCTTCACTGTTTTCCCCCATTGTCCCCTCCCCTCTCGTCTCTGGTCACTGTCAGCCTGTTCTGAAGTTCAGTGTCTTTGGTTATATGTACTTTGCTTGTTCATTTTGTTGATTAGGTTCCTGTTAAAGGTGAGATCATATGGTATTTGTCTTTCTCTGCCTGACTTAGTTCACTCAGCATAATGCTCTCCAGTTCCGTCCATGCTGTTGCGAGGATTAGGAACTCCTGCTTTCTTTTTGCTGTATAGTATTCCATTGTGTAAACTTACCACAGTTTTTGATCCATTCATTTACTGATGAGCACTTAAGTTGCTTCCAGCACTTGGCTGTTGTAAATTGTGCTGCTATGAACATTGGGGTGCATAGGTTCTTTTGGATTGGTGTTTCAGTGTTCCTAGTATATAATCCTAGCAGTGAAATTGCTGGGTCAAAAGGCAGCTCCATTTTTAGTTTTTGAGGAAATTCCATAATGTTTCCACAGTGACTATACCAGTCTGCATTCCCAATGACAATGCACTAGTGTTCTCTTTTCACCGCATCCTCTCCAACACTTGTTTGTTGATTTGTTTATGATGGCCATTCTGACTGGTGTGAAGTAGTATCTCATTGTGGTTTTAATTTGCATCTCTCTGATAGCTAGCAATACTGAGCATCTTTTCATATGTCCCTGGAGCCTCTGTATGTCCTCCTTCGAGAAGTGTCTGTTCAAGTCCTTTGCCCGTTTTTTAATTGGGTTGCTTGTCTTCTTAGAGTGGAGTCGTGTACGTTCTTTATATGTTTTGGAGATCAAACCCTTGTCTGAGGTATCATTCGCAAATATGTTTTCCCATATGGTTGGTTCTCTTCATTTTAATGCTGTTCTCTTTAGCCATGCAGAAGCTTTGTATTTTGATGAGATCCCATTTGCTTATTGTTTCCTTTATGTCTCTTCCTTTAGGGGACATATCCATGAAGATGTTGCTGTGTGAAATATCTGAGATTTTCCTGCCTATGTTCTCCCCTAGGATTTTAATGGTGTCACAACTTACATTTTAGTCTTTTTTCCGCCTTAAATTTTTCTTTGTGTATGGTGTAAGTTGGTGCTTGAGTTTCACATTTTTGCATGTAGCTGTCCAGATCTGCCACCACATTTGTTGAAGAAGCTATTTTTACTCCATTTTATGCTACCCCCATTTCAAATATTAGTTAATATTTTATTAGTTAATATTAATTAATACTAGACAGTAGAGACTTGGATTTATTTCTGGGCTCTCTATTCTGTTCCATTGGTCTATGTGTCTGTTCTTATACCAGTACCAGGCTGTTTCGATTATCAGGTAGTGTGATCCCTCCTACTTTGCTCTTCTTTCTCAAAATCACTGCAGCTATTCAGAGTTGTTTATGGTTTCATATAAATTGTTGAAGCATTTGTTCTATATCTGTGAAATATGTCATTGGCACTTTAATAGGTATTGCATTGAATCTGTAAATTGCTTTGGGTAGTATGGACATTTTGATGATGTTAATTCTTCCGATCCATGAACACGGTATGTGTTTCCATTTGTTTTTGTCTTCCTTGATTTCTTTCTTCAGTGTTGGGTAGTTTTCTGAGTACAGAACTTTTACCTCCTTGGTTAGGTTTATTCCTAGGTATTTTATTTTTCATGTTGGTATAGCAAATGAGATTTTTCCCCTGCTTTCTATTTCTGATATTTCAGGGTTGGTGTACAAAAATGCCTTTGATTTCTGAACATTGACTTTGTATCCTGCTATTTTGCCAAATTCATTTACTAGGTCGAGCAGTTTTTTGGTGGAGTCTATAGCATTTTCTATGTACACTATCATGCCATCTGTAAACATCTGTTTTGTTTCCTCTTTTCCAATTTGGATGCCTTTTCTTTCATTTTCTTCTCTGATTGCTGTAGCTGGGACTTCCAATACTATGTTGAATAGAATTGGTGAAAGTGGACAACCTAGTCTTCCTGATTTTCATGGGAAAGTTTTAGCTTTTGCCCATTGAGTATGATGTTGGCTATAGGTCTCTTATATATGGCCTTTATTATGTTGGGGAGTGCTCCCTCTATTCCCGCTTTGTTGAGTGTTTTGTCATAAATGGGTGCTGTACCTTACCAAGTGCTTTTTCCACATCTATTGATATGATCATGTGATTTTTTACTTTGCTTTTATGTGATGTATTGCATTTATTGATTTACAAATATTGTACCATCCTTGCCTCCCTGGGATGAATCCCATATGGTCATAGTATATGATTTTTTTAATGTATTGCTAGATGCAGTTTGTTAATACTTTGTTGAGGATTTTAGTGTCTATGTTCATCAGCAATACTGGCCTGAAGTTTTCATTCTTCGTTATTTCTTTATCTGGTTTTGGGATTAGGATGATGCTGACTTCATAAACAGAGTTTGGGAGTCTTCCATCTTCTTGGATGTTTTGGAATAGTCTGTAAAAGATAGGGGTTAGCTCTTCCTTAAATGCTTTTAGAAATCTACTGTGAAACTGTCCAGTCCAGGGCTTTCGTGTGTCGGAAGTTTTTTTATTACTGCTTCAATTTTGTCACGTGTTATTGGTCTCTTCGGGCTTTCTGCTTCTCCACTGAGTTTTGAAATATATTTTTCTAGAAATTTGGCAATTTCATCTAGGTTTTCAAATTCCTTGGCATATAGTTCTTCATATTAATTTCCTACAATCCTTTGTATTTCTGTGATATCAGTTGTTTCCTCTGCTCTTTCATTTCTGATTGTGTTTATCTGGGTCCTCTCTCTTTTTTTCTTGATGAGCCTGCTTAAATGCTTGTTGATTTTGTTTATATTTTCAAAGAACCAATCCTTTATTTATTGATCCTTAGAATTGTGCTTTTAGTCTCTATGTTGTTTAACTCTGCTCTGATCTCGATAATTTCCTACTTCTATTTCTCTGGGCTGTCTTTCTTGTTGTTCTTCAAGTTCTTGTAAGTGTAGAGTTGGGTTATTTATGTGAAACGTTTCTATTTTTTTTTAGGTAGGCCTGTATTGTGGCAGACCCTTCTGTGTCGCATGAGCCCAGCTCACACTTGGAGATGCACAGAACCCATGCCCACAGATAGGTTCTCTCATGGGTAATCAGATTTGCAATATACCTAAGCTGCTTTTTGCTAAAAACTCCCTTACCCTGCAAATGCTTGTTGTAACTTCCTAAAATCCAAGCTAAACCTTTCAGGGACCAGTGTAATGGGCTCAACTACTTTTGCCTTTTCATTTTCTAATATCCTTCTTCCGTGATGTGATTAGGGACATTGGCTCTTTTTGTTGTAACTGGGCAAAGTGAGTGAGGACCATCTTGTAATGTGAGGATATATAGATTAAAGGCCTGTTATCGCGCAGGCCATGGCTTTTGTTCCCCTTGAGAGAAAAGTCATGCTGTCATCCTTTTTCCTCCACTGGACTTGGTAGTCCATGTGTATGTTTTTATTTCATCCATAATGACACGTACACTGCTAGCCGGTGTCCGCATCACTGTATCACTATGAACTTCCCTCTTAGGACTGCCTTTGCTGTATCCCATAAGTTTTAGGTTGTAAGTTCATTTTCATTTGTGTCCTGGAACTGTTTGATTTTGTCTCTAATCTCATTCTTGACCCATTCATTGTTTAATAGCATGCTATTCAATCTCCATGAGTTTGACCATTTTTGAGTTTTTTCCTTGAGGTTGTTTTCTAGTTTCAGTCCGTTGTGGTCACAGAAAATGCTTCACATGATTTCAATTTTCTTGAATTTGTTGAGGCTTGTTTTGTGTCCCTATCATGTGGTCTGTCTTTGTAAATGTTCCATGTGCCTTTGAAAAGAATGTATATTTAGCTTCTTTGGGATGAAAGGCTCTATATATAGCAGTTAAGTTCATTTCTTCTAGGGCATTATTCAATGCCATAATATTTTGTTGATATTTTGTTTAGAAGATCTGTCTATTTTTGACAGTGGGGTATTGAAATCCCCTGCCATAATTGCGTTGCTGTGGATATCTTTCTTGAAGTCCTCCAAGATTTTCTTTATGTATTTGGGTGCTTCTGTGTTGGGTGCATATATGTTTACAATGTTTATGTCTTCTTGATGGATTCTTGCCTTGAGTATTATGAAGTGACCTTCTGAGTCTCTTTTTATGGCCTTTTTTTTTTTTTTTAAGTTTATTTTGTTTGATATGAGTATTGCTACCCCAGCTTTTTTTTTTTTTTTTTTTTCCTGTTCATTTGCTTGGAATATTTGTTTCTGGTCCTGCACTTTCAGTCTGTCTAGATCTTTTATTCTGAGGTGGGTCTCTTGTAGGCAGCATGTGTGTGGGTCATGATTTCTTATCCATTCAGCTATTCCATGTCTTTTGATTGGAGCATTTAATCCATATATGTTTAAGGTTATTGATACGTACTTACTTGTTGCCACTTTTTCATACCTGTGCTTCTCTCTCTCTCACTCACTCTTTTCCTTCCTTTTCTTAAAGCAGTCCCTTTAACATCTCTTGCAGAGCTGGTTCAGTAGAGGTGTATTCTTTCAGACTTCTTTTTTCTGGGAAGCTTTTTATTTGGTCTTCCATTTCAATTGAGAGCCTGGCTGGGTAAAGTAGCCTTGATTGCAGGCCTTTCGTTTTCATTACTTGGAATATTTCTTGACATTCTGTTTTGTTTTGAAGCATTTCCATTGAGCAGTCAGCTGCCAGCTTTATCGAGGCTCTCTTGTATGTTACTTCCTGTTTTTCCCTTGCTGCCTTTAAGATTCTTTCTTTGTCTTGGAATTTTGCCACTTTAATTATGATGTGTCTTGAAGTGGGCCTCTTTGGGTTCCTCTTGATTGGGACTCTCTGTGTTTCCTGGATTTGTGTGACTTTTTCTCTCATCAAATTAGAAAAATTTTCTATCAGTACTTTTTCAAACAGTTTTCATATCCTTTGCTCTTTTTCTTCTCATTCTGGTGTCCTTATTATATGGATATTATTGTTTTATGTTTTCTTGCAGCTTCCTTACAACATGTTTATTCTTTCCAAGTCTCTTTTCCTTCTCTTGCTCTATGTGGGTGTTTTTTCTACCTTCTCCTCCCATTCCCTGATTTGATCCTCTGCTTCATTTAGCCTGCTCGTAATGCCTTCTAATGTGTTTTTTTTTTATTTCTGACATTTTATTGTTCATTTCTTCCTGGTTTTTGTTTATAATTTCTATTTCATTTTTCATGCTGAAGTAGTTCTCACTCAGTTTTTTGTAGTTGTGTGTGAGTTCCTTGAGTATCTTTATCACTATTATTTTGAATTCTATATCAGATAGTTTGGTTACCTCCATTTTGTTTAGTTCTTTTAGCGGGGAGTCTTCCTTTCCTTTTGATTGTATGTACTTTTCTGTCTCCCCATTTTAGTTGACTCTTTTTGTTTGTTTCTGTACTTCCTGGTGTTTTGCTTTGCTAGCTGTCATTGTAGGATGAACTTCTATGTTAGGAATTCTATGAGGTTCAGTGGTGTGGTCTCTTTGATCTCCTTATCTAGATGCTCTAGGTTTGCCCTTTTTTCTGTTTGTGTGGGCTCTCTTGTTGTACTTGGATTTTTACCTTTTGGTGGTCGTTTTGTTGTTGGTTTCTCTCTTCAAGCAGGTATACTGATGTTCATAGCTCCCACCTAATTTTGTATATGACCAGTGGCAGGGGGGAAGACAAAATGGATTAAGACAGCAGAAGAGTATTATATGAGATTTAAAGTACCAACAAGTAGAAAAGAGATAGGAGATTCTTTGGATAAGTATAGCATTAACTGCGATATTTCATGCAACTAGCCATTTTTTATAAAAGGTGAGAGATAAGACTCTTGTTAGAAGGGGGGATGATTGTGAGCTGAATCCAGAAAACAGAGTGCTTGTGCAAGGTTAGATGATGAGATGTAGTAAGATTAAAGGATAAAGAGTAGGCATAGTATAAGAGAATAGAGTTAACCACAACAATAATAATCCTCAAGATTAAAGTGAAGTGGGCTAAGATCATGGAAGGTTGCTGTGTAGTATGTACCATTATATGGAACAAGAATTATTTACATTGTATGTAAATCATTGTACTGCAGCAACAATAATATGGCAAGAAATATATGATTTGGATAGCCAAAATAGAAGGTACACGATCAAGAGCTGTATATTATTGGAATGCATTTGAAGTGAAAAAAGGAAAATTAAAATGCAGTAAAGAGAGAATAAGGAAAATCAGTCAAACAAATCACTTAAACAGAGCAATAAAATGAGGAATGCTAAACTTAATGAAGAGAAATTTAAAAATACTAATAAAATAAAAGTGGTAAAAATAATGAAAAGATAATAATAATACACATAAACAACAAAATGCCAGCTCTATGGGATAGCAAAGTGACATTTGTCTCAGTTTCTCAGTTTTGGGGGTTAGCCTTGTTCTCCCTTTTTTAATCTGTCTCTTGACCCTTCGTAACTCCATGTCTATTGTGTCACTTGGGGGAAGAAAAAAAAAGAGAGGATCCCCAAAAATAATAATAATAAGCCTCCTACTGACTTTAAACCTATTCAGCGAGTTCTGCTGGTCTTCCTAGAAACCATGGGAAGTCGGGCGCTGGGCTTTGCTTTTCTCCCATCCTATGGTTTTGAGAGGAGGGGGACCAGGTCTGGGTCACAATATTCAGTTTCCTTGCTTCTGGCCCAGGTCCTCTGTGAGCTGCCAGGCTCAAACCAGCCACTCAGCTGCTCACAGCATGAGTCAATACTCAGGCAGGGATCCCGAGATAACCTAGGCATGCAGTTCTGCTCAGCTACTCAGTTTCTGGGCACATGCAGCTGCTCAGTTTCTGGGCACATGCAGCTGCTCAGTTTCTGGGCACATGCAGCTGAAATCACCCTTGGGGCAAGCCAGCCACTGCTGGAGAGTTCCTTACAAAGCAGCTGCCCTCAGTTCTTAATAAGTGCATGGTTTTTCACACAACCCAACTTTCCAACCAGTCCGGAGACTATCCCAGTCAGGGTCCAACATGGCCCAATTCCTCCCTTCTCCAGGTGTTGCCTGGCACCTCAATTTCTCTGGTGCTGGTGTCCACATTCTCAGCACATGTGTACCACCTCTGTGTGTCTCCCACTTTGCCTCTATTTCCCCCAGCAACTTCCAACATCCGAGTCCCTCCTGGTGCTGGCCTGCCCTCCCAGTTTTGGTAGAGGAGGGAGCTGGTGATCTAACTCTCCTCTCCATATCCTGTAGCAGGCACCCCGGTGGGGCCAGGAGCTGCAGCGTCCTTGTTCCCCATGCAGATCCCAGAAGCCTTACCATCCCAGCACCATCTCCTTACCGTCTGTTTTTCGATGTCCTCTGCAATTTTTTGCCTCCAAACTTCATATAAATTGGGATTCCACTGGCTGTTCACTCTGTTCCTCAGAAGATCGGCTAGGTGTTCCAGGAAGAACTGGGCTCCGCTCCCACCTACCTCGCAGCCATCTTCAAGAATCCAGCATGCTTATACATTCTTAATAAGTCATGATGTATCTCCTTCCTCTGGCTTAGTATGTTTGTTGTTATGGAAAAAAATGTATTTTTACATTAGATAAAGAAATGAAAACAGTTTTTAAAAATATGAATAATTGTTTCTACAAAATTTAAATGACTTAACACCTCTGCAAAAGCCGAAATTCCATATAGTTCCTGAAGTTCATAGAGGGTTGTAAACTTTCTTGTATCTATGTTTTTCAGTTGTTCGGATATAAATAATGTTTCTTTCAACCAAAAAAGAATCCTGTTGCCTTGTGTTCAGAAGACCTGGTTTAAACTGACTGGGAAAATTACCCATTTAGTAAAGCTAATAGAATCTTGGAAATACCTGGAACAAAAATAAGACTACTGCTTCACTATCCAACAGGATAACATCCTTAACCCATGAGACCCCTGAGAAATATGTATGACCATTTCTAACAAAATCATTGGGTTATCAGGTCTTACAGTCTTGGGCTATTTTAGCTATTTCCAAAGACTTTTGTCAAATTAATCTTTTCATAGACATTATACACACAGAGAGCACAGATATTTTTACAGATAATAAGTGACAGAGAAAGAAACATGACACTTTTAAGAGATAAATGTTAAACTAAGTCAGAAAAAAATATAGAGCTGAATATCCCTGTAGTAATTTCTGTTGTAAGGGAAGGCCCTGATTATTCTGGAATACTTTTGTCAGATGAAGTTCATAAAAATTTTAGAATTTACTCTAGATGAAGTCAATTCATAACCGTAGGTTTATTTGTACTTTTATGATTATTGTGTTCCTCCATTAGAATGCAAACTCTTTGTAAGCAGTTATGAGCCTGCTTTATCCGCTGAAGTTTACATAGTATTTAGCACATAGTAATTTCTCAGAAAATTAAATTTAGCACAAAAATTTAAAATTTTACCATAAAGTAATAAAACATCAGAGTCTTCTGTTTTATGTTATTGATGGCTTATTTGAGCATTAGATCTACCAGCATGTATTTCTAACATCCTTTTATCTGTCATCTCAAAATGAAACTTTTATATGTTATGAAAATATCCTATAAGGAAATTAGTAGGTATCTTGCATTCATCAAAAGGTAGTAGTAGTATGTAAATAATATCATTATTTTTTATTACTGGTACCCTCCCTATCTAATTTATAACATTTTAAAAATCTAGTAAGAAAGTTGAATGGCCCACTATTTCTATTTTATAATTCATCTCAATTTAGACTTTTAAATTTTTCTGTTAATTTACCTTAATAATTTTATTACTTGATTATTTTTTAATTGAGCCCACATAAAATCTAGATTGTGGAACATTAATGTTACCAAGCTAAAGGAGTTAATTTGCCAGCACATATCAAAGCACAATAAAACAAAAACAGAAATTAGTAGCAAAGAAAATAAAGGTTTATTCAAGGAAATGGTGGTCTAAGACCTGGTTCCCTGATGTCCTCTTGGGGATATACTGTATACAGGAGAATCATAAGTCACGGTGACCAAGGGAGTTGGAGTCGTGGGCTCTACTGATTGGTTGAGGTCATGGGTAAGGAGAAGTTGATCACTGTGTCAGGTCTTGATGTCAGCCATGCCATTGTTCTGTCTTGTTTCATGAGTGTGTGGTCCATAGTGTCATTCAACTTTTATAGGTCTGGGGCTGAAACACAAATGGAGTCAAGATGTTATATTTAGTTTGAACAAAGCTATTCTCTTGATCAGCAGGCCTGAGGCTTTACTATTAAGACAGTTTGACACTAACCAGAGCCTGACAGTCTAAGGGCTTAATGATTAAGGGAGTGAATATGCAGTATGTTCAAAGGTGGAAGGATCTGGTTGAATGAAGGCAAGTGAGTCATGATGCTATTGGACTGGATGAAACTGGCTTGAATTAAAGAAAAAAGTGATATTAAGGAAATGAAGTTCCTGTGTGGTTATATTAATTTGAAAACTACAATACAGCCTTGAAATAAGAAAAGTCACCTTTTTTTTTTTTTTTAACTATTACTCTATTTTCATTCTTAGGTATGAGGAAAATACTGAAAATGCTGTTCTCATGGTTTAGGCTTCAGTTCACATTTTGTGTGTATGTGCGGGGGGCGGGGGGCGGTGGTGGTCATGAACTTGTTTTAATGGAACTTTTTTAAATACAAGTATTTCCTATCATTCCATGGAGACTATCCTGTCTGTCAGGTGATGAACATCTCCACATAAACAGTAGTTGATGTGGTGGGTAGACTTTCTGGAAATTGTTTCCTCTTACGAAAATGGTTAGTTTAGTTCTTTCTATATACCTCTAAGAAGAATAAGGGCTTGGGTTATGTAAAAGATAAGCTTGCTGCAGTATACTCCCATTGCAGATAAGCAAGCTGACACTTATAAGAGCAATAAATCTGAGAAGAGACACCCAAAGAGAGCTTTGGGGAAGGTTCTGGTCTAAGGCCTCTGGAAGGATTGTGTTTTCTTCTCCAGGTTTGTAAAACTCTTCTGTTGTTTTCCTACAAGAAGTTTATCCTCTTTTCCAGGTGAATCATCACCCTTCCCAGCTAGCTTTTCTCCAAAGCACTAATTATCTTTTGAAATGACAAATTCACACTTGTATGTTTGTTTACTTGATTGTTACCTGCTTACCTAAATAAAATGTAAATGCTATGAGAGCAGATGGATATAAAGCAAAAATAACAATTATAAATCCTAAAAATAAAATTACAATTTTTAAAATAATAATATTTTTAAATCCCTCAATAAGATAAACTTTAGACTTTTGTTAGAGAATTGGTGAATTAGAAAGTAGTACTGGAGTATTTTATTTCTAATTAATTGTTTTTACTGTTGTTTTATGTGTATCTGTTCTTGATTTATATGTACTTAAAAAAAGGCAAACAAATTTTTTTTATTTCAAGGTATCTACATATTAATTGGGTATGCAAACAAAAAACAAGTAAACATATAAATGTGAGTATTTGAAAGGGTTTAGTGCTGTGAAAAAAAAGCCCAACCGAGGAGCATGATAATTTGCTTGGAGGAAGGGAGACACATTATGTACGGTTGCAACAGAAGAGTTTTACAATTTAGGAGAAAAGAAAACTCTTAGTTTTTAGGCCAGGTCCTATCCCATAGCTTCCACTGCTTCTCTTTCTCGTTCATCTCAAATGTTTGGATCACATGAGTTCTACTTCTACTGTGTGATTTTTCTCTTGGATTTATTAATATGCATAGTAGTTTTTAAAATACCACTTTCATAAAAAATGGCTCCAGATGGTCTTGCCTTTCTTAGCTAGGAAGATAGAACAGAGGCTTTATTACCTTAATCCATTTAGGAGCTGAACTGAGTTGAGTTTGTGTTGAAATTCTGGCAAGGTTCTCTCTTTTTCTGGTTTGCTTCAACTCCAGAAATTCCAACTGAAAGCCTAGTGGTCTAACCAGGGCTTTTCCACTTATAAGTACTGACCCTTAATCTTTGTCTCTTCCATATCACAGTGACAGAAGCTCCACTCTGCTTTGCAGAAAATTTCTGCTCAGCCACTTAGCCTCCTGCCCCATACAAACTTCAGAATTTGACAAATGTCTTGAGATAATTGTTTAGGTGTCAAGCTACATTCTGTCTTTCTTGCTGACTAGCATTTTGGCCTCTCAAGTCTTTCCAGCACTGTAAAACCACCAAAAGTTTTCCCAGTTTCTTAATCTCTTCTGCTTAAAGAATACTAAATCCTGAGACATTTGATCTATGCTCAGAATAAGCAAATTCTCCAGGAAAAAAAATTGGCTGAATATTATTAATTCACTTGTCCCTGCTCTCTGTAATCTTTCCATTTCTCATTCTGGTTGCCTTACCAGCTTTCTGATGCTTCTAAGCAGATTACTTTTATACTATATTAGGCTTGTTCTTGGCTAAAGCACTGGTCTGCTGAAAAGTACTACTATGTACCCAGAAGTTGAAGTCTTAGACATAATATTTATTTGTTATTTACTGTCATGTAACAAATTACATTAAAATTTAAGTGACTTAAAAAACTACAAGCATTTATTATCTCATAGTTTGTGTGCATCAGTAATTGCTGGATGGGTCTGGCTCAAGGTCTCTCATGAAGTTACCATGATGATGTTGTCTTAGATTGGATTATGAAATTTCAAGACAGCTCACTTCCGAGATTGGCAAGTGGGTTCTGACTATTTTCAAGAGGTCTCTACCCATTTTCACATAGGTATGCTTGAATATCTTCAGGATCTGGGAGCTAGCTTCCTCCATAACAGGTGACCCAAGAATGAGCAAAATAAAAGTCTTTTATGACTGAGTCTCGGAAGTTACATTTTTCTATTCTGCAATATCCTACAGGTTATATAGATTAGTCCTATTAAATGTAGAAAGGGTTACACAGGGAATGAACACCAGGAGACAATAATCCTTATCAATAGGGGCTATTGGAGACTGGTTCCCATGATACTTAAAAGAAAATTGTTTCATATAGATATAGATATTTAAGAATTTTTATGCTGGTACTAATGGATCATTCTAAAATAACCACAGAGTTTTACATGTGTGGGTGGGTAGCAATTCTGCTCTTGTATCACACACCATCTTCATTCAAGGATCTAAGATCTAGGATCAAGGATCTAGACTGAAAGAGCAACTTCTGTCTGGGACATGCTGTACTGTTGACAGAGGGAAATGAGAACAAGAATTTTAATAGACAATGTCTCCTAAATTTTTCTTGGATGTGGCATCCATTATTTCTGTTCACCTCATTGGCCAAAACAAGTCATATGGCCAAATCAAATAACAATGGGGTAGGGTGAATATTCCTCTGATAGAAAAGCACTATTTCATGGAAATGGTAGGAATATATGGTATTTCAGAAAAATGGACAATAAATAGTTGGTAACAATAATAAAACTTACCACAAACTTTTAATACAAACATAAAACAATCTACTTCATTTACACAAAGCAATAAAGTTTGGATGTGAATAGCTTCACTTATAATATTGGCTTTAGCCCTGAAGAGACGCAAATGGTAAAATAATTTCTAATCTTTTAAGCTTTCCATTTTTTTCTCATGTTTAAACATTTTTAGACATGTTTCACTGGAATACTTTGGATAACTTAATGACTATTAACAATTCTTTTTTATTCTACTTTTCAAACTATACTTATTCTACTCTATAAATGTAGGGTAAATCTGATCCAATTATAATTAAGAAATCAAATGATATTCTAAAAAAAAGAATAGGTAGAGAAACACCGAAAACTATCTACAATTTTTTTGAAAAATTCCCGAAAATATTAAGTATCAATTGTGGAAAATATTGGAATCAAATCTAATAATTTTATATACTATTTTTCTAATAATTCAACATTACAAGCAAATGAAATTGATGTTATAATAATTAATGATCTTGAGGCCTGACATGTATAATGTATTCATTCTCTGAGAGAATATGATGACAAAATTATTAGGTATGATAATCTATCTAGAAATTTTATTTTTAGCATGCAAACTACTCATAGTTTTTTGTATAGAAACAAGCTGATAATCATATTTAAAAACCCTGTATTCTGATTTGGGATTTCAAACTATGATAAACATATGTCTCAAAAGTGAACAGTTATTAAGACCTTTACAAAACACAAAATAACACTGGTTTCTAATATCCTTTTTCAGACATATAGTTCTGCATACCTTGCTTAGGTGTAGCAATTAAAATTCCTGAGGAAAGCTGGGGTTGCCTTGTAAATGTAGGAGGAATTCTTAGCTGGCCTTAGAATGAAATACAAAAAAATTAGAAATTTTACAAGTACATGGAATATAGTAAAGTATCACTTGATAAAGTAAACTGTGCTAACCATGGGCTATGCAGTTTAGTTCAGCTATAATTAATAATGCTAATTGTGATAATTTTATTGAGTTCTAGTTCTCACAATTTTTTTTATTTACTCCCACCCCAGCCCACCACCCCAGCCGTCCCCACCTCCCTCCCATTTCCACACCCCATAGTTTTTGTCCATGCGTCCTTTATATTTGTTCCTGTAAACTGTTCCCCTTTTTCCCTGAAATTCCCTCCCTTCTACCCTCTGGTGACTGTCAGCCTGTTCCCAATTTCAATGTCTTTGGTTATATTGTGCTTGTTTGTTTGTTTTGTTGATTAGCTTCCTGTTAAAGGTGAGATCATATGGTACTTCTCTTTCACCACCTGGCTTATTTCACTTAGCATGATGCTCTCCAGTTCCATCCATGCTGTTGCAAAGGGTAGGAGCCCCTTCTTTCTTTCTGCTGCATAGAATTCCAGTGTGTAAATGTACCACAGTTTTTTGATCCATTCATTTACTGATGGGCACCTAGGTTGCTTCCAACACTTGACTATTGTAAATTGTGCTGCTATGAACATAGGGGTGCATAGGTTCTTTTGGATTGGTGTTTCAGAGTTCTTAGGATATAGTCCTAGCAGTGGAATTGCTGGGTCAAAAGGTAGATCCATTTTTAGTTTTCTTAGAAAATTCCATACTGTTTTCCATAGTGGTTGTACCAGTCTGCACTCTCACAAGCAGTGCACTAGGGTCCCCTTTTCTCCACAACCTCTCCAACACTTGCTGTTTGTTGCTTTGTTTATGAGGGCCATTCTGACTGGTGTCAAGTGGTATCTCATTGTGGTTTTAATTTGCATCTCTCTGATAGCTAGCGATATCGAGCATCTTTTCATGTGTCTCTGGATCCTCTGTATGTCCTCCTTGGAGAGGTGTCTGCCCAAGTCCTTTGCCCATTTTTTAATTGGGTTGCTTGTCTTCTTAGAGTGAAGTCATGTAAGTTCTTTGTATATTTTGGAGATTAAACCCTTGTCTGAGGTATCATTGGTAAATATGTTTTCCCACATAGTCGGTTCTCTTTTTATTTTAATACTGTTTTCCTTGGCCGTGCAGAAGCTTTTTATTTTGATGAGATACCATTTGTTTATTCTTTCCTTTATGTCCCTTGGTTTAGGGGACATATCAGTAAAAATGCTGCTGTGTGGAATATCTGAGATTTTCCTGCCTATGTTCTCCTCTAGGACTTTAATGGTGTCACAGCTTATACTTAAATCTTTTATCCACCTTGAATTTACTTTTATGTATGGTGTAAGTTGGTGCTCAAGTTTCATTTTCTTGCATGTAGCTGTCCAGTTCTCCCAACACCACTTGTTGAAGAGGCTATTTTTGCTCCATTTTATGTTGCTGCCTCATTTGTCGAATATTAATTGGCTTTAGAGACTTGGGTTTATTTCTGGGCTCTCTGTTCTATTCCACTGGTCCATGCGCCTGTTTTTATGCCAGTACCAGGCTGTTTTGATTACCGTGGCCTTGTAATACAGTTTGGTAACAGGTTTGTGATCCCTCCTACTTTGCTCTTCTTTCTCAAGATGGCTGCAGCTATTCTAGGTCGTTTATTGTTCCATATAAATTTTTGAAGTGTTTGTTCTACGTCTGTGAAATATGCCATTGGTACTTTAATAGGTATTGCATTGAATCTGTAGATTGCTTTGGGAAGTATGGACATTTTGATGATGTTAATTCTTCCGATCCATGAACACGGTATGTGTTTCCATTTGTTTGTGTCTTCCATGATTTCTTTCTTCAGTGTTGTGCAGTTTTCTGCATACAGGTCTTTTACCTCCTTGGGTAGGTTTATTCTTAGGTATTTTATTTTTCTTTTTGCTATATCAAATGGAATTTTTTTCTTGATTTCTGCTTCTACTGTTTCATTGTTGGTATACAAAAATGCCTTTGATTTCTGGATATTGACATTGTATCCGGCTGTTTGGCCAAATTCATTTATTAGGTCAAGCAATTTTTTGGCTGATTCTATAGGATTTTCTCCGTATACTATCATGCCATCTGGAAACAATGATAGTTTTGTTTCCTCCTTTCTGAGTTGGATGCGTTTTATTTCCTTTTCTTGTCTAATTGCTGTGGCTAAGACTTCGAATACTATATTGAATAGAAATGCTGAAAGTGGACAACCTTGTCTTGTTTCTGATTTTAGTGGAAAAGATTTTAGTTTTTGCCCATTGAGTATGATGCTGGCTGTAGGTTTCTCATATATGGCCTTTATTATGTTGAGGTATGCTTCCTCTATTCCCACTTTCCTGAGTGTTTTTATCCTAAATGGGTGTTGTACTTTATCAAATGCTTTTTCCGCATCTATTGATATGATCATGTGATTTTTGTGTTTGCTTTTGTTTATGTGATGAATTACATTTACTGATTTGCGAATGTTGAACCATCCTTGCATCCTTGGGATGAATCCCACTGGGTCATGGTGTATGGTCTTTTTAATGTATTGTTGGATGTAGTTTGCCAATATTTTGTTGAGGATTTTAGCATCTATGGTCATCAGAAATATTGTCCTGAAGTTCTTTGTTGTGTCTTTATCTGGTTTTGGGATTAGGATGATGCGGGCTTCATAAAAAGAGTTTGGGAGTCTTCCATCATTTTGGACTTTTTCGAATAATCCGTGAAGGATAGGGATTAGCTCTTCTTTAAATGTTCATTGCCTGGAAGAAAGCCTAAACAGAGCAATACCAGCTGATGAAATTGAAGCAGTCATCAAAAAAACTCCTGACACACAAAAGAACTGGACCAAATGGTTTCACAGGAGAATTCTACAAAACATTTAAGGAAGAGCTAACACCTATCCTTCACAGACTATTCAAAAAAATCCAAAATGATGGAAGACTCCCAAACTCTTTTTATGAAGCCAGCATCGGCCTAATCCCAAAACCAGATAAAGACACAACAAAGAAGGAGAACTTCAGGCCAATATTTTCTGATGACCATAGATGCTAAACTCCTCAACAAAATATTGGCAAACAGCATCCAACAATACATTAAAAAGAACATACACCATGACCCAGTGGGATTCATCCCAAGGATGCAAAGATGGTTCAACATTCGCAAATCAGAAAATGTAGTTGGATCTAAGGAGGAACACACCAAGGCACATCTTAATTACATTAACCAAGATTAAAATGAAGCAGAGCATTCTTGAAGCAGCAAGGGATAAGGGGACAGTCACCAATAAAGGAGTTCCCATCAGACTGTCAGCTGATTTCTCAAAAGAGACCTTCCAGGCAAGAAGGGGCTGGAAAGAAATATTTGAAATCTTGAAAAGCAGGGACCTACATCCAAAATTGCTCTATCCAGCAAAGCTGTCATTTAAAATGGAAGGACAGATAAAGCGCTTCTCAGATAAAGTCAAGTTCAAGGAGTTCATCATCACCAAGCCCTTATTCTATGAAATGTTAAAGAGACTTATCTAAGAAAAAGAAGATAAAAAATAGGACAATGAAAAGACAGCAAACTCACAGCTATTAAGAACCACACCTAAAACAAAAGCAAACTAAGCAAACAGCTAGAACAGGAACAGAATCACAGAAATGGAGATCATATGGAGGGTTAGCAACAGGGGCATGGGAGGAGGAGAGGGGGGAAACGTACAAAGAATAAGTAGCATAGATGGTAGGTAGAAAATAGACGGGGAGGGCAAGAATAGTGTGGGAAATGTAGAAGCTAAAGAACTTATGACACATGGACATGAACTAAAGGGGGGGAATGTGGGTGGGAGAGGGTGTGCAGGGTGGAGGGGAATGATGGGGGAGAAATGGGACAATTGTAATAGCATAATCAATAAAATATATTTAAAAATAAAACTAATACGCCCTGGCTGGTGTAGCTCAGTGGATTGAGCGCGGGCCTGCGAACCAATGGATCGCGGTTCGATTCCCAGTTAGGGCACATGCCTGGGTTGCCAGGCCAGTTCCCGGCAGGGGACATACAAGAGGCAACCGCACATTGATGTTTCTCTCCCTCTCTCCTTCCCTTCCCCTCTAAAAAAAGATAAATAAATAAATAAATAATAAAAATAAATAAATAAAATATTTAAAAAAAAAATAAAACTAATACAAAATAAAAAAAATGTTTTGTAGAATTCTCCTGTGAAACCATCTGGTCCAGGTTTTTTGTGTGTCAGGAGTTTTTTGATGACTGCTTCAGTTTCATCAGCTGTTATTGCTCTGTTCAGGCTTTCTGTTTCTTCTTCATTGAGTTTTTGAAGATTATATTTTTCTAGAAACTTGTCCATTTCACCTAGGTTTTCAAATTTCTTGGCATACAGTTCTTCATAGTAATTTCTTACAATCCTTTGTACTTCTGCGGTGTCAGTTGTAATCTCTCCTCTTTCATTTCTGATTGTATTTATTTGAGTCCTCTCTTTTTTTCTTGATGAGCCTGCTTAAAGGCTTGTTGATTTTGTTTATCTTTTCAAAGACCAGCTCCTGGATTCATTGATCTTTAGGATTGTGCTTTTAGTGTCTATGTCATTTAATTCTGCTCTGATCTTAGTTATTTCCTTCCTTCTACTTGCTCTGGGCTGTCTTTGTTGTTGATCCTCGAGTTCTCATAGGCATAGGCTTAGGTTGTTTGTTTGAGATATTTCTATCTTTTTTAGGTAGGCCTGTATCATTATAAACTTCCCTCTGAGGACTGCCTTTGCTATTTCCCATAAGTCTTGGGTCGATGTGAGTTTGTTATCATTTGTTTCCAGAAACTTTTTTCTTTCCTCCCTAATTTCATTCTTGACCCATTCTTTGTTTAATAGCATGGTATTCACTCTCAATGATTTTGATGGTTTTGGGATTTTCCCCATGGAGTCGGTTTCTAGTTTCAGTCCCTTGTGGTCAGAGAAAATGCTTGGTATGATTTCAGCTCTCTTGAATTTGTTAAAGCTTGTTTTGTGTCGTATCATGTGGTCTATCTTTGAAAATGTTCCATGTGCATTTGAAAAGAAAGTGTATTTAGCTTCTTTGGGATGAAGGGCTCTATATATATCAGTTAAGTCCATTTCCTCTAGAGTGTTGTTCAATGACACAATATCTTTGTTGATATTTTGTTTGGAAGATCTGTCCATTTTTGACAGTGGGGTGTTAAAATCCCCTACTATAATTGTGTTGCTGTCAATATCTTTCTTGAAGTCCTCTAAGATTTTCTTGATGTATTTAGGTGCTCCTATTTTGATTGCATATATATTTACGTTTATGTCTTCTTGGTGAAATTTTTCCTTGAATATTATGAAGTGACCTTCTGGGTATCTCTTCATGGCTCTTCTTTTGAAATCTATTTTGTCTCATATGAGTATTGCTCCCCCAGCTTTTTGTCCCTGTCCGTTTGCTTGGAAAATTTGTTTCCAGCCCTTCACTTTGAATCTGTGTATGTCTTTTGTCCTGAGGTGGGTCTCTTGGAGGCAGCATATGTGTGGGTCATGCTTTCTTATCCATTCAGCTATTCTATGTCTTTTGATTGGAGCACTTAATCCATTTACATTTAAGGTTATTATTGATAGGTACTGATTCATTGCCATTTTTGTACCTGTGTTCCTCTTTCTCTTTCTCTCTCTGTCTTTTCCTTTCTTCCCTTAAAGCAGTCCCTTTAGTATCTCTTGCAGCATTGGTTTGGTAGAGGTGTATTCTTTTAGACTTCTTTTGTTTGGGAAGCTCCTTATTTGGCCTTCTATCTTGATTGAAAGCCTTGCTGGGTAAAGTCGTCTGGGTTGCAGGCCTTTGGTTCTCATTGCTTGGAATATTTCTTGCCATTTTCTTCTGGCTTGGAGCGTTTCCATTGAGAAGTCAGATGCTAACCTGATTGGGGCCCCCTTGTATATTACTTCCTTTTTCTCCCTTGCTGCCTTTAAGATTCTCTCTTTGTCTTGGAATTTTGCCATTTTAATGATGATGTGTCTTGAAGTGGGTCTGTTTGTGTTCCTCTTGATTGGGACTCTCTGTGTTTCCTGCATTTGTGTGGCTTTCTCTCTCACCAAATTAGGGAAGTTTTCCATCATTACTTTTCCAAGTAGGTTTTCTATCCCTTCTGGTATCCCTAGTGTATGGATATTATTCCATTTCACGTTGTCTTGCATTTCTCTTAATCCCTCTTCATTTTTTCTGAGCCTCTTTTCTTTATCTTGCTCATTCTGGGTGTTTTTTTCTAGTTTGTCCTCCAACTCGCTGATCTGTTCTTCAGCTTCATCGATTCTGCTTTCCATTCCTTCTACTGCATTCTTCAGTTCAGAAATTGTATTCTTAATTTCCTCTTGGCCCTTGTTAATAGTTTCTATTTCCTTTTTCATGTTGATATAGTTTGCAGTGAGTTCATCGTAGCTTCCCTGTAGTTTGTGGTAGCTCATTGAGAGCTCATGGAGCTTCCTGACAACCATTGCTTTGAACTCAATATCTGATAGTTGAGTTGCCTCTGTTTCATTTAGGCTTCTTTCTGGAGCTTCCTCCTTTCCTTTCATTTGGGGATTATTTCTTTGTCTTCTCATTGTTTGTAAGACTCTTGTTGTCAGCCTCAACTTCTTAAATTGATCTGTTCTGGCTACCTGGTTTTGTGGTATGACCTTCTGTGGTAGCATACCTGTGAGATTCAGTGGTGGATTGTCCTTCGGATATCCTGTTGTTCACAGCTTCCACAGTCTCATCAGCTGGGATACCCTCTTTTTGGGACCAACTCTGGTTTTTTCACAGTTCCAGGTTTGTTTGTTTGTTTGTTTGTTTGTTTTTTTGTCTCACTTGTGGGTATTTAAAAAGAGAAGAGAGGGGAAAAAATGAAAGAAGAAGAAAGAAGAAAAAAGAGGAAGGTAGAAGAGATAAAATTGTAAAGAAAGGAAGAGGGAATAAAACAAGAAGTAAAGAGAGGCGAAAGGAGTTGGGGAGTAAAAAAGAAGATAAAAATAATAAAGAAATAATAATTAAAAACCATTATATAAATAGAGAGGCACACAAACAAAAAAAGAAAAAGAAACAAGCGAAACAAAAAAACAAACAAACAAGCAAAGGCAAACAACCAAAGAAAGGAAAAAAAAACACCCCCCCCCCAAGCAAAACAAAACAAAACAAAACAACTCTTGTTTTCAAACTTGCCAAACCGGTTTTTCTGGTCTTGCTGGCTGCAATGCCCGAGGGATGATTGTATTGCTTTTCTCTGTGTTCCGTGCTCAGTCATCATTGTTCTGATCCCCAGAGTTAGTAGGCGCTTCTCCCTACAGGGCTTCCAACGTGTGTTCTGAGCCTCCTGGTGTGCTCGCACTTCCTTGAGTTTATGGGTGTGTGCTCGGTTCTCCGGTCTCGCGCAGCCACCTGCGTTGACCCCTGCGAGGCTTTCTGTGGTGGCTCGGGACCTATGATCCCGCAGCCATCTCGCACCTGCGCCTGTGGCCCTGAGCTGTCTGTGTTCTTGAGCCAGCCAGTGCACTGGCGACTATGGTACCACAGCTGTCTCCAGTGGCCAGCACCTATGCTTTCGCGTGTGCCCATGATCCTGCAACCGTATGCATTCCCATGTGGGTGCCTATTTTCATGCAGCCATCAAACTTCACATGTGCCTCCGTCTGCAGTCGGGGCAACTATGATCTCGCAGTCGCCCCGCAACCACAAAAACTCAGTTCAAAGTTGAGCAGTGACCTGGAGCGGGGCAACCACTGTCGCTTCAGCCTGCAGTCGAGGGGTGGCCACTAGGATCTCTCAGCCCGTTTCAGGGGCTGACCCAGCTCCCTCTCTAGAGCCCTGGGGCAGGCTTGGCGGAGCACCGGGCCTTGACCTCAGCTGCCCTGCTCTCTGTGATGATCCCTGGGCTCCTATTGTTCTGAAGTACTCTCCTTAACGCTGGTTTTTCAATGTCCACTACAATTTTTGATCTCTTATTCTCAAATATGCTGTGTTACTGTTCCTTGTCTTCTCTGTTCTTCTGTAGATCGGCCAGGTTTTTCTCCCGTGTGTGAATGGAAATGGAATCTGCTCCCTCCTACCATGCCGCCATCTTCCCTCCCCCTGTTTGCTTGATTTTTGTTTTTTTGTTTTTTGTTTTTAAGGTTCAGTTGTTCATAGTTGTGGGTTTGTTGCATTTTACTATGCATAGTTTTTGATCTTCTATTTCTTAGATAAGTCTCTTTAACATTTCTTGTAATAAGAGCTTCATGATGATGAACTCCTTTAACTTGACCTCATCTGGGAAGCACTTTATCTGCCCTTCCATTTTAAATGGTAGCTTTGCTGGATTGAGTAATCTTGGATGGAGGGCCTTGCCTTTCAAAACTTCAAATACTTCTTTCCAGCCCTTTCTTGCCTGTAAGGTTTTCCTTCTTGTCTATAAGGTTTCTTTTGAGAAATCAGCTCACAGTCTTATAGGAACTCCTTGTAGGTAACTGTCTCCTTTTGCTTATTTTAAGATTCTCTCATCTTTAATCCTGGGTAATTATAATCCTGGGTATATCTAATTATGATATGCCTTGGTATGTTCTTCTTTGTGTCCAACTTCTTCGGGACTCTCTGGGCCTTCTGGACTTCCTGAAAGTCTATTTCCTTTGACAGATTGGGGAAGTTTTCCTTCATTATTTGTTCAAATAAATTTTCAACTTCTCGCTCTTCCTCTTCTCCTTCTGACATCCCTATGATTTGGATATTGGAATATTTAAAGTTGTCCCAGAGGTTCCTAAGCCTCTCTTCATTTTTTGGAATTCTTCTTTTATCATTCTGTTCTGGTTGAATATTTATTTCTTCCTTCTGGTCCAAACCATTGATTTGAGTCCCAGTTTCCTTCCCATCACTGTTGGTTCCCTGTACATTTTTCATTTCACTTTGCATAGCTTTCATGTTTTCCTTTATTTTGCAACCGTACTCAACCATTCCTGTGAGTATCCTGACTACCAGTGTTCTGAACTCTGCATAGGTTGGCTTAGTTCTGATTTTGGAGCTTTGATCTGTTCTTTCATTTGTGTCTTTTTTTTTTTTTTTTTTTTTTTTTTGGTCTCAACACACTTGTTATGTAGTAAAGGGCAGAGCCTTAGGTACTTGTCAGGGCAGTGCAACCCACGTTGCTGCATTGTGGTGCTGTATGTTGGGTAGGGGTCTGAGAGGGAGCAATGTTGTTTGGCCTGCTCTTGGCCAGCTTTTAGTCACTTCCTCTGCTACCCACAAGCAAATGGGACCCTTCTGGTGCTGATTCCCAGGTGGATGGTTTTGTGTACATTCTAGATCCCTGTAGGTCTCTCCAATGAACTCTCCTATGAGACTGGGAGTTCCTCCCTCTGCTGCAACCCTCACAGATTTCAGCTCAGAGGTTTTGAGGATTTATTTCTCCAGGCTGGAAACCTGGGTTGTGCAGTCTGTCTTGCTCCCTATTTTTTCATTCTGGTTTATCCACATGCAACTGTGGGACAGCCTGGTCTGCCAGCCACCACCTTGCCACGCATCCTTACTGCCCCAGCTACCCATCTCCACCCCTCCTACCTGTCTGGATGAATGTTTCTTTAAGTTCTTCATTGTTGGACTTCCATACAGTTCAATTTCCTGGTAGTTCTGATTGTTATTTGTTTTTAAATTTGTTGTTGTCTTTCTTTTGGTTGTGGAAGGAGGCACAGTGTATCTACCTATGGCTCTATCTTGGTCAGAAGTCTCCTTTCTTTCTTTTGTTTAATTTTTTAGCAGTTTATTTTAACCTTATCTTTCTTATCATCTTAGTCATGAATGATTGTTTTATATAATTTAGGGATTTTCTTTTATTTAAAATAATTTTATAATTAGAACTTTATAAGCATCATTCCTCTCTTTTTAAAAATTTTGTCTTTTACATATTAGTGGGCTTCATGGTTATAGAAAAACTCAGGAGAGATTTTTCTGCTCTCACAGTCTAAAAAGTAAGGACTGTAATATAAAAAGAGATAGATGACACCAAGTGACTGCAGCAGTGCTATGGGGCAATATTTTTCTCCAAGTGGT
Source organism: Glossophaga mutica (assembly GCA_039655065.1). Lineage (NCBI taxonomy): Eukaryota > Metazoa > Chordata > Mammalia > Chiroptera > Phyllostomidae > Glossophaga > Glossophaga mutica. Next base: position 33,810,279 of record CM077313.1, on the reverse strand, counting down.
ATTGGTGGTGCAGTTTATGGTATAAATACAAGTGAGCCTTCTCGTATGTTCTTTCTATCTATCTATCTATCTATCTATCTATCTAATCTTTATTTCTTTTTTCTATCAACAGGTGGATTTTTGCCAGCACTGTATAGCCAATAGCATCTTGGGAATAGTTAAAATGAGTTTTTGTTTGATCATTTGGAGAAAATTGAATGAAAACTCTCACCATTAGAGTAAAAAACCTTCTAACAGAATTCTGAGATGAATAAAAGCTTCCGCAATGTATAAATGAGGTCATATTTTGATACAGACATACATGTTGAAAGAAATACACAGTAGAACAGATACAAGGTTTGGACTTCTCAGAATGTGCCCACTTCACCTTCTCTAGTACCTTTGTCCTTTCCCTTTTTCTTTCCTTGCCCTCCTTTTGTGGTGAAGTCCTCATCCAGGGCCTTCTTCAAACACATTTCATTCTTCAGATTCCTCTCTCCAGATTAGGTTTGGTGCTGTCTCTTGTGTCCTTTCACAGGACCCAATTCTTACTTAATATGAATCACATTTTATTTTAAACTTCTCTTCACTTTATCCTTTTACCTACTCTGCTGTTAAGTTCTTTTAGAGCAGAGGTTTCATCTCTATGTCCCTTTTATACACTCTTACAATATTCCATCATTTTTCTTCACTAACCACTATTTGTACATATATATTTACATGTGATTACTTCACTAATGTCTACCTGCCCCAAGACTAAAACTTATGAAGTCCAGGACACATCTGCTTTGCTATACATTTTATTACAATGTGTAGCAGAGTACCTGACATTTTTGTAGTTGAACACAATACGTGGTATATCTACATTAACTTTCTATGTGCCAAGAAAATGCCTCTTTATTGTCTATTGCACATGATATGTCCATTTTCATTTCTGTCTTCACTTATAATGTTCTTTTCTGACATGTGCCACTGTATGCTTTAACATCTCCCTCCCTTCATTCAAAACACTAGCAGGAAAGTATAATGACAGCAAGGAAATACCCTGAAGGCCAGTGCCCCAGGCCATAGAAGTCAGCCAACTGAAAGCTTAGTAGGCAAGGACAAAGAAAGCTAATTCAGCAACTGAAGATTTTGTGTCCAGTTCTTTGGTTACACATTTACAATAGAAAATCTTTGAAACTCCTAAGTATCAGATCAGGTATGCCCTAGCTTTGCTATCCTTAGAAATAAAGGATTCATTTACATGACTTGTCCAGATAACTGGAACAAGAAAACTGGATATAAAAGAAACTTAGGCTTTAGGTGCTGGCTCAGTAATGAACTCACAAAAGGACCTTTGCAAATCATTTAACTTCTCTGGGGCTTTCATACTGTGTGCCTTTGCAGGCATCTTCTCTTCACTCTGGAATTCCCTAAACTCTTTGACACGTAAACTTTTACTCATCTGCAACACTCAGCTTGGTGTCACATTCTTTCTGAAACTTCGCCTGACTTTCCCCACCTACGACTGAGCAGTTAGGTGCTGCTTCCTTTGTGGTCCTGTAGTATGGTAATTATTTATATGACTGTTCCTCTCCCACTTGGCTCCTTTCCTTACCCCTAACCTTACAAACTATGACCTCTCAGCATTTCTTCTATTTTTAAAATCTTAGTCTTTAGCATATTGTTTGGCATAAACACTCAAATATGTTTCTTGAACCTAATGAATAAACTTTATGTCTTTATATTTATTCCTATGTATATGATGCAATTGGGCAAGATTGATAGTTTTCAAATGTTTAAAAAATGGAAGAACCAGTTTTCTTACTTAAAAATTTATGGACAGGACTACTACATTAAGGAAAAAATGAAGAAAGTGCTCTATTTGAAGAATGCAAGTTTAGAAACCTGTCAATTTGATGTTTCTTAAAATGGCATGGAAGGTAGAAAACTACAGTAAAACAAATTGCCCTAAAATCACTATTGCTCATTTTCCTTGCATCTATAAAAGATGTAATTCTGTGAAAATTATTTTTCAAGTAACAACATTTTTTATATAACCATTTTTTTTTGTGAAATTTTTCCTAAAATGTAAAAAACTGACCTGCTTCTCTAAAAAACAGAATGTAGCACTAAGGTAATTGAATCTTTCTTTAATGACTCAGGCCCTCATTAGGAACAGTAGCTGTACTGTTCCACTGAGTTGAATTCACAAAAGTGTTGTTATGACATGTTTATTTTCCTATATCTTCCTTGTATGCCAACTGTCATTTCTTCTGCTGTCATTTTTACTGACCTAATAGCTCCCATGGCTAACCTGTTTTTCACAAAGCCCCTGAGCTCTAAATTTTCTGTGAGCTAAAACAATAGAAAATAAACTTTGCTTAGAAGTGTGTATGGTTACACAGAAAAATTAATGGGATTCAAGAAAGTTGATGGCCATTATGTTGGCACTATGTAAAGGTCATTAAGGTTATTTTAGGTATTTAGGGGCCTAGGGTCATTTTGTGGTTTCTATGTCTTTGGGTTTGAAATTCCTTAAAGTTATGCTTTTACATGAATGAGGTCAAATGTATATGATATTTAGAAAAACTAACTTTGGTAAAATCTGGGAATAATTGAATAAATGTACCTAAGGTGATTTAAAACAATTAAACCATTTTTTACAAAGCAAGCAATAAAATATTTTTGAGCATGAACCCCTAATAAATGTTTATTTATATATTATACACAATACTTCTGAATTAATGTTATATATATCATAAAACATACTTGAATATAGAAGTTACAAATAACAAAATGAATATAAATGTTCCTAATAATTTCTTCCCATATTCCAGATAACTGTCTTGTGCACCCCCTGGGATGCATACACAATTACACACCTCACTTTCAGATCTCTTGTTTACATAACTATGTAATTACAGTAACTTTGACTTTAGTTAGGCAGATAAGCCTCTGCCTGAGTGAAAATTAATTCAGCTTCTTTTTAAGACATTGAATCATTTTTTAAATCTCCAGAACATAACATATGACCTAGCATATAGAGATACACAATAAATGTTTGATGAGTGTTAAATGAATAAACAATGACGGTTAAATAATCCATAAGGATGTTTTCTAAACACATTTAATTAATTCATTTTATTTACTTAGCTCATGTCGGAACTCTTTCACAATGAGTTCACATATTATTATAGCATCAGTAGTGTGTACATCACGAAGAAAGAATGGTTGTAAGGCACTTTGGGATACCAATGGCAGAAGGCTTTGAGCCAGGAATAGAGTATCCAGTGAAGGCTGGTTTCCATGCAAGGTTTTCACCCATCCAGATCACTATAGTAAGAGCTATGGCAAAATCTGGCTTAATAAAAACCATCATGTGATACTCAGGGGCATCTGGAATGGTGTGTGGGACATAGGCATTATTAGTAACTAAATAACAGTGACTCTCAAAGCCAGGCTAGTAATACTATTATGCATCAGGAAGAGTCTGGAGAGAGGGAGAGGGGCCAGTGAGACACATTTGGATTGAAATTCAGGGAACGACTGTGTCTTCGGTCTTCTTAAAACTACACAATCACCTTGGGCACTGATAACCTTCTAGCCAGACATTACACTACCTGAATGATTAACTCAGCAGCTTTTCCCCAAACCTGCTTCTCTTGAATGTTTACTTCTTTGTAGAGGGTATAGCCATCATCCACTAAGATGCAGAAACCTGGAAGTTGTCCTTGATCCTTTAGCTCCCTCATTCTTTATCTCCTTTTGGCTCTCCCAACATTATCCCTTACCTCCTAATTGAATTCCCTAGCTCCAATATCATGACCCCAAATTATTTCACACATTATACCAGAATGGCTTTTTTTAAAAAATATTTTATTTATTTTTCTATTTATTTATTTATCTTTAGAGGAGAAGGGTAGGAAAGAGAGAGAGGGAGAGAAATATCAATGTATGGTTGCCTCTTGTGTGTCCCCTGCTGAGAACTGGCCTGCAACCCAGGCATGTGCCCTGACTGGGAATCGAACCGCGATCCTTTGGTTCACAGGCCCGCACTCAATCCACTGAGCTACACCAGCCAGGGCTAGAATGGCTTCTATAAATAGATATTTGGATACTATATCCTCCTTGTTCAAACAAGATAATATTCTGCTCTGCTCTTCTCTTCAATTTCAGCCCCCATTCTTTTTCCCCTTGCATTTAGTTATCCTTTTACGTTGAACTTCTTTCAGTTCTTCAAAGATGCTAGGCTACCTTCAAAACTTTGCACCTCTACCCAAGGTGCTACTCTGCCTGAAACACTCTTTTATCCTCTTTAACTTTCTTCTTCTGGTCTCAGTGGCAACATAACTTTTTCCAGAAATAATTCCCTGATTCCTAGATGAGACTACATCTCTGCTAGGTATCATCATAACATCTCACAACTTCCTTTGCCACTCCATTCAGTAACTATTGTAAGTGGTGTGTTCATATTTCCTTCTAGACTCTGAGCTCCATGGGCACATTATGATCTTCACTGCTATATTCCTAACACTCATGACAGGGCCCTCAACTTCCATACATATTTGCTGAATAAAAGAATGAGAGGATGAGGGCACTGACATACTCATCAGGAGCCAAGGTAAGTGATTAGTCAGAAGACTAAACAAATAGAGCAAGGGATGGGATAAATGGGCAGTTTGGGCATAGTTACCCATACTTAATTCCTAGTGTATAGCATATGTCAGGCTTATGGATTTATAGGGGACCTGAGTTTACCCAGTGAAGCTGAATATCCTCCGGTCGGACAGACTTGAGCTCTAAATCTGAGAGGTATAACCCTGGCAAGTCACTGATAGGGATGATATAAGAATTCATTGAGATAATTTGTGCAAACTGCATGGTGTATTCACCTGATATTTTGATGTCGTCCTTGTGATATAGTCATTATGCCATGACATTACCCATCAAGATGCTTCTGCCATGCCCTGGCCAGATGGCTCCTTTGGTTGGAGAATCATCCTGTACACCAAAAAAGGTCACAGGTTGATTCCTGGTCAGGACACATACATAGATTGTGGGTTCAGTCCCCAGTTGGGATGTGTACAGGAGGCAATGGGTGGATGTCTCTCTCTCTCTCTCTTTCTCTTATCTTCTCCCTGCTTTCCTCTCTATGTAAAACTAATAAAAACATATCTTCAGGTGAGGATTTAAAAAATGCTTCTGCCGTATAATAATAATAAATATTTTTTAGTACCTTTCCTCAAATCTTTATTCTTCCAGATAAAGGAATTATCTTATTTAGTCCTCATGGGAGCCTATAAAGAGTTGCTTTTTGCTCTGGCTGGTGTAGCTCAGTGGATTGAGCGCGGGCCTGCGAACCAGAGGATCGCGGTTCGATTCCCAGTCAGGGCACATGCCTGGGTTGCAGGCCAGTTCCTGGCAGGGAACACACGAGAGGCAACCGTACATTGATGTTTCTCTCCTTCTCTCTCTCCTACCCTTCCCCTCTAAAGACAAATAAAACTCTTTAAAAAAAAAAAAAAAGAGTTGCTTTTATCATTTTCACTTAATGAGGCAACCAAGGCATAGAGAGGTTAACTTGCCCAAATTCACACAGCTGAGCCAGATATAGTATTTGACCATCTAGGTGATTCTACCTCTCATTCATTCTTAATATTTTTCTTTAAATTTTATTTTTTCAAGTTAATTGAAGGAGTATTTAATTGCCTACCATGTGTGCCAAATTAAGTACTATGTGAATTTATGTATTTGAATATTTATGTATTTATTGTTATTGATTTTAGAGAAAGAGGAAGGGAGAGGGCAGAAAGAAAGTGAGAGGTATTAATATGTTGTTTCACTTATTTATGAATTCATTGGTTGATACTTGTATGTGCACTAACTGGGTATCAAACTCACAACCTTGGCGTATGGGGATGACCCTCTAACCAGCTGAGCTACCTGGCCAGGGCCAGTGCTGTGTGAATTTAAATGAACGCATATTTATTACCGATTACTGAATAAAGTGCTGCACCTTATTGAAATTCATAGGCATCAACATTGGAGGAAGCAGAATTTGCCACCCTAAAATATTTATCACTGACTATGACTCACTTGGGATACTGATTATTTTAAGATGATTGTTTTTTAAGGAATGAAAGCCTCAGAAAGAAACTTTGATCTTCCCCCTAACTGTCTAAAAGAATTTAGAGGACTTGCTCCAGGAATGGGACTATCATCATAGCTACCTATTTTAATGTGTGGTAAGGAGGAACCTACCAAGGCCCATTTGTCTGAAGTCCTCTCTGCATCCCACAGTTAAAATGGCTCGGCAAACATTTATTTTCAAAACATTTGCTTCACTATTTCCATGTGAATTGTCTTCTTTCCCTTTGAAGTCACAAATTTCTCCTTAGCTCCAAAATGTCATTTAAACCTCAATTGCCCAATGCCCTTGGGTCTCATATTTGCATGGAACCCCCATACATCATATGTAATAGATTTGTTCATATTATCAGTCTGTCTCATGTTAATTTCATTATTAGCCCACCCAGAAGAAAAAACTAATTTTTCCACAATTAGTTAGTGGAATTACATCTTAGTGAGATGGCAGAAAATAAAAAGACAAGGAAATATACAAAAAAGGAATAAAACAGAATCTTCTAGAGCAGCTTACCTTCTATCCCACTCCTTTGGTTACAGATTATGCTGCAGTAGACAGTGATGCTTCATAAATGCTTATTCTCCATAGGTAGTGCAGTCACCCTCAGAATTGTTCTGCTTCTATTCTACAGATTCTAAATAGTCTATGCCCCTAGACAAGTTTTCAGAAGACTTAAGGCACTTTTATACACATCACTTTTGAAATTTCTAAATTAAAAATGAAAAAAAAAAAACCCCACTAATTTAAAAGAACTTAAATGACCCCAGTGTTCATTACAGCATTATTTACAATCACCAAGATATGGAAACAGCCCAAGTGTCCTCAGTAAATGAGCGGGTAAAACAACTATCAGACATTTACAGAATATAATGCTACATTGGCCATAAAAACAAAGAAAATTTTACCCTTTGTGACAGTATGTATGGACTTGGAGAACATTACGCTAAGTGAAATAAGCCACTCAGAGAAAGACTAATACCATATGATTTCACTCATATGTGGAATCTAATGAACAAACTGAACTAACAAGCAAAATAGAGACAGACTCATAGATAGAGATAGCTAAGGAGGGGGAGGTTAGAGAGTGGAAGGATTGAGGAAAATGGAAAAAAGAATCATAGACATGGACAACAGCGTGTTGATTGCTGGTAGAAGTTGGGTATAAGGGGACTACCGTATTTTTTGGACTATAAGACACACTGTTTTAGCACATTTTTTGCTTCAACATTTTTTTCCTATTTTCCTCCTCTAAAACCTAGGTGTGTCTATTTTTTGGACCATAAGATGCACCCAGGTTTTAGACAAGAAAAATAGTAAAAATTTTTTGAAGCAAAAAATGTGGTAAAAAAGTGTATCTCATAGTCCAAAAAAATACAGTAAATGGTAATGGAAAAAAATACAATAAAAATAAAGAACAAGTGTTTGTTAGCTATCGGTCATTAGGAAAGCGTCATTATTAGGAGTATAGTCTGAATAACTATTCTCAGAAACTTCAAAGGCAGTGCTTTTTGGGTTTCAGATTTGATTGAAAGTAAGTTTGGTTGCACTGACTCTTTAAAAGTAAAAAAAAAAAAAAAAAAAAAAATGAGAGTGGGACTGGATGAAAGATGCTGAAGGGATTAGCCAAAGAATATATATGTATAACCCATCAATACAGAGAAATGTGGTGATGGCCTGAGGGAAGGTGGGGCAGGGCTGAGTGGAGGTGGGCAAAGGGAGAGAAAATGGGGACAACTGTAATGGTGTCAACAATAAAAATAAAGTTAAAAAAGTAAATGGATTGTCTCAATCAATTGGAATCAACTGCAATTTTTTTTAAAGAAATAATATCTCTGGTGTATTATTATTATTCATGACACACCTAGAAAGAAGAGGTATCCAACGAATGTACATTTTCTTCAATTTTGATAACATAAGTGCAACTCTTCTTTTGTCCTAGAGACTCAAAGAATGAGTTCGTTTTTGCTTTCTACAAATGATCTGCATTTTACTCAATTAAATAAAGGGCAAAAACTATCTGATTGTATTTAAGTACTTTATATCCGCAAATTAATGCATTTTTGTTCTTGGCTCACCAGATTAAGCTACGGTTAAAGTCTCCTTTATAGATAGAGAGTTTACCTTACCACATAGAAGTGGTCAGTCCAAGAATTCAGCCTGCAATAGGCCTGGTTTGGGGCCTTGGGCCAACGCATCTTCGAGGGTGTGAGTCTTGCCTGCCTGGATGCCTACAGTGTGTTCATGCAACTGCAACTAGTTTTACCAGATTCAGAACCCTGTTTGACCAAAATAAACAAAGAACTGAAAAATAGAATAAAGGGAATTTCAGAATTAGAGATCATGAGATTAAACTCTTAGCTAGGGGTCAAGGTTATAAAACCATGCTTTATTCCACTAGAAGAGTTTGGTATTTTTGCCTTTGGCATTGTCCACCCTAAAGGTTTCTACTCTCCTCACTGCATTCCTAGAATTTCATTTGTTCTGGGGCTGGAATGAGAAGAGTAGTTGGAAGACGAGGGATAGGATGACTAGGGGTGGGGATGAGAGGGTGGGTGGAATGACTCTTGGGCAATCAGGGACCAGCTAATTTACTCCTTTTCTCAGCTTGGGGAAAAACCCCTTTCTTCCCTGTCGTTTTGGCCTCCTGACCCAGACAGAGTGGGGCACAAGGGAGCACGAAGCCTGCCAGGTCTGGGCTGTTGGCCAAGACTTCTAGCTCTCCCCATCTGGATATAATGAAAAGGAACAACAGAAGAGGAAGTGTGTCAGGACTGTAGGAGTGGTGGAAGCCGTAAAGAGAGGCAGAGGGGAAAAAGTCCCGTTGGGAAGAGAACTGGCGGGCTAGAGCTGGCTAGGTTAGGGGCGGAGCCCAGGGAGCCAGAGGAGCAGCCACTTCCCCTGTGGCCGCTTTCTGCGCAGAGCCTGAGGGAGGCGGGGAGGGGCATGGAGGAGCTGGCAGGGGCGGACTTCACCATCAGGCCCCAGGGCGAGATGAAACCTTTGCGGAGCCTCACTAACTTTTCCAGGCGGAAGAGGAGGAGAATGGGGTTTTGAGTGAGTTGGGGGTGGGGGGATACTAAGGTAGGTGGTGGTCTCGCGGCCCTGGAGGAGGAAGGCTTTAGTCCCTTCCCTGGAGCTTCTCCTAAATCCAATACCCTCTCCTCTACAGTGTGCCCCCACCCCCACCCTCACCCCCAGCGACTTCCTGAGAACCCGCTGCTGTCAGCTCGCTCGGTAAACCATTTTCCTCCCGGGTTTCAAATCAAAACTTCCTTGGGGTGGGGTTTGCGGGAGGGAAGCGGAGGGGGAGGGAATGTCCTGCTAGGGTGATGAGTTAAAACCCCCTCTTTTTCCCCCACCAGAAGCAGTCTGTTCCCTGAACCTAGCACCTAACAGCCCTTCAGCGTCCGCCCAGCCCGGCGGCCAGCTTGGCAGCTGTAGCTGGAGCACCCCATGTCAAGCACTGGCGAAGCCGTAGCTCCCGGGCCCCTGCATGGGGCCGAAGCGGGTGACGGTCGCCTGGGCTCCCTGACCCAGGGTGAGTGCGCGCTTGCAAGTTGCAGGCTTCTTTGTCGTTGTTGCTTTTTAAAATTTGTTAACGCATTTATCGATTGGATTGGAGTGTGTATGTGTGTGTGGGTTGGGAGGGGGAGTGCGGTGAGGACAGAATACCTACCTCATAGTTGTGAACTTTTTGCACAGTGTTACTTACTCCAAGCAAGTTCTCCAGGATTCCTGCTCTAGATCAACAACCGGATTAAGAGGGCGGGAACTACTGGTTCCTCCACTCCCCTTTTGGCTGTGGAGAAACGGAATGACAGGACTGCTTTTTTCCTAAGCGTATACATCGAGGGTTCGCTAATGTGTGGGTTCTAGGTCTCCTCAGTTTTTACATCGTCATCAGGTCCAGGCCTGCCTCTGTACTCTGAACAAGCATGTATTCCCTTTATCTTTCTATTTCTTGTGGGCTACTCTGTTATTGGGTTTATAATCCAGTTTTCTTTGACCAGTTACTTTGGAATGGCCCATGCATGCGTTTTCAATAACTGTTTTGTTTTGAAATAAATATTCTTTTAAAGAAATACTTTCTGAGAATGAATTAGCTCCTTTATGTTCTTCCAAAGTGTAAACACATACAGATTATAAGAGAAATACTCTCGTTTGAGAAACTTCTATAACAAGCTTATAAACAAGTCAGATTTTCTTTCTTCTGAAAATAACAACAGGTTTTCATTGGTGACCAAGAAAGAGCAAGGGCCATACTGTAATGATGTATTTTCCTCTTAGGATGGCTTTGATTTAAAGAGTTCTGATACTAATATGAACTCAATAATTTTCCAAAACTCAAAAACCTACTTTGTACTTTTGATTTAAGAATATCTGATAGCTTACCCCCTTAACAGTAATATAGTGGGATCTTTAGCAATTTTTTAAGCCAGCAAAAAATGCAAAAGAAGAAATGAATGTTGAACCTACAATAGATAAAAGCAGAAAACATCCATGGCTGAATCAAAATGTCTGGCATTCAGGGCTGTTAACTGAATTATGTTTATCATTGTTTTTTGCTTGTAAACAGTGAGCCAGAAAAAATAGAGGAAATCTGAAAATCAGAGAACTAGAATGATAAACATGTTTTTCCAGAAGCAGCCCCTGTTCTGCATATTGTATTGTCAACACAACCATTTTCCTGTCCTTAGGCATGTCCCCTGTAGTCATGATAGGCTTCTTATGTTCACAGTTCAACTGTTTAATCACTATTGTTAAAAAGTGCTTATGTTAAAAGTCAATATCAAACACACTAGAAAAACCATCAATTTGGGAATAGTTGATGTCTACTATGTCCAACTTTAATTGTATGCATTTTTAAAATGACCTAAAAGACCTTGCAGTGATACTTAATGTTCCTGTGCAGACATAATGCTGTGAGGTATCCCATTATTATCTGACTTTAAGAAATAGACATTTAGAATGGTTTAAAGGAGAATGTTGACTTTATACAACACGCATAGCATCAGTGTGGAAACTCTTGGGCTAGATTTTACCTGTAAATTGGCTTAACCTCAGCAACAAGGTTACATATTGCTTTCTAAATTAGTTTAATATCAACTCACAACATCCTTTAAATAGATATTAATTAAATTGTAAATAGAATGTAAAGTTGATTTTTGTTAAAGGAAATTATCAAGATTGTTATAAAATACTGTGTCTCAAACTGGTAGATTTCATAAGATGTACTGAAAAAAAATTTGTTGGAGTGAGTGGGTAGGAAAAAAGCTTCATGATGTAGGCTTCCTAAGTTAGGTTGGGTTTGTTGGTAAATACATTGGTGAGAAAGGTTTGCTAGTGGGCACTTTCTTGAGTTCTTTTAGTCTCTTCCTTATGCCCTTGGATTCTTTATCATCTTTTCCACAGAACAATTTAATACTTCTCTGGTATGAATGGTTACTTAATTGAAATTAATTTCAAACACTTATGTATTAAAATCAGTGAGAAAAATGGAATGTCTTATGAAATAAAATAACTTTTGCAAAGTTAATTATATGTATGAAGACATATATTTTAATCTATACATATGAGCTTCCTATACTGCTAACCAAAGACATAGAATGTTACAGTTGAAGATAATTTTAGGGGGTCTCTAATGTGAACTCCCCACCAAGTTTAGAATTTCTTTCTACATTCTGTTAGGTTGTTAGCTAGAAACCTACAGTATACTGCATTCTACAGCATTCAGTGTTATGAAAATTTTCTTTATTGTGAGAGAGCTCTGTCTCTTTAATTGTCTACCCGTTTGCTTTGATTCTGGAAGCAAAATTCTGTTACTATGAAAACATTAAAAATATTTTCTATGAATTTTGCAAATTATTACAGAGCAAGAACATAAGCTCATATGCTTTAGCGCGTAAGAGTGAACCAGGATGAATATGAGGAACAGTGGGGATTGTTGGCCACTGGAGAGCTCATGGACCAGAAGGAGATACTTTTCAGCTTCAGCTCATTTTTGTCATTTGGGTTAATATTTTCAAATATTTCATGAGATACTGGAAATCTGATTTTAATGTATCAACTCTCTTTTTTAAAGAGTTGGCAACAAATTAAATAACAATTATTGTCTAAGCCAAATGAAAGAACAACACCTGCAGGCTGCAAATGGCTTCTAAGCAGCTGATTTGTGATCTCTGTTATAGAAAAGATGAAATTTAAAACTATTTCCCTATTTGTGAAAGCAAAGATGAAATTTAAAACTATTTCCCTATTTGTGACTAATTTCTGAAAGGTTGATTTGATTTTATGTAAAGTACCTGTGCAAGTAGCTTGATAAGTGAAGGGCAATTTGCACCAAATTTATTTTTGTTTTAAGAGAGAGTTTATCTTGTAAATGTGGTTTATCTAATTGTCTTTTTTTAGATTAAGCGTATTAAAATTCATTGTATTATCAACACTGAGAATATAAGTATTTGATTTTTTGTGCAATAGTTACTAGAATCCTATAGTTTAAAGAGCCTTTTAATTAAGTGCTCATTCATAAATTTGCAACCTATAACTACAAGGGTCTTTAAATATAATTTAGTTTAACTGGCTCACTTTTTGGAAAGGATGTCCAGAGAATTAAAGTGACTTGCCCAAGGTCTCATACACAGTCAGCAGAAATCAGGAAGGAAACACAAATTGTAAAGTATATTGTGTCATTGTGATAACTATAGTTGAAGCAGAGAATCAATACAACTTTTTCCTACAGATGCATGAATTAAAGATAATGGGGATTGGATACTGTAAATCTCTTGAGCCTGTTCCCATCCCTGCATACCCCACCCCCACCTCATTGTATCTGTCAAGACTTATTTAAACTGTTGGACTGTAAGTGCTGGAGTATAGTTTAATGTGATAATATGTGATTTAATGCACTCTTCTCTCCTGGGAGAGTCCTCTGAGACTATTAGGCGAACTTTTTTAATAGCAGGATGCAAAATGCCAGTGAAGTTAATTAAAAATAATTTAAAGTAGAAGCTTCAAGTTGAAATTATATGAGAATTGCTTTGACTTAGAAGCTTAGCTGAGTTGTCAGAAGTTTATAGTGGCTACTCAGATTTCATTTATGGGAAGTCTGTTTATTTCACTTTTTCCAGTGTATGCTTATAATATCCATCTTCTTCTACCGTTGTCATATTATTTTATCCTTTTGATTAAGGATGGTATTTCTCAAAAGGTGTCATATTTGGACAGCTTTTATCTCTGGTTCTCAATTGGGAATTATTGTGCCCTCTGGGAGTCATTTGGCAAAGTCTGGAGACAGGTATAGTCGTAATAGGTAGTGGGGTGGTTGCTCATGGCATCTGGGGAGTAGAGGACGGGGATAATGCTAAACACCTTACAACACACAGGATGGGACAGCCCCTCGAAACAAAGAATGATCTGGCCTAGAATGTCAAGAAACTATCCTAATGTGTTGAGAAACTATCCTAATCTCTCAAGGCTCCTGGCAAGTTGGCTCAGAACCTCCTGGTGTAAGACTTAAGAATCTGCATTTTTGTAGGTGCTCTTTATCTCTAATTGATAATCATTGTTTTTAGAGGCTTTTATTTGTAGAAGGATGCTATCTTGATAGATTTTGAAGATTTTTTTTTAAGTAGAAAAGCTTAAGAAAGCTTTAAAAAAGTCCTCTTTTCAAGTTCCAAACTTAAAATCACATCACTCCACATACATATATTTTCTATTAGTGCTCTCTAGTATTTTCATCACATACCCCAATTTAAAAAATAGTTCTGAGGGTTCATACTCAAAAAAGTTTATTTTCAAAATTGTATGTACTGAATATGAATATATGTTTTTCCTTTTCTTTTAAAATATATTTTATTGATTATGTTATTACAGTTGTCCCCTTTTCCCCCTTCATTCCCCACCACCCAGCACACCCCCTCCAACCCACATTCCCCCACTTTAGTTTATGTCCATGTGTCATAAGTTCTTTAGCTTCTACATTTCCCATACTATTCTTCACCTCCCCCTGTCTACTTTCTCTCTACCATCTATACTACTCATTCTCTGTACCTTTTCCCCCTCTCTCCTCCTCCCACACCCCCATTGTTAACCCTCCATATGATCTCCATTTCTTTGGTTCTGTTCCTGTTCTAGCTGTTGGCTTAGTTTGCTTTTGTTTTAGGTGTGGTTCTTAATAGCTGTGAGTTTGCTGTCTTTTCACTGCCATATTTTTAATCTTTTTCTTAGATAAGTCCCTTTAACATTTCATAGAATAAGGGCTTGGTGATGATGAACTCCTTGAACTTGACCTTATCTGAGAAGCACTTTATCTGTCCATCCATTCTAAATGACAGCTTTGCTGGATAGAGCAATTTTGAATGTAGGTCCCTGCTTTTCAAGATTTCAAATATTTCTTTCCAGCCCCTTCTTGCCTGTAAGGTCTCTTTGGAGAAATCAGCTGACAGTCTGATGGGAACTCCCTTGTAGGTGACTGTCCCTTTATCCCTTGCTGCTTCTAGAATTCTCTGCTTCATTTTAACCTTGGTTAATGTAATTACGATGTGCCTTGGTGTGTTCCTCCTTGGGTTCAACTTCTTTGGGACTCTCTAAGCTTCCTGGACATCCTGGTAGTTTTATTTCCTTTGCCAGATTGGGGAAGTTCTCCTTTATTATTTGTTCCAATAAGTTTTTCACTTGTTGCTCTTCTTCTTCCCCTTCTGGGACCCCTATAATTCGGATGTTGGGACGTTTAACGATGTCCCGGAGGTTCCTAAGCCTCTCCTCATTTTTTTGAATTCTTGTTTCTTCCTCATTTTCTGTTTGGTTGTTAGTTTCTTCCTTCTGGTCTACTCCATTGATTTGAGTCCCAGTTTTCCTTCCATCTCTATCAGTTCCCCATGTATCTTCCTTCATTTCACTTATTGTAGCCTGCATTTTTTCATCTAGTTTGTGAGCAAAATCAACCAATTCTGTGAGCATCTTGATGACCAGTGCTTTGAACTGTGCATCTGATAGGTTGGCTATCTCTTCACTGCTTAGAGGAATTGGCTCTGGGGCTTTTATTTGTTTTCCGGTTTGAGCCATTTTTGGTGAGGTTTTTTTTTTTTTGTTTTGGTTTTAGTCTGGTCGCGGCTATTACGTAGTAATGAGTGGAGCCTTAGGTGTTCCTCAGGGCGGGGCAGCCCAGTCGCAGGGTTGTGACGCTGTATGTGGGGGCGGGGTCTGAGAGGGAACAATGGCGCCTGCTCCGCTCTCTCCTGGATTCAGTCACTTCTGCCACTTCCCCTCTTCCTGGACCTTCTGCGTGCGCGAATGTGGGACCACCTGGTCAGCCAGCCGCCTTGCGCGGCCTCACTGGGTCTGCACAGTTGCCCCCCTGTGCCTGGGGTCTGCCAGCTGCTGCCTGTGGGCCCGGGGACCGTCAGCCGCCGCCTGTGCACCTGGGAACTGCAAGCCGCTGCTGCTTGCATTCCAGGTTTGCACCTCCACTTTCTCCTGCCGCGTCTCCGCCCCCTTACCGGTCTGGATGAATGGTTGTTGGACTTCCGTACAGTTCAATTTTCTATAAGTTCTGGTTGTTTTCTTGTTTCTAAATATTTGTTGTCCTTAATTTTGGTTGTGAGAGGAGGCACAGTGTGTCCGCCTATGCCTCCATCTTGGCCGGAAGTCCTCAACCCCCACAAGTGTTTTCAATCGGCGCTTTTAGGCTTTATTTCCCAGCACTGGGGCTCTGGGTTGCGCAGTCTGTCTCGCTGCCTGATTTTGCCTGGTTTATCTGCGCGCGAATGTGTGGCCGTGGTCAGCCGCCTTGTGCGCCTCTCTGGGTCTGCTTGTTGCCTCCCTGTGCTGGTAACCACCGCCTGTACATCCGGGACTGCTAGCCACCGCTTTTTCCTGTGGCGATCCCTCTCCACGGGCCACCAACTCTGTCCCTCTTACTGGTCTGGCTGAATCATTGTTGGGCTTCCGTACAATTTAGTTTTCTATCTGTTCCGGTTGTTTTTTAGGTTCTAAATTTTTGTTGTCCTTAATTTTGGTTGTGAGAGGAGGCATAGTGTGTCCACATAGGTCTCCATCTTGGCTGGACGTCCCTGAATATGAATATATATATATATATATTTTTTTTTCCTTTTAGATTTTATTTATTTATCTTTTAGAGGGGAAGGGAAGGAGAGAGGGAGAGAAACATCAATGTGCGGTTGCCTCTTGTATGTCCCCTGCCGGGAACTGGCCTGGCAACCCAGGCATGTGCCCTGACTGGGAATCGAACCGCGATCCTTCGGTTCGCAGGCCCGCGCTCAATCCACTGAGCTACACCAGCCAGGGCTGAATATGAATATATTTTGAACATTAGAAAAGCTGCCTCAGAATTTAAAAAGATGAGCTAAAAATAAGTGCATAAATAGATTTGTTAATAGTTTCATCTACCACCTCAGTAGATATTTGTGTCCTGCCACCCTGCACTTCTGAGTGGTAATCCCAGCATTATGGAATAATAAGGAAAGGAGTCCCTGATTTCCACATGAGTTGTCATCTGTGAGTTAGATTTTTTGAACCTGGGTTATCCTTTCCCGCAGAAACAGAGTAATAAACTATATTTAGTTACATAGTAAATCCTAAAAGATTGTTGTAATTAAATTTTATTATGTTTCATATGTTTACAATGATAAATCATAGAGAATGTAATACTGGCAACCAAATATGAATAACCAAAAACAAAATTAAGTTGAATAGAAACTGTTGTGAAACACTTGAGTATAGGAGCTTGAGTGAAGGCTGGCTTAATTAGAAAACTTTAGAAACTTGTCTAAATTTGGAAGAAGATTTAGGGGCATTTTCAAACACCTTAGGATTTATACTCTCAACTCCTTTTTATATTTAAAGAAACTAATGTTTTCATTTTACAAGTTTAGTTATATAAGCGTAAGGCTTATCAGCTAGATATATTCATTTTCCTTTTTTTAAGAGAAAGGATCACATGAGTAAGAAGTGGATATAGCTGGGGGAAAATAATTGAGGGGAAGGTGGGAGGAAGGAAGGGAGGAAGTGATTAAAGAAGATGTCTATAAATTTAAGGACATGTTTGGAAGGTTGAACTGTTTGAGTTGAAAACAATGAAAAAATGTTCTGGGGGATAGCACATACAGCAGTGCTGGCAGCTAGCATGTCAAGAAAGTAGATGATGGGGTGAAATCTTGCGTTAAGTAGGTAGCACTGCTAACCTTGAAACAGGTCCTAATACATATTTGTGGAATAAATGATTGGGTAAATGGAGGACTTGATTGCTGTTCAGAACAAGTGTGAGTCAGGGTAGCAAAAAACAATGAAAAGGAACAGTTTTAGGGTTTGGGTGGAAGATGGGATTAGAAGAACTATTTATATGATTTATATGTGTATTTGTAATTCAAGGCATGTGTATAGAGGTTTAATTTTAGTACTGATTTTTTATCTCTGTCATATCCTTTTTGTTTCTCTTTACATTGTTTATTTCTGCCCTACTGAGATTCTCTACTAATTACACACACACACACACACACACACACACACACATATGCATATATATGTAAAAAAAATATATATATATTCATGAGAGAGGGAGAAGGGAGAGAGAGAGAATAAATGAACCCTGATATGTGACAAGTATAGTAACCTAGAGAAACAGATTGATGAATGATATCTGGGGGTTGCAGGATGATGGGAGAAACACATATATTCACACATAGCTATAATACGAGGTAGACTGATTGGTGCTATAACAGAGGCACAAAAAAATATAATGGTAGAATATGGGAGAGAGAGCATCTCTAACTGGGGTATTTAGAAAAAAACCCAAGGAAATGTTATTTGAGTTTGACCAAGAAGCATGGTCATAGGACTCAGCTCTGTGGAGATGAGTAATTGAAAGCAAAGTTTGGAGGGGATTATTACAAAATGCTGAATACTTCACTAAAGAGTTGTATGGACTGTCCACAGGAGCAGAGAATGAGGTAAAGTTGTAAAAATAAGTCATTTTGAGGATGGCCCTGATGATCCTGCTGATGAGTTTGTATATTGTGTTTGTAGGCAGTAGTAAGCCCTTAAAAAAGTTCTTGAAAAGAGGAAAAACAGGGCCAACTTGGTGCTTTTTAGAAATAAATCTGGTGGCAATTCAAAGGATGCTTTTGGAGGGAGGGGCAAGAGTGAAGGCAGTGATTATTCAGGAGAATATTACAATAGCCTGACAAAAGATTACAGGACCTAGGGCAACACCAGTGGAAGTAGAATTCAGAAACTGGATTTATGGAACAGCAGCGCAAGTAGGATAGAGTTCTACCTAGCTGTAAGAACCCATTGAGGGCATTGATTTTTACTTATCCATCTTTGAAATTCCTAAAACCAATCATAGTATCCAGATTTTACTGCACGTGAATTGATGTGGTTGGGAAAGTATTTAATATGGGAAATAGTGAAAAGGTAGAAATTTAAGGTAATCTATAGGTTTGCTTTTCAGCCTGAGTGGAAATGTCAGAGGAGCTGTCCAGTGTTGTTTTGAATATGTTGTTTCCATGGAATTCACCAGTTCACTGTAGCCATGATAACTAGCAGGCCCCTGAAAAAGAGAATTTGTAACTAAGAGAGTCAAGATCACAGACAAAGATGGATTGGCATGGGAGTGAGAAAGAGGACCAAGGACTAGATTTGGGGGAGTGACTGTACTTTAGGGAAGGGAAGGAAAAAAATACAGAAAGAGTCTATTAGGATTAGTCTCAGAAGCATTGAATTTGTAGTGGTCCTAGAAAATGATAAGAAGAGTTGTGGTTTGTTAAGGGAGAAACAAAGTGTACAGAAGGCTTGTTTTGGATGCATGGATTTTGAGCATGCTCACTACACATTAATGAAAAGAAAGCCAGGCATAGGGAGAGACTAAAGGTGAAAGTGCATGGGGTGGAGTAGTGGCATGGTACGTGTTTATAATGGAAAGAATTGAATTTTAGAAGGAATGGCATTAAGAGACCAGTCTTAGGAAAGGTGTGAATGTTCCCCTTTGAGATGGGGATGGTAGAAAAGGATGAGTGATAATCTAGAAAAAATTTGATATGAAAAATAATATTTAGGGACTAGATATTTTTAGCAAAGTAGATGGTAATATTTGCTGAACGCAAGGGAGGGGGTTAATTAGGATGAGTCAAGAAATTTGAGGTTGTGGAAAAGACTTGGAAGAATGAAGAACTCAGCAGGGAGTCAATATGCAATGAATAAGAGGGCTGTTTAGTAATGCTGCAGACTTACCCAAGAATGAGTGGCATGAATTTTTAGTGGAAACAGTCAGTACAGTTGATTGCCTTTCTCAACAAAGAGCGTGCAAGAGCTTAGGAATAGAGGAAGATAGACTAGATTTTTGAAATTAGTACAGGGTTGGAGGTGGGCAGAGTGGAAGCAGTGAGGGGGAAGGAAGGAAAACCATGTGTGTGTGGGAAGTGTGGTATGTACTAATAGATCTTGTATTACAGGATCTTTAGGGAGTCAGAGAAACGAGACAGTGCAGGTTAACTGGCCAGCAAGAATCATGCCTGTTGACTTTGGTTAGTTCACATTCAAGGGTTCAATGTACATAATTGAGTCACCTTTACAGGGCTACTGGGGAAGCTGTGGAATTTTGGGGTGTGTGAGGGCCTTTCCTGTTTCTTTTAACCTTATTTCCTGTATTTTGTTGAAGTGATTTCATGGAAAGCTCTAATAACAGTGTGCAATTATTTTACTAGCATTATACTTTTATAATAATAAAAGATTTGGGGAAAATATGGAAACATAAATTGACATGGTCTAAAGTTACGGCATTTGCAAATGGAAAAATAGAACAAACAAAACAGAGAAACCAACAAATTGCCTTTCGGAGTGAACTGTCATTATTCTCCTATTTAAAGGCAAGGGATGTGATTTTTATGTTATTTCCAAAAATCTACATTCAATGTTTATTGAGGGAGCAGTGATTCAGCACTGGCTAGATTCTAGATATATGGACAGTTTAACTTGGGTGACTTGTTTAATCAGATTAAAGATGCTGCAACCCTTCTTGTATTTTGATCAATTGATGCTTATACACCAGTGTTTTGGATATTTCCCGCCCCCCTCTCTCTCCCTCTCTCATCTCTCACCTCCTTTTGCTCTCTCAATCTCTCTCTTTGTTCCCCTTTCCTTTTCCCCCTTTTGCCATTAACAGCACTGAAGTTACTTAAAGTTTTCTTACCTTCTTTTTTTCACCTTAGCATACATATCCATGAAGAGGTAAACCTTTAAACTTAAGTTTTGAAATTGCATTATATTTTCTAGATTCTATTTCTGATTACTTACAGTTCACTAAGTAGGAACTATGAAAAGTTATTTCAACATAAATTTCGTTTGTGGTTTCTACTTGTAGTACACTTCTGTTTTCAGATTCACACCCACATGATCTGAAGTAAGATGATTCATATACATGTGCTTTTTTAAAAAATATTTTATTTATTTATTTTTAGAGAAGGGAAGAGAGGGAAAAAAGAAAGGGAGAGAAACTTCAATGTGTGGTTACCTCTTGTGTGGCCCCAACTGGGGACGTGGTCCACAACCCAGGCATGTTCCCTGTCTGGGAATTGAACCAGGCTGGTACTCGGTCCACTAAGCCACACCAGCCAGGGCCATATACATGTGCCTTTGTGCCTTATTTGTTTTAGTAATTTCAGCATAAAATCTGAAATATTTTTTTGTGCTAGCACGGCATGATTTATTATAAACACATTTACTTGAAGAAGCCCTGTCAACACATTTTTGTGTGTGCTTTCAATGTAAAAAGTATTGTGAACATCAAAAATGTTTAATACTTAGTTTGCCTACAAAGAATGTATAAACTAGGTGAGAGAGAGGATGAGATGTAAATATGTGCCAACTTAAATTTGTAATCCCTTCTCCAAATATCAATTCAAGTTTACCACAGGAACTGTGTGACCAATTTGTTTGTGGCCAGTTGCTGCTTACCTGGTACAAAATGGAGCATATCAACGTAGAGGTAGAAAGAGAATCTCAGGATGGCAAAAAGAAGTTGGTTTTCTCTGGGTTGGGCTGCTAGTGGCCCCAGAGGAAGGATACACAGTTCATAGGTGTTTTTGGTTTGAATTATGCAGAGTTGAGCACTAAAAATAAGGCAGGCAGATTGTGGTTGAGCAGGTGTCAAGTGCTTTGAAGGCAGGGGGCAGAGTAGAAAGGAACTGGCTTCCTCTCCACAATGCAATCCCTCTACTTCTTTTTCATGATGGCTCAGCCCTTATTTTTTGGATGTCTGTGAACAGAACTACACTGTCCTTATTTCTTCTGTCACCCAAGAAACATGCAGGATCTTTAGTAAACTTTTCTGAGGGTTTTTACTATTTATTTTTCAGTGAAATGCAAGATGAACTTACAGAGCATTGAAAAGGTATATGAGTTACCATAGTAATATAGTATGTACAATATCAAAGTAAACTATATAATTTTTTTCACCAATATGTAAAATGAGCTAAAGGGAAACATACTCAATCTTTGTATTAGGAAAGTATTTGTCGTTGGAAGAGAAAAGGATTGGAGCATTGGTAGTGGGTGTGGAAAAGGTAATACAGATTTGAGAGAAATGGGAAGTTGTACCTAGCAGGATCTCGTACTTGATTATGTTAAGGCAGGGGAAATAAGGGGGAAACAGACTTAAAAAATGATTCTGGGAATAGCTTGACCAGGATATGGAGCATAGTTGGAGAAACGTGCAGGGGCAGAAAAGTGGAGATGAATTTTAGGAAATGTTGATTTTGATTTGCTTAAAGATACATTCATGTAGAATTGAAACTTTAAATCTATAGTTTACGACAGGAATCAGGGCTAGGGTAATGGATCTACAAATGATTTTCCTGGAGGTGTTTAAATAAGATTACAGAACCAGAATGGGCCCAGAGAGAATCCAAAGAACGCAGTGTTCTAGAAGGATGTCCCAAAAGGCAAGAAGAGAAGTTAGTGAGGTAAAGGAGGAGCTCCCAGTTTTGGCCCTTAGAAAAATTACCAGTGAGAATACATCCCCTGACTTCTTATCCATAGCCATCATTCTGAAGTCTAAGAAGTAAATTTCAGTATACTTCTAATTCTCATATAATTACCTTATATGTGATCAGATTCAAGTCATACCTTTGAAATGCCTTTACAGGTTAAATAATCCCCTTTGGTTCACTTTTGATTTCTGTTGGCCTTCATTCTTGTTAATCAGAGAGAAAGAAAGTGTTCTTGATAAAATCACTTGATATAGCTGAGAGGTAACAACAGTTTTTAAATTTGTAACATTTATAACATTGATCATGCTAAAAGACAAAAAGAGATCTGTGTTGTCATTTTAAAAACGGGTAGGTGGAAGAGTTCTCAATTTATTTTGGTTGTAGGGTTAATTGCTCAGTTAGAGAACAGCCATAGATTTGGCATCTCTGGATTTCAGTAATCATTAAAGACACTATCATGATAGCTATCTGGACACGAATAAGAAGATTGTCATGCCTGTAAGAGTGAATAGAATGTGAAGGCTCTGAAAAACCATTGACCTAATTGAGGGTATTTAACACAGAGAGGATAAAGACAAAAACAGGAGATATTTTCTAATAGAAGACTGTCACACAGAGAGAAGGTTAGACTTTACTTTGAATTGCAAAGAGCAAAATATGGTGAACCAATGAAAATTACAAAGAAGTAGATTTTAGATGATTGTGAGGAAAGTCTTTGAATAATTAAGCAGTCTAAAACTGGAAGAAACTGTCCTCTGAGGCTGTTTCCCTATTCCTGGAAGTATTCATGTCTAATCTCCTTGGCTAACTTAGGGATTTGTATGTGGAATGTTTTTATCTGAACTCATGCTATCAGGTTGGGCTAAGAGACCTTTATGAGCCCATGTAACTCCAAATTCCATGAGCCTGAGTGTTTGGTTTTAGCATGAGTATACTTGACTGTAGAAAAAATACAACTGAACCTGTAATTGAGGAGGCAGGAGTTTAATATGCCTCAGGGTCAGTCATCCTGAAAAAATAATTTTAAGATAAGAACTTTAGATTTAGATGTAAAAGGTGCAGGAGATTATGATGACTGGAAAAATGTTTATGTCTTGGTGCCCAATATTAGCCTGTTGTCATCTAACCTTCCTACTACATTTTTTTGAAGTGGAAAGTGCCTAATTCTTCCTTCTCCCCTCATTTATTTAGAGCCCTGATTTATTGAGATATTATTTATTTGAACCATTACTGTATTTTGTACCTGTCATTTTCATATTTATATTTAATTGCATGTGCATATAATTTTGTAATTCTTTTCCACTTTGTGTGTACAAAGCCCACTCTTTACTCATTCCCAACCTGTAAACTAGTTGAGTCTGTGCCATTTTTTTTCATGTTCTTTTGGATTAAAACATACTGTAAGCTTTTTAAAAGCATATGAAGCCCTTTTGAAGGAATGGATTTTAGATTTTGCTCAGTCTCATTTTTCAAAATATTGGTAACAATTGATTATATTAAACCTATTTAAATAACTTTCTTGTATTTATAAAATTATGTAATTTCATGCATCTGTTTATTCAGCTGTTAAAAATGCTTTGATTATCTCAACATGTTTTTTGGACAATGCAATTTTAATTTGTTTTAGAACATTAGACAAAGCATGTAGGTTTCTTAAAGGTTGTTCGTCTTGAGGGACTTTTCTTCCTTTCTTTCTTTCTTTCTTTCTTTCTTTCTTTCTTTCTTTCTTTCTTTCTTTCTTTTTTTTTTTTTTTATCATTGAAGAAGTAAAATTCCAGAGCCTCAGGTCTTCCTGAAAGCTTCCTTATCTTGGTTTTTTTTAAAGGTTACATTTAGGAAGTATTTGTAGATGTCCACATTGTTCTGAGCCTCTGGGAAATACAGACCCAGAGTTTTTTACTTTTCGAGAGATTTTTGGTCTCAGATTTCTTGAGATTTCATAAACTGAATATATATAGTTCATCTGAAATGATGATGGTGTTTGAATAGAAGAGTAAAAATGAAATTAATGCAATTTTGTTTACAGATTAAAGAGGTATGAATATAGATTGCATAGCAAGAAGAATGTACATATTATGTAGATTACAAATGATTTGTCCTTACTTATTATCCAATATTTAATTGAATTAGATGAAATCTAAATGCAAAAGTCCCAAAATTTAAGCACGAAGAAAGCTGCTTGTAGTCCTTTTTATAAGAAATACGTGTATTTTACACTAAGTATGTTTTATGAGGTTTTATAAGATTTTATAAGGATATCTGCCAATTGCTGTCATTTCTATTAGTCTTTCATGATGTAAGCAAGTAAAATATGGATAACAAATAGAAAACATATTTGATGATTAGTTTGTGCATATACATGTTCCTCTGCCTACTTTAGCAAAATATTTGATGTGGTTTATAAGAGTACATTTTTGAAAAAAGATTAAAACAGAATAATGAAAATATAGGTAGCCTAGGAGATTCAAACTGGCAGGAAATCAAAATGTACCTACCACATTAGAATGCAGAGTCAAACCCACTTATTCAATTATGATTGTAAATTTGAGTCAAAATGAAATGTTTTTAAAATGTGATTTTAATTGTCAATAAAGGAAAAAGTAATATACATTTTCTTGGAGGAAGCAATAGTTCTCCTTATATTCAGTCTGTAAACAGATTTCTTGCATGGTTTATGCAAGATTAGGGATTATGGAATACACACTACCCTCAATAGCCTCCCTCTGATAAGTTTATAGCAGGTTTTAAAAAGGTGCTTATTGCAATAACACTTAATAATAGCAAATGTTAACAAGCCTTTATTATATACCAGACATTCTGCTTTCCAGGCATAATTCCATTTCTTTCTATGCCCACTGTATGATGTAGTATTGTTATTCCCATTTTATAGACGAAGAATCTGACAAAGATTAACTTGTCCAAGATCCACATCGCTAATGGTGGACTCTTGCACCATCATTCGAGACCCATGTTCTTCACCAGTTCTCTAGTACAAGGTAAAATTTAAGGATAGTATTTCTGTCCCAGAGAACCTAATGAGAGTCTTTTTATTATCAAGAAGGATTCAGATATCAGGACTTTTAGATGAAAGTCCTATCAGGACTATTTTTTTGAAAACCTTGGAGTATATGGAATTTTATACTATAACATTCCCATATCCTTCTGTTAGTTTATCTGTTAAAAGCATTTAGCCAGTGAGGTAATATATTTACTTGATTACAAACTGATGGAAAGTATATCCATCTTTAATAGTTTGAATGGTTGTTTTACGGAAAAGTTGAGTTTACTATTTCTACCTACAACAAGTGGAACTGGGACTAGCTATAAATTAGCTGACAACAGATTTATGTTCAAAATGAAGAATAACTTACCAAGAATAGAATGTGTTCCCTTTTCTTGGAATTTTGGGGAAGGTCTGAGGATTGCAGTGGGGCTTTCTACCCTGCATGGGATATTAAATTAGCCGAACTAAAAGATCCTGTCAGAATCCGGATTTTAACATCCTGTCTCCAACTGAAAATCTGTCTCTGAGACCCACTTTGTATTCTCATCTGTAAATTTAAGCTAACACTTTTTTCTTTATATCATTCATACTTTTGAAGATCAAATATATATTAAAGTCCTTTCAATATTGCTAATACTGTAATTGCAAAAATTCATTAATATATTTTTTCAACAAAAGAAAGTATTTCATTTTTTAAAATTAGTACTTATTTAGCAACCACATATCAACTAAGAGGCTATTATATGACACATATAATATTTTATACATATTCTCAAAATTTTAAATGTGGGTAAGGCCAACTAGGAAAAATATTATAGAATTTTTAATTAAATGGAAATTTTATTCACCTGAATCTCATTCTCTTTCAGCAAGAATAATTGAGATTGGAAAGAGATTGCTTCTCACCATTAATGCCCTTCTTTAGAAAAAATAATATAAAATAAAGAGTATAGATCCTGTAAGATAATCATTTCTGAATAAGACACATTGTATTTAAATTCATCATTTAAAACTCTTTTTTTTTCTTGGATTCTTTTGCTTAATTCATGCTTGTTAATGCACTCAAATCCAATGCCTTACAAAGGCTTTTCTATTACTCTCTCTACTTCATTCTAAATACCCTTTAGTGTGGATACAAAGTTTTGGCTCTATTGTTTGGACCTTGTGCAGAATCAGATTTACAGAATTTTAGAGCCAAAAAGGGCCTCTGCAAGCATCCAGCTCAATCCCCTCATTTCCTATGGAAGAGACTGAGGTCCAGCCCCAGTCACACAGCTGGTCAGTCTTTGAGCCAGCATTATGACCCAGGTCAGTTTATTTTACCTTTTGTTTTGTAGTTGCTTGATTGTTTCAGATGGTTGTTTGATTTTCCCAGCTAGAGGATTTGTTGCAGGGATAAAGCTTTTCTCTTTATCTAAAGATTCTTCTGCACTTCTCTTTTCAGAGTAGGCACACTAGAATGACTGGGAGCTAGACTTTCAGAAGCAAATGCCTGTGGTATACTTTGGTCTAGTGCTATTTTTAAAGTGTCTTCACTTTTCATTTCAACATCTAAAATATATATTCACCTGTTAGTACAAGTGATTAGTATTATGTATAATTCAGGTTTTGTTTTCTCATAGTTGAGCTGATATGGAGCCAGAACTAAATATCTATATTAATTACTGATTAGATAAAATTGTATTTTCTGATAACTTGGAATACTGGGACAAGGTGATGAGAAGCAAGGCTTTTTTCTCAATATTTGATAGGCTTTTCTAAGTTTTCTCTAAATTGCTTAGTATGGAAGAGCTTATTTGGAACAGTGACCTAAATATAATGTGGCCATCCATATGTGTTAATGACATCTCCCTTACCCACACACCATTCAAATTGAGGCCTCTGAGTTTGAGACCTGTGCATCCTTATGTTTAAAGAGTGCTACAAGAAAAAATACAAAAACAAAACAACAACAACAACAAAAAAACCCCCAAACAATTAAAAACAAAAAAACAGAGAACCATTGGCTTAGAAGAACAGCATAGTTGAGATGATGAAGTTTTCCCTTTAAGAGAAAATTGCTAAATTGGGGAAGAATGTTTGTCGTATGTATATATACAATAGAAATCTTATTGAAAGTTATAGACTGATTTCATACATCACTGAACTCCCTGGCTTGCCTACAGGATATGTCTTTCAATCTCATGTGGTAATTGAATTGAAATTATAAACCTTCATAAATCCAGAAAGGGATTGAACCAGGACCACTGTGGCCTCTGCTTCTGCAATTCAGAGGTGACATAACAAGCCTACAGTGACCTCAGAAATCTCCTGTTAGAAACTGCTCTTTTGTCATTGTAATGAGTAGTGGCTGACATGAACTACTGAAAGTTGTAATAAAGGTGGTTCTGTGGCTGGACATCTTGGTGCCCATCTTATAATTGTTGATTAAGTCTTGCTCTCCATGCATGTCTTCAATGTTAGATGTAACTGTGTACCATTTATGGTCCTGCCATATAGCTATTTCTTTTTTTTTAAAGATTTTGTTTACTTATTTTTAGAGAGAGGGGTAGGGAGGGAGAAAGAGAGGGAGAGAAACATCAATGTGTGGTTGCCTCCCAAATGGCCCCACTGGGAACCCAGCTTGCAACCCAGGCACGTGCCCTGATGGAATCGAACTAGCAACCCTTTGGTTTAGAGTTGGCGCTCAATCCACTGAGCTACACCAGGGCATATTTCTTAAATATTAAAGAGATATTAATAAAATAATGCACATACCTTAGAAATCATAGAACAGTCAAGTGGTCACAGAAGTTTAGTTTGTAGAATGGAGAATTGGCAATAGCCAATTTAAATTTTATACATGGAATCTTTTTTGAGCCTTCCTTTGGGCTGAGTACTATAGAGCAAAAGCCTGACACCTAATTTTGAACCAAGACATTTAGTTTTTAAATGAGACAAAGTTGGATAGACTGATGATTGTGATTGATTTAACAGTAATTACATATCATTTATTATTTCTCGAACCTAAAAAGATAGAAAATACTAGGGTGTATTTTTTTTAAGAAGGATTCTGGGATCACCTAATTACAGAATTTCACAGATAAGGAAACTGAAAAAAAATCATGTGATAAACTGTTTCTTAATAAATATTTAGAGCAGGAAGAACTTTATTTTCCTCTTAGTAGAGGGCACTAGTAAATCTGTGTGTATATGGACCACATAACAATTTCATTCATTTAGTGGAGTATTGAGAGGTTCTCTGTTTAGCACTTGAATATTGAACGTGGTTCAAGTGTAAGTCAAGTGTGTCTAGAGGCTTTATTCGCACCTATTTTCTTCTAGTCAGCAATACATCATAATGCCCTGGTTCATGAATTAATTTTAATGGAATTAAACTTGAACAGCTCAAAATTATATAATTAATTTGATTCTGCTTCAATTAAAGTTACTAATTGAATTAAGCCTACTAGTATGACACCTGGCGGCAGTCAGCTACATAACACTAACAGCAAGTGATGTTGGGCTTTGCTGATGAGAGATTTCACGTGTACCAGTGAGTTTGTATAAATGTCTTTTCTGTTGATAATCTCAGAAGGGCCTTGAGTTGACTGGCAGTGAAAACATACCTTGAGTAGTTTAAAAAAGTAAAGATTTTAATTGAAACCAGCACATCTCAGGAAGATTACATTTTCTTTACCATAACGCTGAGTAAATGTTACATTAATCTAGAACTGTTGTTTTAGCATGCTTCTAATTTATATTTTACTGCTATCTGAATATGATTTTGCTGTTTTAAAAATTTACTTTTTTTTTTTTTAGAGAAAGGGTAAGGGAGGGAAAAAGGGGTAGAGAAACATCTATGTGCGGGAGAAACATCAATTGGCTGCCTTTTGCATGCCCTATCCCCAACAACTATCCTTTAACCCAGGCATGTGCCCTGACCAGGAATTGAACTGGCTACCTTTTAGTTTGCGATGACACCACTGAGCCACACACCAGTCAGAGTTGTTTTTTTAAATACTTAGCACTGAAACTGCCCCCCTCTTTGTTTTTTGAGCTTTTAACTACTGTATTTGGTCCTAAATGGGTATCCATGTATTTTCATGTGTTGAAATGTGTTTCATGTCAGAACTTTTTAATTGTTGTGAAATCCCCATGGAATATGAGAAAATTCTTCATGCTCAGAAATTGTGTTCCTTCCATTGGAAATATAAATACAATTGACCAACAACTTCTCTTTGAATCTCTTCTTCCTTCCATGGCTTGTCATTATATAGCTTCTCTTTAATCCTTTCTAACTGTATAGACTCCACCTGATATACTTCTCATGTAGTCACTTTTTTGGTGAACCTAGTCATTTGGATGGCTTCTCTAATCAAGTTTAGGAACATGATTATTTCTAGCTATAATTTTATTTGTGATTTGCAAATTCAAATATCCAACACTAAATTCATCCACTAGACGGTAAACTCCATGAAGGCCTGGGCTGCATCTCCTCATTCATTGTATCCCCACTGCTTAGCAATTGCCTAAACATTATTTTCTTGGTCTCTAGATTTTCTTCCTCAAATTCACATTAAGAGAACTCAGTCATCTCCAATCCCATCTTCTCAATTATCTGTGCAATCCTCTAGTTATTTTCTAATATCTACCCCCCTTTCCATTTTGTTATGCAGTTAATTAAACTCTCATCTACTTCCACCTGGACTATGCAAGTATCCTGTTTTTTCCCTTACTCTGTTCTCCGTTTTACATCCATACTTCAGAGATTCTTAAGGACATAAGTGCAGTGGAATTACCTAAGCACCCCTCCCCTAAATTGAAATAGAATCTTTGTTGATGGAGCCTAGAAATCTGTTTTTCAAAAAGCTGATCAAATTAGTTAAAGCACAAATCAGGATTGAGAACCACTGGTGTGTACAATTTTATTAATCTTCCTAGTGCGTGGCTCTGATTAGGCAATTCATAAAGCTTTAATAGCTACTTTTACTTATTTGTCTTGCTCTTACATTAGGTCCAGATTTCTCACCTTGACATTAAAATATCTGTTCCATGTTTCTATTCAAACCTTTAATGTCTTATATCCTAATGTCCCTTTTAAAGTACTTCAGTCCAGGATTGGAACCATTGTCCAAGTGTCTGTTATTGGAGTTTGCTCATGCTGTTTTTCCACTTGGAATAGCTTTTGTTCCATCTTTATTTTTAGAATTCTCACCAGTGTTTTAAAGTCTGTTAAACACTCTGAATGCTCTGGGCTTCTCATAACATGCATTTTACCTTATGTTCTAGTTTGCATTTTGCCTGAGTTATGTTTACAATAAGCTGTTCCGTTTTTTCCCCTCAGAACTCATAAATCCATGTATAGATCTCTCATCCTAAACAGCCTTTAATGTATGACACAATTCTTGACTATTTCCCAAGTTTCTATGAAGAAAACTCTGTATCTCCTCAATTCCTCCTCCACTGCAGTTTGACTTTCATCTCTACCCCACATTGGAGTCTCTTCTCCTTTGTGCTTTCTCTACTGCCCCCACTCTCTCTACCTGTATGGACTTACTCACTTTCATTCTTGATGTAAACTTTCCACATTTTTCTGTCATGCAGGTCACTTGCCGTGTTCTAATGATTTGTTTACAATAATCTTGACAGATTATTTGTATTGTAAACATCTGTTTCTGCAATGCTAGGCAAGTAATAAATGCCTAGTAAATATGTTAATGAATCAGTGTGTGCAACAGTCAATTAAGGTGCCATGCCCATTTTCTTAAATTTTGGCAGACTTGGAAGCATTTATAAAAACAAATCTACAAAATGAAAAAAATAGAGAAAGATATGTAACATTTAATGATAATAAATATATTTTTATTCAGAAAAATGTGATAAAGAAAATACTGAGAGAGGTATAATTCAAGCTACTGATATCTGCCTCACACATGGAGAGATGCAAGACCAGTCCATTTGGGAAAATTGTTCAGATGATGAACTCATCAGAAGTAAGTACTCTAAAGAAAATTGCAGTGATTTGGGGATATGACTGTGATGATATGCTCTGAGTTAATTATACCATATAATTTTGCTGGAAACCTATAAATCAAGAGTTTTCAGAGTTTATCTGAAACTGTATTCATGAGAATTTTAAAATATAGGGCTAAAACTATATTTAATAATATATAATATTTGTTATTTATTAATAATATATAATATTTGTTACTTATTAATAATATATGCTATATAACATTTATTAATAATAAATACTATTCTGTTGGGTTTCATTCTTTCTTTCGGAGAGAAGAATTTACATGTAAATAGTGGACTCAGTTCTCAGATTTACACAAAACTTAATTCCTTCTTGAGCAGTGACTAAATGAAAGACAATTTCTAAGTGGACTGTGAAACTAAAATGATAAAAACAGAGCTAAAGGTTAATAAGTAGGACTTTGATAATGTGATTCTGGCCCCTTTTCTTTTAAGCCAAATGATCCCAACTTTTTTTTTTACAATATATATATATATATATATATATATATATATATATATATATATATATATATATATATTACTATTTGGTTTCTTTTTATTTTCTTCCTAAGATTGCTGTGTAGAATATATACAAAAGTTTTGGTATGTTTTCATTTTATTCTGGGAATGTCCAGGAATACTGGTATCTTTCAGATGCTATTCAGAATGCTGATTTCCCATCAGGTTCTCCTCTGGAACCTAGGTTCTGGTCACTAAGTTTCCCCAGGTGGGTTCCAGATAAATTTATCATATAACGGGCTATTCTCTGTAGCACATGTCTAAATATAAAGATCACTGCTTTGCCACACCTTGAAGAACACTATTGAAGGACATTTCAAAATTTCAAATAAAAGCTCTCAAAGTGAATGTGTTTTAGTTTAATTTTTGAACCTTTTTTTTTTTTTTTTTTTTACATTTTTGTCTTAGAGAATGAAATGGAAAGCAAATTAGGCTCAGAAATTAGCGAGGAACAAAATTTATATAGCTTTCTCCAAAGAATCAAGTAAAATGCTATTTCAAATAACACATATACATATATATGTAATATTATATATATAGGTAATATATATATATTACTCAAAACATATATATTGGTAATCTATCTAAATGTTGAGTCTACTGTTGTGAAACAGTTTTGTGAGATACTGACTTATTTTATCTGTGATTTCCTAACAACTAGAGAGTTAATGAGAACTAGAAAATATGTTAGAAATAATTTTATTTCCACCTTGGGGAGCATGATTGTTTTCCCGTTTTTTTCAAAGTCACAGCATTTTAAATACGTGTTTCAGTTAATTGATTTACTCCCTCCCCAAAGCCTATAGTAAGAAAATATGAATATGTACTCTTAAGATAAAAACCAAAATGTAAGCATTATTGAATAAGGATTTGGAGAGTCTTGTTAAATGTGCTAATTTTTTGTGCTATTTGATTAAGCTCATTTTAGTTTCAGAATTCATACAATTAAAGGGAATGAATTTAAAATAAACTACTCTATGCTCAATCTAGATTAAGTGGACATTGATAAAAATATTGTAAATTGTATGAAATTGTGTGTGTTTTTTTTTAATTGAGATAATGATGAAGCTTGTACCATGGGGCACTGGAGCATTTGGAAACAACTGTCTAGTTTCCTACTAATACACATTGAAGGAATTGAGGGTAGAAGGAGAGACAGAGATTGAGAGATTGAGATTGATTACCCCACCGGAGGGGGCTGCTATAAATACCGACAGATGAATGGACATACAAAAGATAATAGCCAATGACAGTAATGTTGCTCCAGCTTGAAACATTAGCTGGCAAGAATTCCCAAATGTGTGGGTGACATCAGACTCTGAATTCTTTTAACTAATTTCAAAAACTCTGTTTTGTTATTGCCTTGTCACACATTTCCAGACAAAGGCAATTTTATTGTGTTTACAGGAAGATTTGATATCTGGATTTTCTGAAATGGAAAATTTTATGTCATCTTTAAACCTGACTCAAGCCTGGATAGCATGTGAAAGTTTGATATTGTGATAGTTACTTATATTTCAACTCCCTGAATTTCTTTCTTTGGATTTTTTCGTAGTTTTTGACCATCTCAATATACTATAATTTTTGTTGCTCTTAACTCTCTAGTTAGGGAGATGTGTGTTTTCCTCTTGATTCAACATCTAGTACATTTTGGGGGCCCAGTAAATCTTTTGTAATAACAAAAAGCCCTGGAAAGAAGGCTCAGAGCTACATGGGGGAGGAGGCAAACATCTGTGGTAAGTCAGTGTCAGATTGGCTCCCATTCCAAGAGTCCTGTGTGGGCTCCCTGAGCACCATGGAAGAGGTGGACAGCTGGCTCTCACAGAATTGATTTCAGTGTTCCTACTGTAGCGTGAGGTTGACTGGATGGAGGGATCAGCAGGAAATAATTAGGCCAACTGGGGTGTGGGAACATTTGTAAATGTACAACCCACTCTTTTTCCAAGCTTCCATGGGACAGCTCGGCTGCATAAGCAAGAAATGAAGGAGAGTGACTTTGTTTAATATGACTTGTCTTTATCCATTCTTGAGAGTGGTTAGTGAGGGCTGGGGCTAAAATCTCTTTGTCCCCGGTGCCTGCTGCCTTCTCTTGTTGGGCATTTAAGGCATAATTTATAGAGAGCTGTTAGCTGTCATTATGATGAGGCTGTTATTACTTTTCTGAGAATAACTGAACTCTGGAAAGTCAAGGGAGTGGCTGCTTTGGAAATTGTATTCTAATTAAAGGGTGTATTCTCAGGCCTCATAAAGGAGATCCAAGCTGAGAATAAATTCCAAATTATTCTGTGAACTTTAACCCTGACCTCAGTGGACCACCCACTTGTGCCTCACTCTTAGTTCTTGCTCCACAAAGAAGTTTCAGCTTTATTTGTCTTCTGTGGTCCTTCTAGAAAATATTGCAGGTAACAGACCTGAGGTAACATGTTCTCAGAGCCTGGATTCCAAATTGGTTGGCTTTGAGTTGTTGATTTGTTAGAGAGAGTCTTTTCTGGAAGTTCTAAGTAAACAAGAGGAAATCCATGTGAAATCCAACACTTCAAATGAGTAGGCCACACACACAATGTGCTCCGGGAATGTACAATTGTGATTCTCTTTCTTAAGAAATTTAAATTAGAAAGACAATCCTAACTACCCAAGTTTTGTTTTAAAAAAAGAAAAACTAAATCAAGTAAATAAAGATATAAGAACTAAATGGAAGTTTTGTGAGGAAACTTTATAATTGGAAATTATAATTGGAAAAATTTATTTTTCATTGTTAATTTTTATTCTTTTTACAGTTTATAAGGCTTTCATATTTTGAGAAAATATTTTGCTGTATAATTTAATTTCTGGAATGGGGATTAAATTTTAGAGTTTATAAGGGCATCTTTTAATGAGAATACCAGTTAAGACTTTGGCTTTTCTTGTCATATTAGCATATATGTTATACTATATAATTTGGAGCTATGCCTTGTTTTAACAATCACTGCGGCTCTGACTTAGTTAAATAAATGTATCAGAGAAATGATGCCCTCAAGTAATATTAATTTTTTTATCTAA
Source organism: Glossophaga mutica (assembly GCA_039655065.1). NCBI lineage: Eukaryota > Metazoa > Chordata > Mammalia > Chiroptera > Phyllostomidae > Glossophaga > Glossophaga mutica. The sequence goes on along the minus strand of CM077313.1, from coordinate 33,775,604 downwards.
CCCATAATATGTATGAACTGAAAACCACCAATAGGTGATAATTCATGTTTTAACTGGACTAGAAAAGGAACAGAAGTAACATTTTGATCTCAATCTTTGGGGGGATTTCTAAAGTAGGAAAGAGTGTATGTGTGTCTTCCTGTGCTTCTACTCATAAGACTGTAATATTTTCCTTTAATTTAGGTCAAATTCTACTATTCTAATTATTTCCTATAGAGAGAGACTTACATTTTCTGTGTTCCTTTTTCTAAACTGCCTCAGGTCTCTAGCTCAGATTTTTCTATGTCTTTCTGAAAATTTTTACTACTTAATTTTATCCTTGGACATTGCTTTTATATAAACGTCTCCTAATTCAAAATGCTATTACTTAACTACAGAATTTTTTTAGCTCTCATTTGAAATAAATTTTCCATTAAATTAAACTACTTTGTTCGCCCAATTCTCTCCTTTGTGATTTTATAGAATTCCCATGATCTGAAGCAAAGTTAGAATGTTCTACTTAAATGGTAATCCCTATTCTATTGAACCCATTTATTCATTTTGAAGAGTTTTTCGGTCTCGTAATAGTAAGCACTTAATTGGTAATAGAATGTAGGCCCTCTCTCTAATTCACACTTGCCAATGCATCATGCTTTTTCACTTATCCTCCTACTTGAAGCCTTTGTCTTGGCATCCTTTGAGTTTCCTCTCAACATCAACAGGCTCCATTATTAGAAATACTATTATTTCTTTTCCTGGCCTTTGCCACTTACCCCTCATAACTACTTAATGAATACCATTTCATTACTTGAGAGAATGCCTTCTCTATGTAAATTACTGAAAGGCAGATGCTGAGGTGTACAATTTATATACTTAGGACAGTTCTTACTTTAAAGGTAAGAAAAGAACACTGAGAGGTTTGGATTTAAATTTTTCAGTGGATTTCATGTTTGAACGCACATTACACTAAGCATTGTTTGATTTTCTTTAGAATTAATTTTATATGAAAGAGACTGTAAAGAAGCCCCTCCAGATAAGTGCCACCCAGTAAGACTGGGGGAGGTAGCTTTTGTGTTATGTTTCTTACGTAATCTAGTCTTTCCCTAATATTTCATGCTCATTCATTTTGGAAGCCCATCTTGGGAGTAAGTCATGTGACTTTCATCTTGCTCAGTGTCTTTTCCTTCATTTATCTTTCAGAAAAGTTTTGTTTTTCAATATGCTGACCAAACAGTTATGTGGCTGCAGTTTAGATTCTTTGATTATTGCTATTAAAGAGGAATCTTTAGCCATCAATTGTTTTAAAATACAACTCATGATTGGGTTTCAGGGTTGGGTGGATAATCATAATCCATTTTTGACTGACACCATGACTCATTCAATTTCCAATCTATATCTTACTACATTTTGTTAAAGATTTTCAGTGTTTTCCTGATACTCCTAAAATGTTTTGAATTTTATTGAGGGAAATGAGAAGGTATTGAACTACAAGTGGTGTGCAGTGAAGGAACCAGATCTATTCCTTTTCCCTTTGAGAGCTCTTTGAGCTTCAGGGAAGAGCTGAATATGCTAACCACTGTAGAAATAAATAACACTCAATGATCAAGACCATAAATGAATGCTGTGGTCTAGATAATTTTACTTCTCAAACCTCAGAGCTCCTGGATTTGAACACACTATGAATTTATACATAAATTATTTTTTTGGAGAACATGTTATATTGAAATTTCATGATTAGTAATCAAACTATAACTTTGAAAACTAAATTTAAAAAATCATTTACATTAAGGAGTACTTACATTGTGCTTACACAGTGTTATGATGAGGATACAGTGATGAATAATACAGGTGTGGTCTCTGCATTTAGTTTATAATCTGGTGGAAGAGATGGTTCATCTTGAAATGGTAATGAATGTTTTGAGTGCTATGATAGGAAGTGTAGGCTGTATATGTTTCCATTTGAGAAACACATATCCTTGCATGAAGAGGAGGGGTCAGAGAGGGTTTTCTGGAGGAAGTGATGTTTACTACAATACCTACAGGAGTTAGCCAACCCAGGTAGAATATGGGATGGTGTGGGGTCAGAGTTTTAGGCCAAAAGGACAGCACACCTGTAGGTTAAAGGTAAGAGAAACCAGTTTGAGTAAACTTGGAGAAGCTGGGATGTAAAATGTTAGATGAAGAAGTATGGAGAGAGATGGGAGGGAAAGAATCTGTTAACAAAGGGTTAAGGAAAAATAGAAGTTGTTGAATCAAATTTATATTGTAGTTAGCCTATATTTTAAGGTGATTACTCTTGCAATTGTTAGAAAATAAGAATAGGAAGAACTGAAAGCAGTTCTCCTAGCTGGGAGACTTGTTTTAATCCAATGGAGAATGGAAAATATCTTGGACTGCAGTAATGGCAGGTGGAATTGCAAGGAATAGATAGATTCAGCTTTTCATGGGTTACAATCAGTAAGACATTTGAGGTAAGGGAGTGGTAGGTGCTGAAAAGGAGGCCAGGATTTTTAGTTTGGACAAGTGATGGTTGTGATAAAAGGACAACAGTGCAAACTATTTAAGGACATTGTCTAAAGAGATTACAGTGAGAAGCGGTGGATGTGTAGATGGGTAGAGAAAGAAGTAAACATAAGAAGGGTATTGCAAATAAGAAAAAACACAGGGGCTAATAATACCTAAAGGTTTCTACTCTTTAAGAAACAATCAGATATAGATACAATATGTGAATGGGACAAGTGTAAAGAGAACATGGATTATGAGGATTAGAAATACGAATGTAAGACTTCTGAGGTAGAACAGTCCCTGGTGAGCATTATGTCCAAGGTGTGGTCATGAGCTTGGGTGACTGAAAAATGTCTCTGCTACATCCAGAATGCTAGATTTGGAAGAGATTTTGGAGGCTTCATTGCCATATTTAGCAGGTGGGGAAACAGAAATCCAGATGTTTCCTCTAATCAACATGGCTAGTAAGAGGGAAATCTGGGGCTTTATTCATGTTTGTGTGTGTGTGTGTGTGTGTGTGTGTGTGTGTGTGTGTCCGAATCTCTTGAATTTCTCATTGAACCTTAATGGTTTATAAGCCAACCAGTTGTTTATCTCTGGTTCTTTGATGTTTTTCCCTAAGATTAGTGACCAGTTGTAGATAAATGGAATAATCACTTGATATTCTCTAGAGGTGAAGACCCTGAGAAGAATGAAAAATAATACATATTGTTTGAAGCCCTTGGTTTTCTTTATTGTAAGATTCTAAAGGGCCTTCTCCACTTAGTTCAGCAGACATATACAATTGGGATTTTTTTGAAAAGATATATATCAGTGTGTGTATATCAAATTATAAATGTGTATTTATCTTTTTTCCTAATGGATGACTTCTCTTCACAATAGTTACATTTAGGGACTTATGTGAAATTGGGGACTTTCACTTAATATTCTATATACTTTCTTCTGTATCATCTATTTTTCCTCATGAGTTGAATTGTTTTATTACATTAAAACAATAATATTTTAAAGAGAAAATTCTCCCATATAACAAAAATTATCAGAATGAAGGCCCAACTTCTCAAAACCTCATTAGTGCACAGTCACCTGTAGGAAATGCTTCCGGTTGCAGGTAAGCCAAAAGATTCTGTTTCCTACAGGTTCTGCAGAAGATAGGACCAACTACATAATTTTGTAGGTGTACAGCAGTGCAAACTGTGAATGCACAGCCCTTTGAAAAAATTATTATGACTTTTGAGATGGCAAGAGCAGAGAATTAAATGAAGTGCAGGGTCCTTCTCAGCACAAGCACGAGGCTTACTCCCATGAAGCGAGGGTTGGCTGGAGAGTTTGAGAGGATGGGGATTCAGTTCTAGTAAAGACTGCCTTGCATCTTTTTTTCATTAAGTTCCTGAAATTCAAGAATGAAGCAGTTTTTCTGGATTTGGCAAATCAGTTGATATGTTAGTCACAAGCATGAGTAGTTTGTGTAGCTATATGGAACAACTGCGGTGTGGGAAATTCTTTAAGGCAGTGGTTTTTGTTTTACCCAGCCACAGAAGAGGTGAGACTGAGCTAGTTTCATAGATTTAGTAGTGGGGGTGAGGGCATATAACAGAATGAGGAGCATTGGTAGAATTCCCTCTTCACTCCTTTCAGGAGCTCCATTCTCCCTTTGTCACTCTTTACTCCTTTCAGGAGCTCCGTTCTCCCTTTGTCATAGCACAGCTGAGAGTCAATACTATGACTTGTCCAGTGTTTCTTTTAAGGAGTCCTTCAGGACTTGATGGTAAATCCATGCTCCATTGGAAGCTGGATTCTTCCCAAGTCCGTGAGTTCTGCAGCAAGACACACACAAGTCAGGGAAATATCTTTTAAAACCCCTGATGCTGGTATTAAAGGGTAAAATTGCATTAACTGAACCAGAGAAGATAGTGGGTAGAGACATTTGTTCTGCTGTGGAACATTATTTAATTAAATACATTTTAATGGTTCTTGAGAACTTGGAATGGAAATTTAAGGGAAAAAAGATTTCTACCATCTCACATTGTCACATATAATTGATTCATGTCAATGTGATTGTTAAATGACCATACATCTCATCAAAGGATGCTTCCCATTATTCTTGTCTGCATGAAATATATATTTGATGTATTATCTATGTAGAGGCCTACCTTTGCAGGTTGTGTTGTCCATACTCCTTTAGCCTACAAAGATGCTGTCATAATCACAAAGGTGAGTGATAATGTAGGCAGCAGCACTGATGATAACATACCCATCAAATGGTGTAATCATGTGTAATTATCTTTTTCCTACTATTCCTTTGAGTTTGGTTCTTATTATACTTCTCTCATATCCAGTAAATTTTCAAGTCTTATTAATTAGCTCTAAATATGAATATTTACTATGAGAAATGTAAAATTAAACCTATATTCTAACAGATTTAGGTTTTTAATATTTTTTACTTTAGCCAGTTTAAGATGGTTGATTTTTGGTATGACTTTACATTTTGAAAGAACAAAAGCTCTGTTCAATATTTTTTATTTAAATATACATAAACTTGCCCTTTAATTTTTAAAAATAGAGTTGTTTTTATATTAAATTTCAAAGATTTTCTAATAAAATATATATCTATAGTGTATATCATAAAATATTTTATAGAGGTTTAAATAATACTGACTTATTTCATACAGTCCAAATTTGCTTGGGCTAATTCAAGGTTGTATAGTTTCAGGCTACAAGATCTTCTGATTATTTCAACGTTAAATTCGAGCCTTGTTGCCAATCTAGTACCTAGAAAGTTGATGTGAAGGGTTATTGGTAGTACATTAATTCCCATAGAAAACTGAAAATGAAATGGCACAGCCTTAAATTAGTGCCCTGGTGAGTGTGACTCAGTGGATTGAGTGCCACCTGAAAAGGGAAAGTTTGCCAATTTGACTCCCAGTCAGGACTGCCAGCCAGGTCCTCGGTTGGGATTGTGGGAGAGGCAAGCAATTGGTATTTCTCTCTTTGTCTTTCTCCCTCCCTTCCTCTCTCTCTAAAAATGCAGACAACTGTACTTGAACTACAATAAAATAATTTAAAAATAAATAAATAAAAATACATTAATTAATTTTTTTAAACAACCTTAAATTAGTGAGTCAATTATTGTGTGTAGTGTCAGGTGGTGTTGTGTGTGATGTTTCTGTGACTCTTTATTCATTCCTTCTTGACCTTCTACCATAACCTATTTGATCCCTAACTATTATCTTACTTGTCCTCTCAGTCAAACTTCCCAGTGTTTGATGTAGAATTTAAAAAAATTGAAATCACATAAATTCTAGCCTTTTTTAACTCTAAAGATCTTACATCTATTTTACTTTAGCCATCTTACAAATATAGACTACTTTGGATCTTGTTATCACAGAGATCTGCTCTCTTCTAAGATTTTGAAATCAGAAATTTACTCTCATTTTTCCCACTCTTTCCTTTAATAATTAGGCCTAAACTTCTAACTGTGTTCTCTCCCCCCTGTTAACTCATCTCCTTCTTAACTTCACCTACCTTTTTTTTTTTCTTCCCTTTAGCCATCTAGGAGGACCTAGAAATGATCTTTCATTATCCTTTAAATTCTATGATCTTATGCCATATCTTCCAATTTATGATGAAATGAAGGTAACAGACAATAGCGTCAGTCTTCTCAGTTGAGGTTCCAGGGACTGTGGATTGCAGAAAAAAAATGTTATTATATAACAGAAGGTTTAGCTGTAGTATAAATGTGTGTTCTCAGGTCATCTCAACCGAATCATCTCTACTACTCACCTGTATTTTAATTTCTAGTTGATTTTCTTTTTTTGGTCCCTTCTTGCCTTTTGATTTTATTGCATTTTAGTATAAAGATTCAGATTATATTCTAATTCCTTTATCACTGAGACATTTTAGGTTATATTAACACCAGCTCCTGGGTACATGTGTATATTAACACCAATTCTGGGGTTCATGGCTGATACCTTAGTGCATCTTTATATCTGCCCTGTGTGGAACTAAAATAGTCTTTTGAACTTGATACATCCCTTTTCCTAATTTGTCCAAGGATCTCTTCTCAGTCCTCACTCTTTCTGTAGCATTTGGCAGGATATGATTCTTGCTTGAATTTCCATTCCTCTTCTGCCACTCTCCTCTTCCCTGTTTCTGTTTGTCTAACAACACAGGATTCCTTTCAGTGCTTCCAATGCCTGAAGTTGCTTTCTGACTCTGGGCTTTTTTCTCACCTGGAGGTCTACCTCCAGGTTTAACTGTCATTTCTGAAAATAGGCCTTCTCAGACCTCTTAATGTAAAGTAAATATCTGTATTTCTCATAGCACCCTTTTCTTTCTAGCCATTGTCACAATTTGAAATTTATTTTTCCTATTACATGTTTAATATCTGCTGACTTTAAGTTGCCTCCCCAGCAATTAGCATCTTGCCAGGACCACAGTAAACTTTCAGTAGACAATTTTGGATGATTGTGGGAATAAAATAAATTTCACTCTTTTCTCCACTACTTCCTTTTATTAGCTTTTGCCACAGCGAACATGTATTCCTTGCATTTCCCACTATATGTCCAGTGTTTTCCTTCTCCTAAGCTCAACTCTTGTTACTTCTCTCCCCATATCTCCAACCACATGAGTAGGCCTTCTGTGATTTCCCCTTGGAAATCACAGTGTTTTCCCATCTGGACTCACAGTGTTTATCTTCATCTCTCCTAAAGACCTCATTAATTTCAAAATTATAGTGTACATTACAATGGGCCTCTTCCCCATCACTGAACTGAAGGCTCCTTAGAGGCTGGATTGACATCTCATTCATCTCTGTAGCTCTCACAGTGTATAGCCCAGGGCCATGCTCAGAGTTTGTTCCTAATACTTATATGTTAATTGTTGAATAAATGAAAATGTGTATCTTTTGACTATGTTTAGCTTCTCTGTAGGAGACTGACAGCTTTGAATTCAGGTTAAGCTGTAATCATTTGCCTTAAAATATGGATTGACTATTTTTGATTTTCTTAAGGAGCTAATTTTCTTAGTCTACAGTTCCTTCGTATCAAAAGATGCTTTTTATTAGTAATACTAACAATGTTATTACTTAGAGTTTTTTACAATTAATGAAAATTTTCAAATTTCATTAAATCTAACTTTGCTTATCAGCAACTTTATCAGGCATATGGGATATGAATTACCTATAGATAGATGACACTGAACTCAGAAAAGTCTATGGCTACATAGCTAACTAATACTCTGATTATCCAGAAGTAAGTCTTAAATCAGGGGTGGAGTAGAGGAAAATACATTGAATTTGTGGTATTTATGGTCTCCTAGAGATTGCATTAAAATCAAAGGGGAGGTGGCAATTTTCCCAAATTATCACCTAATTTAAAGACAAACATTCAAAGGCAAGGTATAGCCACATCATTAAGAGTGGTAGAATGACAATAATTTCCAAATACACTTCTGTAGTTGGAAATTATTGCCATTCTACCACTCTTAATGATGTGGCTATAGCTTGTCTCTGTGTTGGGTGAGAAAAATTTGGGAAAATTGTAATATACTGTACTCCTTCAGAATTTCATCTTTGTTGTGATTCAAGATAATTCCTAGTCTTAATAAATACTTGATATCTTAGAAAAAGAGATTTTTTTTTTTTTAGTTTTCAGAACCATTTACTCAGTGCTTCCATGAGAAATCAATCTCATTACAAGACAGAGAATCTTAGCATCTGCTGTTCTTTTTGTGGTACAAAAGTATACATTTATTTCAAGTTTTATGATATTGGAAAAAACTATTATAATTTGTTCTTGTAGCGTCATTAAATAGCACAATGAGATTGGAGGCCCACTGAAAGGATTTAAAATCTAAAATTTGATGTAGCTATAGGAATTATTTTACTATATTAGGATTTTGATATATTAAACTAAAATCAAGGTTTATGTTACAGATGAGTCAATTTTTTTTTAAAGAATAGAAATCATTTTGCTTGTTTCTCTGAAGAAGTACATGTCTGCTTCTTTCATCTTCTTTTGATACTCTGTCTAGAATTGGAGTAACAGTTTACCTAATAAGAATCACATTAATAAGTAAAAAAATCAGCTTTTTGAATAATATATGAATTCATATGGTATCAATGGTATCTAGACATTTGGGACAATACATAATTAGTTTGAATTCCCTTTGAGAGGGAGATGTGGATGTTAAAATAAATTGCTGATGAAGCATATACTTTGGAGAGTACTGTATTTCAAAACTTTGTGCAAAATCAGCTATTTCTTTCAATGGTATAGAAGTATAGCCTAAGACTGAGAAGATTTATTAGGGGAAGCTTTAAACCATTTTTACTGTATAGAAGTTTATAGTTTGCTCACTTAGGACTAGTTACTAAAAGAAGAAGAATAACACATTATAGGCCTGCTGGGAAAACATTGGTACTGTACAATTGCAGGCACCATTGTTTGCAGCCAATAAAACAACAATAATCAGAATCACTATATTTAAGTGCTTAAAAGGATTTGGTCATTTAGTTATTAAGAGTTTTTCTTTTATAAAATACTGAATATTGGATCTCCAGAAAAATAAGCATTTACAGAGTAAGAAGATTTAGAATTGTGGAATAAATATATTCTGAGCAAAGAAGGGGGCAACAGAGTTTGGAATAAATTGATTTTATTAAGTGGAAGTGATAAAACTGCCTCTGTAGAAGGAATTACTTTGCTATCAGAAATAAATATTCCAAACTAAACTGCTCTTGCACAGAGTATCTACCAGTTTTGTTGTGGAAAATAGGCTATAATATACACAGTATACGTAGTATAACAGCTAATGCAAGCACAGTTTACTATCTACCCCTGAGTTTCTGAGACACAAAAACAAAATACTGTACCTTCTCATCTTTTACCCTCTGAAATTGATGCAGTTTATCATTATCTTAAATATGCTCAAAAGTTTTCTTCCTGAGAAAGAGAACACATTATTTAGCCAAGGAATCATCATCACTCCTTGTTCAGCATCTTTCTCAGGTTTCTTTATTTTGATAAACATTGGGTACATGATCAGTTCCTTGTTCCAGTAAGCCTAAAATAAATGAGGATTTTGTTGTTAACACTGGGAAGAAGTCTTCAATTTAGTTTGTTTTTCTGATGACATTCTTGGTGTTAAAGTAAAAATATATAAATGGAACAACTCAAAGAGTGCATATTTAGTGTGCAAAAAGCACAAATGTGTGGGAGTGCTCATTTTTGCATTATTTTTTTTCTCTAAAAGCAAACAAACCACTTCTTGGACTTAAAAAACAAAACAGGATAACTATGCTCATAGAGTGAGAATCTACAGCTCTGGAAGAGTGAGTCCAAGGTGCAATTATAGCTAGGTCAGTAATAATGACATATTTTAGTACCCATTTTAGTGTATGAAACTCTAAATTACAATGAATTGAAAAAGATGGGTAGTTTTTGTGTAGTTTGTAGTCTTGGAATGGCACTTCTTGGGGAGTAAGTATGACCTTAAACATTTTGGGATTTTTTTTAAATCTTTTTCCCTTTTAATTGCTGGTACAGTGTTATTTTCACTTCTCTGAATATTAATATAAATGTGGAAATAATTGTGCATGGCCTGTGTTCAAGAGAATCTCTATGATTTTTTAATATATTTTATTGATTATGCTATTACAGTTGTACCATTTCTCCCCCATCATTTCCCTCCACCTTGCACACCCTCTCCCACCCACATTCCCCCCCTTAGTTCATGTCCATGTGTCATAAGTGCTTTAGCTTCTACTGTTTCCACACTATTCTTGCCCTCCCCCTATTTTCTACCCAACATCTATGCTACTTATTTTCTGTACCTTTTCCCCCTCTCTCCTCTTCCCACTCCTCTGTTGCTAACCCTCCATATGATCTCCATTTCTGTGGTTCTGTTCCTGTTCTAGTTGTTTGCTTTTGTTTTAGATGTGGTTGTTAATAGCTGTGATTTTGCTGTCTTTTCACTGTCATTTTTTTATCTTCTTTTTCTTAGATAAGTCCCTATAACATTTCATATAATAAGGGCTTGGTGATGATGAACTCCTTGAACTTGATCTTATCTGAGAAGCACTTTATCTTCCCTTCCATTCTAAATGACAGCTTTGCTGGATAGAGCAATTTTGGATGTAGGTCCCTGCCTTTCAAGACTTCAAACACTTCTTTCCAGCCCCTTCTTGCCTGTAAGGTCTCTTTGGAGAAATCAGCTGACAGTCTGATGGGAACTCCTTTGTAGGTGACTGTCCCCTTATCCCTTGCTGCTTCTAGAATTCTCTCTTTCATTTGAATCTTGGCTAATGTAATTAAAGTGTGCCTTGGCGTGTTCCTCCTTGGGTCTAACTTCTTTGGGGCTTTCTGAGCTTCCTGGACTTCCTGGAAGTCTATTTCCTTTGCCATATTGGGGAAGTTCTCCTTTATTACTTGTTCAAATAAGTTTTCCACTTGTTGCTCTTCTTCTTCCCCTTCTGGTACCCCCATAATTCAGATGTTGGGACCTTTAAAGATGTCCCGGAGGTTCCTAAGCCTCTCCTCATTTTTCTGAATTCTTGTTTCTTCCTTGTTTTCTGTTTGGCTGTTTGTTTCTTCCTACTGGTCCACTCCATTGATCTGAGTCCCAGTTTTCCTCCTATCTCTATTCGTTCCCCGTGTGTCTTCCTTCATTTCACATATTGTAGCCTGCATTTTTTCATCTAATTTGTGAGCAAAATCCACCAACTCTGTGAGCATCCTGATCACCAGGGCTTTGAACTGTGCATCTGATAGGTTGGCTATCTCCTCCTCACTTAGAGGAATTGGCTTTGGAGCTTTGATTTGTTCTCCTGTTTGAGCCATTTTTGGTGGGTTTTTTTTGTTTGTTTGTTTTTGTTTTGTTTTGTTTTGTTTTTGGTCTGGTCCAGGCTGTTACGTAATGAGGGGCAAAGCCTTAGTTGTTCCCCAGTGCGGGGCAGCCCAGTCGCTGGGTTGTGACGCTGTATGTGAGGGGTGGGGTCCGAGAGAGAACAATGGCGCCTGCTCCTCTCTCTCCTAGATTCCAGTCCCCTCCGCCACTTCCCCTTTGCCTGGATTATCTGCGCATGTGAATGTGGCACCACCTGGTCAGCCAGCTGCCTTGTGCAGCCTCAGTGGGTCTGCACAGTTGCCACCCCATGCCCAGGGTTCGCCAGCTGTCGCCTGTGGGTCTGGGGTCTGCCAGCCGCCTGCATGCTTGGAAACCACCAGCCGCTGCTGTCTGCATTCCCGGGTCCGCACCTCCACTTTTTCCTGCCGCAACTCCGCCCCTCTTACCGGTCTGGATGAATGGTTGTTGGACTTCCATACAGTTCAATTTTCTATTAGCTCTGGTTGTTTTCTTGTTTCTAAATATTTGTTGTCCTTAATTTTGTTTGTGAGAGGAGGCACAGTGTGTCCATCTATGCCTCCATCTTGGCCGGAAGTCCGAATCTCTATGTTTTTTTTTTTTTTTTAACAAAAATATTAAAACTCATTTCCTTTGAAAATTATCACTATTCAGATAGTCTTTGTAAATCTTCATAAAGGCTGTTTTAACTGGGAGAGTTATTTCCATTCAGTTGGGCCTGATGCAATCTGTTCCAGCATGCATTGAAAAATGCTGAAATCTCATATACTGTTGTTAATTATTGTGTATGAATACTTTGGAAGACCAGGAGGTGTCACTGACCTCAGTGTAAACATAGGATGGTGTTTTTTGTTTTTTTTTTTTGTTTGTTTTGTTTTGTTTTTTTTTTTTTTTTACATGAGGGAAGGTATACATGTGCCAAGCCAATGAGCTCAACTCCCATATTCTAAATACCCCCCCTCAAAAAAAAGCCCTTGGTGGGGGGAACTGAAAATGAAATAATGGCCAAAAGCTTGACTTACTTGTCAGCCAGTTCCATTTTTGACAGGAATGAGTCTCCTGGTCAGATATAATAAAGGTGCAGCATATAACGCTAATGCTTAGAGAAAGCCTGTGTATATGTAGAGAAGGTGAGGTATGGAGTGCTATAATTTGGATTTTAGTCCTCCCTAAAATTTACTAACCATGGCGCATGTGGCAAGTCACTTTTGTCTTTCAACTTTAGCCTCTGCATCTTTAGAATAAAATGGAGGCATTCCCTTCTCTCACTACCTCATGAGGTTGGTGAAGGTTAAACATGAAAACGTAGTTGACAATGTTAAGTCTAAGTCTTTAGGTGGATATTACTGGTACACAGTGATAAAAATAACTAGCATCTCGGTTAAAGGACGAAGTAAAGGATCACGCTGAGTTATACTTTGGCAAGAATGTAACTTCTTTCCTACTTGCATTTTCAGGCTGATCCAGGGATACTACAGAAAGAACCTGGAAGAGAAAAGTAGAGCATGACACTTTGGATACTCTCCTTATCCAGGAGTTAGGGGGAAGAGTGATATATTCACACGATAGCCTATTTTATATGATCCTAAACACAAAAATCAAAAACACAAGCATTTCTCATAAAAATGTGAAGAAATAAAAGAGCCATTGCACTTATTAGAACCCTCTTTATTTTAAAATTAATTTTCAATTAAAAAATTTTGTTGTTGTTCAATTATAGTTGTCTCCATTTTTACCCCATTACTCTCCCTAGCCCTACTCACACACCTCCCATTTTCAGTTCCCCTGACCACTTGTCTTTGTCCATGGGTCCTTTATACATGTTCCTTGACTTTACCCTTCCCTTTCTTTCTCCCATTAGTTCCCTCCCCCCTCCCCTCTGGTCACTGTCAGTTTGTTCTTCATTTCCATGTCTCTAGCTCTATTTTGCTCATTTGTTTGTTTTGTTGATTAGGTTGCACTTATAGGTGAACTCATGTGGTATTTATCTTTGGCTGCCTGGCTTATTTCACTTAGCATAATACTCTCCAGTTCCATCCATGTTGTTGCGAAGGGCAGGAATTCTTTCTTTCCACTGCATAGTATTCCAGTGTGTAAATGTACCACAGTTTTTTGATCCACTCATTTACTGATGGACACTTAGATTGTTTCTAACAGTTGACTAATGTAAATAATGCTGCTATGAATACTGGGGTGCATACGTTGTTTTGAATTGGTGTTTCAGGATTCTTAGGGTATAATCCCATCAGTGGAATTGCCAGGTCAAAAGACAGTTCCATTTTCAGTTTTTTTTTTTTTTTTTTGTGGAAATTCCATACAGGTCCCCATGGTGACTGCACCAGTCTGCATTCCCACCAATAATGTACTATGGTTCCCTTTTCCTCCCAACTTCTCCAGTACTTGTTTGTTGATTTGTTTACGATGGCCATTCTGACTGGTATGAAGTGGTATCTCATTGTGGTTTTAATTTGCATCTCTCTGATGGCTAGTGATACTGAGCATTCTTTCATATGTCCATAGACCCTCTGTATGTCCTTGGAGAAGTGTCTATCAGGTCTTTTGCCCATTTTTTAGTTGGATTTTTAATCTTCCTGGTGTTGAGTCACATGAGTTGTTTATATATTTTGAAGATCAAACCCTTGTCCGAGGTATCATTCACAAATATATTTTACCATACAGTTTGTTAATATGATGAAATATTTTAGATATTAATTAAAATATACAAAAGTATATTTCAAATACCAGTGTACCAACCATTCATATTTAACAACTGTTAACATTTTGCCAGATTTTCTTGAGTTTTTTGTTTGTTTTGAAAAAATAAAATATGTTCTTTAACATGGGAGATTCATATATATTCCATTGTTTTGGAGCAGAAAAAAACAGTGAATTATAGATGTTGAGTATTTCCTGGAAGATATAAAGTATATGGAGAAATAATAACTGACTTTGTAGCATTGAGAAGTCAGGACCTAAATGTTAATCTGACACAGTATGGTATATACCAAAAGGCTCAAAATTCGGAGGCATCAGGGCACTTGGAAACTGAGATGAATTTAAGACTTGAGAAAAATGTAGTTCAAAAGTCTGAGTACAGAAAATTAAACCTCCGGTTCATCTCCAGTCCCCAAATCTGAGCAGCTACTCTCCCTTCTACCATCACAAGTCATAAGAGTGATGTTCTGGAGAATTTAAACCAGGTAAGCTCCAGACCCTGGGCACCTGGCATTGCAGAACATGGGAGTGAATGTCATACTGACTACAGAGTACTCGGTGAAATTGACTTCCTGAATGACTAGATACATACACAGTCCCATCTTTCTTTCCCTTTAAGCATTGGAAGTTATGATGCAGACATCATAAACCAATAGAGAAAATAATTATTTTCATATTTTGTTGTATTCACTATATTCCAATTTTGCAAAAAAATAAAAATAAAAAGATTTAATCTTACTTCTTGCTGGTTGTTGTTGTCACTAGAAGCTACCCTGAGCTCCTGACACCTGGCTAAGAGCGTAGGAGCTATGAACCTTGTTAAATTAGTAATTGCTGGCTGTAGGTGGACAAAAAAAAATGCTCAATCATTACTATTACTCCTCAGCTTAATCTTATTCCCAATGAATGTTTTTATTTAAAGTGTCATACCTTCAGCCTTTGCAGTGTTGAGTGATGGCCTATGAATCAAAGGGTCATTCATTTGATTCTCAGTCCAGGGCACATGCCTGGGTTGCGGGTCAGGTCTCCATTAGGAGGCACTCAAGAAGCAACCACACAGTGGTGTTTCTTTCTCTCCCTCCCTTCCCCTCTCTAAAAAATAAATAAATAAAATCTTAAAAAAATAAATAACATGTCATACCTTCAACCATCTTATACTTCTTTCTCTAGAAAAAGAACTTTTAATAATTATATCAATAGATGTTATTGAAGTGGCTTAGATTCTAAATTACAAGCCCCTAACGAATTGGGTGCTTACACTGATTTTTTTCAGAATGTTTTCTGACGTTGACAATGAATCATGGATCTTATGCACTTGCAATACTAAAGTTAGGCAAGGTGCCTCAGAGATCAGTGTGTTCAATCTGTGTTTTCTTAAGTTGACAAATTGAAGAGGAAAAAGGTAAACTGTTTGTCCAAAGATATCCAGGTAGTTACTGACAGAAGCAGGGCTGTAATTTTTTAGAATGGTCTTTGATTATCAGTGAAAATATGTAGTTACCACTTAAAATTTGTGAACTACAGTGTGGTTTCTGTGGTATATAAAAGGCTATATTAATAGAAAATAGTTACTAGAAGTTAACAGGAATCTTTAAGGCCCCAGGTAGATAGACTTGTTTAATTCACTGCCTAATTGTGCATTTTGTTTTCCATTAAGAGTTTGCTTTTATGATAAAAATTGCTCTTGGTTGGCATTCTACCCATCTGTGGTTCCAGTATTAGAATTATGATTCTCTAGGGGTATGCACAAGGCAAAAGATAAGAGAATCCCTGGAGAGGGAGTATATTTTTTGAAACCACACAAGGTATTATTAAAGGGTATTTGTTGTTCAAATAAACCCTATGGAATTTGGAAAAGGTTGAGAGATACTGTTAGAGAGTTTTAAATTAATAAAAGAATCTGATTTAGGAAATTTGAATAAAACAAAGATAAATACAAACAGAGTAATAGTCTTATTTCTAAAAATCTGAGCAGATTCTTAAGAACAGTAGCCAGATTCCCTCACAAGCATTTATTTTACTATTAAAGAACATGAAATAATTCATGCTATTTTCTCTAGCCTCAGAACAACTTTCACCCAATTCAATATAAACAGATTGGTGTACATTGAAGAGAAATGGATGTGTCTTTTTCTTGGAAAGTAATTAAAGGAAAAGATTTCTATAAGTGTTTCTCGATTGTTCAAATTATGGTTATATTTTATGTTTGTAAGAAGTTACCTTTATGTAACTTCCTAAGAATTCTTTTAATGGAAGTGTCTTGATTGACTATAAATATTTAAGCCAACTTCTGGTCAGTTATATGGAGAGTGGTCTTGCAAGTAAATAATTTATTATAGTAATGACTTATATAGTAAAGAAGCACAATATCTGGAAGAAAATTGCCAGGAAAGGTTTACGGAAGCACATGCCATGATTTTTCTAATATATTTGTAAATGTTTATAATTTTAATTGGACAATAAATATATGGTCATGTAAATATTCTTTAGCCACACTGGCTTTCCAACAGTTCAATAACTTTGTTGACCTGTTCTGCTTCAGGGCTTGGTCGGTGTTATTAGTCTGACCTAAAACACTGTTACTCATTCTCTTTGAAGGTTCTTTCCCCTCAGGTCTCTGTTGAAATGCTGTTTCTAGCTATCCAAACCAAAATAGTTTCCCTTGTTATTCTTTCTAATAGTAATACTTTTCTTTCATAGCATCATTATAATTTTATATTGGGTAGCCTTTTTATTATTTGTTTAGTTACATGTTTAATATCTTTTTATTCACCTCTGTTTAGTCTTAGCACTGTGTCTGATACATAGCAGATATTCAATAAATATTTGGTAAAAGAATGACTAACAGCCCTGGCCAAGTAGCTCAGTTGTTTGGAGCATTGCCCTGATACACCAAAATTGCAGGTTCAATCCCTGGTAAAGGTACATATAAGAATCAATTAATGAATATATAAATAAGTGGAGAAACAAATCAGTCTCTCTCTCTTTCTTTTTCTCTCCCCCATTTTTCTCTTTCTAAAAATCAGTAAATTAAAAAAAATAAAAAAATGAACAACACATATAAAACATGTATAATGAGCATTGCTACCCTCTCTTTTTCAAATGCTAAGATCTCTTATAGTTTTTTTAAAGATTTTTGTAATCGTTTTGGTTATTATTTGTGGCTCTTTGTACTGTTGGAAACAGTAGTAATCTTCTAAATGTTCATTAAACTAGTGTGAGATCTATGGTGATGAATAAATATGACATTGTCATTTTACCAATTCAGTTGAATTACTGAATTACAGTATTAGGGAAACTGGCCAAGATGGAGGCATGGATTGATACTCTTCACTTACTTACACACCCAAAAGAAGAATAAGAACCAATTCAAAAACAGAAAACAACCAGAACTGCCAGAAAATCAAGCTGTATGGAAGTCCAACAACCAAAGCAGCTGGCAGACTCGGGAAGGTGAGGTGGTGGTTGGCGGACCAGGCAGGGCCACATTTGTGTGAGGATAAGCTGGGAGGAACAATTGGAGAGCTAACTGTGCAACCCAGGGTTCCAGCGTGGGAAACTATGGCCTCAAAACCTCTGGCTATAAAAACCTGTGCAGATCACTGTGGTGGGAGAAACTCCCAGTGTCACAGGAGAGTCCTTTGGAGAGGCTCAAGAGATGCTGGAATGTATACAAGCCTGCTCACTCACCCGGGAATCAGCATCTGAAAGGGAATAATCTGCTTGTGGGAAGTAAGGAAAGTGATGGAAAATGGGGTGAGAGCCCAGCAAGCATCACTGTTCCCTCTCTGACCCCTCCTCCCCACACAGTGCCACACCCTGGTGAATATGTAAGGCCCGTACCATTACAATGTAACCAGTGTGCCAAGACAAAGAAAGATAGCCCAAATGAAAGAACAGACAAAACTCTAGAAAAAGAACTAAACAACAAGAAGATAGACTCCTATTAGATACAAAGTTCAAAACACTGGTAATCAGTGCTTACAGAAATGATTGAATTCAGTTGCAAAATGAAGGAAGAAATGAAGGCTATACAAAGTGAAATAAAGGAAAATACACAGGGAACCAACAGTGAAGGGAAGGAAACCAGGGCTCAGATCAACAATATGGAACAGAGGAAGAAATAAACATTCAATCAGAATAGAATGAAGAAACAAGAATTCAAAAACATGTGGAGAGGCTGAGGAACCTCTGGGACAACTGTAAATGTTCCGACATCTGAATCACAGGGGTGCCAGAGGAGAAGAGGAAGAGCAAGACATTGAAAACTTATTTGAAAAAATTAATGAAAGAAATCTGCCTTAATTTGGTGAAGGAAATAGACATACAAATCCAGGTCACTCAGAGAGTACTAAACAAGTTGGACCCAAAGAGGGCCACACCAAACACATCATATTTAAATTCCCTGAGGTTAAAGATAAGGAGAGAATCTAAAAAGCAGCAAGAGAAAAGGAGATAGTTACCTACAAAGGAGTTCAAAACTATCAGCTGATTTCTGAAAAGAAAATTTGCAGGCAAGAAGGGACTGGAAAGAAATAGTTCAAGTCATGAAAAGCAAGCACCTACAACCTAGATTACTCTGTCCAGGAAAGGTATCATTTAGAATGGAAGGGCAGATAAAGTACTTCCCAGATAAGGTAAAATTAAAGGAACCCATTATCACCCAGCCCTTATTATCTGAAATGTTAAAGGGACTTATCTAAGAAGAAGATCAAAAACTATGAAAAATAAAATGACAACCAACTCACAACTATCAAAAACTGAACCTAAAAAACAAAAACAAAAACTAAGCCAACAACTAGAATAGGAACAGAATCACAGAAATGGAGATCACATGTAGAGTTACCAGAGGGGAGGGGGAAAGGGGAGAATGGGGGGAAAGGTACAGGGATTAAGAAGCATAATTGGCAGGCACAAAATAGACAGGGCAGATGTTAAGAACAGTATAGGAAATGGAGAAGCCAAAGAATTTATATGCATGACCCATGGACAGGAACTAAGGGAGGTGGGAGGGTGTTGGAGGGAATGGGGGTACTGGGTAGAGGGAGTCAAAGTGGAAAATATAATTGGGACAACTGTAATAGCATAATCGATAAAATATACTTAAAAATAGAAATGTAAATTTAGGGTGTTGATTAGGTAAATGTGAAGTGCTGAAAAATGAAATAGAGGATATTCTGGAGGAGCGAGGTCTGTGGAAGCCTAAAACTCCAGGCTCTCTCAAGTGCTTCCCCCACCCACTGCCCATCAGTAGTTCATATAACTCATTCATAAGGGATACAGCTTCGGAAGGATCAGCTTCTGCTGATCAAGCCTTTTTACCCACAGAAGTAAAGCTAGTGACAGAAAGACATTAAGTTGAGACTAAAGGAGGCATGGGAGCTCATAACTCAAGAATAAAAATGGCAAGGCAATGGACCAGAGTCAAAGTTCATTATGTGATACAACTTTTGGTTCCAGTTACCAGAAAATACAGTTTCCTACCACCAAGTCCGAAAAATAGACATTGATGCTAACAAAGGTGTTAAAAAAATTCCATTGCCAGAAAAATCCCTAGCCTAACAACTAAAGGCTCATGACTGTTCCACCCTAAGGCAATCCCTGATTCTAAATCCTTGTTACCAATAAGAAAAGAACTGTGAAGTTCCCTGGAAGAGAATCTTCCTGAAGCCCTTCTCTGAGATGGCCATGAAAGAGGTATAATAAGGGAAATCTTAAAAGATAATCCTGGAGTAAGACATCCACTGGTCACAGAACCAGGCCAAGGCTAAGGAAGAAACTCAGTAAAGAAATGCTTACGATATTCTATGGTCATATCATCTTTTGTAGTATTCTTACCCAAGGAATATTACTTAGATAAGTACTGTACTTGAGAAGTTACAGACAGCTATCCTATACTTCCTTCACCATTATACAATCAGATATGTTTTAAGGCGTAAGTTGCAGGATCATAAAGAGCAAAATCCAAATTTGATCAAGGTAGATTTCTGAATCATTTCAGGGGAAAAATAAACATCACCCAGAGTTTAGGGAACAATGACTGCAGGACATTCATTCCAGATGCATCATCTGGATAGGACTTTGATTTGTCTCTCATTATGGAGAGGCATAGTACATACATATTTGTTCAAAGTATAACTGGATCTTGTTAAGTAGGAAGATTTTGAAATGATATGTACGGGGACAAAATGTATCTGTGCAAACGCATAAACACAAATGTGTGCTGGTCAGCCAAGAATTGACCCGTTGTAGACACCTGCTCTTGATCCATCCAACATCACCTCCTTTATTTTGGTAGCAGTATAAATAATAATGAGAGCTGGACCTCAATTTACTGACAACACCCTTTAAAAATAAAGTACTTTTAGTTACCTACATTTTGTACAGAGAGCTTGACAACACTGGGGATTTGCTGACTTGGCTTTGTTAAATAGAGAGTGCTCTAAGGACAAGATTCTTTCTTCTTAGAGTTCCATCACCTTATCAGGTACATTCCTGCTGACAACAGGCCTTGCGAAATGTTCAGTACCCAGTGGATACCCAGTGAAAATTAACTGATGATGATGAATTATACAAGCTTTTAAGCTGTTACTTGATCCCAGTATATAACAACTTTCCTGAATAAATGAAGCAACAGTTTGGTATTTAATACCATTATAAACTTCATCTGTCACCTTGATGAGTCTAGCAAATTGCTGTAAAGGCAAAATATGAGGATGGTGGAACTCTA
This sequence comes from Glossophaga mutica, assembly GCA_039655065.1. Taxonomy (NCBI): domain Eukaryota; kingdom Metazoa; phylum Chordata; class Mammalia; order Chiroptera; family Phyllostomidae; genus Glossophaga; species Glossophaga mutica. Next base: position 33,754,813 of record CM077313.1, on the reverse strand, counting down.
GAAATGATTTTTTTTTTTAAATCAAAAATATGACAGTGAAAAGACAGCAAACTCACAGCTATTAAGAACCACACCTAAAACAAAAGCAAACTAAGCAAACAGCTAGAACAGGAACAGAACCACAGAAATGGAGATCATATGGAGGGTTAGCAACAGGGGAGTGGGAGGAGGGCGGGGGGAAGGTACAGAGAATGAGTAGCATAGATAGTGGGTAGAAAATAGACAGGGGGAGGGCAAGAATAGTATGGGAAATGTAGAAGCTAAAGAACTTATGACACAAGGACATGAACTAAAGGGGTGAATGTGGGTGGAAGAGGGTGTGCAGGGTGGGGGGAATGATGGGGGAGAAATGGGACAACTGTAATAGCATAATCAATAAAATATACATCGTAATTACATTAGCCAAGATTAAAATGGAACTCTAGAAATGATTAAAAAAATTCTCTCTGTTATAACAAGAGAATTAAATATTAATTTACAGATAGCATAGTATGTATAGGGAAATTCATAAAAAATATTAGTTAAGTGACCTTTTTAAAAACAGAAAAAAAGTCAGTACCAAAGTTTGTGTGTGTGTGTGTGTAACTTTTTCCTCCTCCTGATAATAAAAGTTAATCTAACTTATTATTTAAGTAGAACTGGATCTCCCTGAGGTTAAAGCAGTGGAAATGCAGATGAAATCTCAGTTAGAAGATATGGAATTAGGCAGAGGAAACTATGAATTGCTACCTGAACATTTCAAAAGTAAATTTATTTCCTGTAGCTTATTCAAAGTGAATCAGAAGGTAAATCTTGTTATTATGAATCCCTGGAGCTTTAAGGTATAGCTCACAACCCTCAGAGTTCATTGGTGAGTATCTGTTAATAGATTTTCACTCTTCAATAAATTCCTTTAATATGTGGCCTGACACAAAGAAACCTTTGTGCTTTAGTCCTAATAATTTTCATTACAGATAAAGTTTCTCTGACATAATTTGAAACTTTAGCACTCTAAGCAAAGTTCTAAGAATTGACTATAAGACAGGGATATTCTTAATTATCATGTTCAACCTTGATGGGAGATCTCGAAGGGTTTACACCATAAGGAGGTTTTGAATAAGCTCCTCATCTGACATAAATAACATTATCCAGGAAAATGGTGCAATAAAGTTTTCTACACCTATGGAGATAGATTCATATACATGAATTTTAAATTCTTTTTTATATGTGAACAAGAGATTACAGCCTAAAAAATGGAAAGACTTCAATATATGAGTTATTAGGAAAAAATCACCCTATTTGGTTATTATTCTTACTAAAGTTATTATGAAATGTTTTTTGAGAATATTCTATAACGCCAGCCACTGTTCCAGCCATAACGGATATTATACTGAACACAATCTACAAACACCTTGCCCTCACAGAGCTTACAGATACTTATTATCTTACATAACTAGAAATCCAAAGATAGGGTAGCTCTATTGTTAATAATTTTGCAGCTTCTATACCCTCACTGTCATCCTCAGTATGTAAACATTCTGATTATGCCCCTCATAGTTATAAGACAAAGTTCCAGATTTCACATCTAGAGATATGACAGCCTTAGACAAGATGGCATTCGTTTCAACCGTCTCTTTAAAAATTAAAATCTCTTTCCCAGAAACCTTCTAGGAGATATTGGTCAGCACTGGTTGGTCACATGATGACCCCAAAACTCCTTTCATGTCTGCCCACAGAACAAACTTTTTTTAAAGGTCTACCCTCTCTCCACAGGATTGGATGCTCCTCTGTAGCAACAAATATGGGATTCATTTATTTGTATATTCACTCAATCAGTATTCTTTATTTAATTAAATTTATTGGAGTGACATTGGTTAATAAGATTATATAGGTTTTAAATGTATACTTCTTTGATACATCTTCTGTCACCATATATTTGGTCCCCTGTACCACCCCTTATCCCTCCTCCCTTTGGTAACCACCAAACTGTTGTCTGTGTCAATGTTTCAGTTTTATATGAATGAAATCATATGGTTCAGTGAGCATTTAAGTGCTAGATCCAACTGCTCAGCACTTTTGAATAGCTGCTCCAGCATCTAGAAGAATGGTCATTTAGAAGAATCAGTGAAGAAACAATAGAAGGAAACAATAATAACCATTCTGCACCTCACAAATTCAATTATTTAAATAAATCTTAATACTGCATATTGCTAATCCAGAAAGTGAACAAGGGAAACAAGCACAATTGCCTTCTCCCTTACCTCCCTGATAATGACTTCTATTTAACCTAGATGATTTTTAGAACCTCTGGCAGATATGGTCATTCTCCAAACCCCCAAACTATTTCACACATATTGTGTAACTAAAAGGCCAATTAATATTTGTAATACCAGCAGTGGCTGATCCTTCCGAAGCTGTATCCCTTATGAATGAGTTATATGAACTACTGATGGGCAGTGGGTGGGGGAAGCACTTGAGAGAGCCTGGAGTTTTAGGCTTCCACAGACCTCGCTCCTCCAGAATATCCTCTATTTCATTTTTCAGCACTTCACATTTACCTAATCAACACCCTAAATTTACATTTCTATTTTTAAGTATATTTTATCGATTATGCTATTACAGTTGTCCCAATTATATTTTCCACTTTGACTCCCTCTACCCAGTACCCCCATTCCCTCCAACACCCTCCCACCTCCCTTAGTTCCTGTCCATGGGTCATGCATATAAATTCTTTGGCTTCTCCATTTCCTATACTGTTCTTAACATCTGCCCTGTCTATTTTGTGCCTGCCAATTATACTTCTTAATCCCTGTACCTTTCCCCCCATTCTCCCCTTTCCCCCTCCCCTCTGGTAACTCTACATGTGATCTCCATTTCTGTGATTCTGTTCCTATTCTAGTTGTTGGCTTAGTTTTTGTTTTTGTTTTTTAGGTTCAGTTTTTGATAGTTGTGAGTTGGTTGTCATTTTATTTTTCATAGTTTTTGATCTTCTTCTTAGATAAGTCCCTTTAACATTTCAGATAATAAGGGCTGGGTGATAATGGGTTCCTTTAATTTTACCTTATCTGGGAAGTACTTTATCTGCCCTTCCATTCTAAATGATACCTTTCCTGGACAGAGTAATCTAGGTTGTAGGTGCTTGCTTTTCATGACTTGAACTATTTCTTTCCAGTCCCTTCTTGCCTGCAAATTTTCTTTTCAGAAATCAGCTGATAGTTTTGAACTCCTTTGTAGGTAACTATCTCCTTTTCTCTTGCTGCTTTTTAGATTCTCTCCTTATCTTTAACCTCAGGGAATTTAAATATGATGTGTTTGGTGTGGCCCTCTTTGGGTCCAACTTGTTTAGTACTCTCTGAGTGACCTGGACTTGTATGTCTATTTCCTTCACCAAATTAAGGCAGATTTCTTTCATTAATTTTTTCAAATAAGTTTTCAATGTCTTGCTCTTCCTCTTCCCCTTCTGTCATCCCTATGATTTGGATATTGGCACATTTGGAGATGTCCCAGAGTCTTATTCTTTTCTTGTTTTTTTTTTTTTTTTTTGAATTCTTGTTTCTTCATTCTATACTGGTTGATTGTTTCTCCTTTATCTTTTAAATTGTTATTTTGAACCCCAGCTTTCTTTCCTTCACTGTCGATTCCCTATAGATTTTTCTTTATTTCACTTAGTATAGACTTCATTTCTCCCCTTATGCATTTGCTGAACTCGATGAGTTCTCTGAGCATCCTTATCACCAGTGTTTTAAACGCTGCATCTGATAGATTGGCTATCTCCACTTCGCTGTGTGTTTGTTTTTTCTGCAATTTTGATCTGTTCTTTCATTTTGGCCATATTTCTTTGTCTCTTTGATTTGACATTCTTCCTGTGTTTCTTTCTGTGTATTAGGTAGAGCTACTTTGACTTCCTGTCTTGGTACACTTGTTATGTTGTAGAGGGTGGATCCTTAGGTATTCATCAGGGTGGGGCAACCCACTTTGCCAGTTTGTGGTGCTATATTTGGGGAAGGGGTCATAGAGGGAACAGTATCCCTTGCTGGGCTTACCCCTTTTCCAATAACTTCCCCCACTTCCATTATGCTTCTGGCACCCTTTTAGCTGCTGCCCTGGTGCTGAATTTTCAAGTGGGTGGGTTTTCATACGTTCCAGGACTGTGAAGGTCCTTTAAATGGACTCTCCTGAGAGACTGGCTGTTTTTTTCCTGCCACCCCAGCCCTCACAGGTTTTTACAGCCAGATGCTATGAGGCTTTATTTTCCCAGGGCTTAACCTTGAGCTGAGTGGCCTGTGGCTGGGATCAGATGTTCCCTAGGTGTCCCTCCTGCTAATTTTATCTTCCATGTGAATGCTGGACTGCCCACTACCACCTTGCCACTGCCACACCATGTCTTCTCTGCTCTGGCTCTTGGTCTCCACCGGTCCTACCTGTCTAGGTGAATATTTCTTCTTTAAATCCTTGGTTTTCAGACTTCCCTTCAGTTCGATTTTCTGGCAGTTGTGGTTGTTTTTTGTTTTAAGAGTAGTTGTGATCCTTCTTATGTTTGTGTGAGGAGGTGATGTGTGTCTCCCTATGCCTTCATCTTGGCTGGAGCACTAAATTTAGACCATAAGAATCTGGCTGCTGAAATTCAGCTAACATATACAGCTATCTGAACTTTATGGTTCTATGTCATTGGCCAGAGCTGTTGTTTATGGTTCTAAATATATCTGTGAACTGCAGAAAGGCAGTGCAGATCTTGTTCTATTCACCAAGGCCTGCACCCAGGTAAGGATGGCTATTTGAAATTTGTCAGTACAGAGAAGAGTACCTTCTTGGATTTACACAATTTCAAACTTATTTGACTATTGCTGGTTAGGGCTATGTTGCTTCTAGGTAAAAACAACTTTCTGTAATAAAAGTTGCCTACTTTTTTTTAGCTGGCTTTTCATTTTACCTTGGCCAGTTGGAATGGAGTTTGTTCTTTTATTGTAACAGCTACTGAAAGCAATAAGACATGCAATACTTTGATATGTGAGCAGTTTTCTACAGAGTTACCCGAAAGCACCAGTCTTAAATACATCATGCGTGTGTCCCAAGGACTGATGGTAGCTCATTTTCATTAAGTACTTTACTAGTGTTTCATAGTATCCACTGATTCTCTAGGCAAGGAGGGAGCAATCCCACTGTCCCCATTCTTACCTTTTCTTAGTATCACATCTTGGCCTACTGATGCTGGTTACTGTATTAGATAGGAGTTATTGATTTCTAGGGTTTTGACTTGTGTCTTTGCTTTACCAGAGAGCTCTTATCACATGGAGGAGTGCTAATGTCACCAAACGCAGATCTAGATTCTAGGACCTATATCAGAAAGCATTTCTTCATCTATTCAAGTGTGTTAATGTATATATTATGTTGAAATCCAAGAGCACTACATGCTTCTTAATGGGGGGCCTGCTTACATGCTTTGTGGTCTTTGAAAGCTGTAATCAGTATATAAAGTCTCTGGGTGAATTCTCAAGTTCCCAGTATTTGGAATTGTCAGTGTATGCTTTTCATAGCTCTTATCTACCCTATTTTTACTGTAGTATACATTGCTCATTGTTTGTAGACAATACTTGAATGTGTTGTATTCACACCATGATACACAATCAGGTGCTTTTTAAATGACTACTTAAAAATAAAAACTAATAATTATTTTTCATTGTTTCCTATAAAATTTATGACGAAAAACTAGCAAGTTTGAAGAAATGCCTAACTGAAAGTCTAAAGATGGATATATGAGTAGTAGCTACTGAAACTTCTTACGTTGCTACATATTGTTTTGAGAATTCTGAGGAAAGCTTTTGTTTGTTGAAACTAATGCAGTAACAGTAGGGCTTTTCAAACTTTTGCTTGCATGCTAACTGATTATTCAAAAGATAAAAGAAATGCCTTTAATACTTTAAAAACATTTATTTGTCCTAAATATGCCCATTATTACCAATGAAAAAACTCAGGAGTGACTCTTCAAAAGACAATGAAGATATTATTATTCCTTGTAAAGTTACCATATCATAAAAATTTCAGTATGTAAAATAGTTTTCTGGAAGATGGTTGCTTTGTGCTTTTTTCCAATTGAGTTAATACATTTTCTGTCATACAAAAACACTGTTTAGGGTATTTATTTATTTCTGTAAAATACAGGTACATATACATTCATTTACATATACTTATGGAGTTATAAATAATTATAAGCAGAGGCCAACTTTGTCAGTTGAATCAGAGAATAAAGGATATCATGGCAAATGCAAATCCCATATTCTCTGTGGTATATATGGGAGGGCAGCATGATCTTTTAAAATATAAATAAAACATGTAGACAGCAATCCATAATGAAATCTGCTAACTTAAACTGACAATATTCTGTTCTCAAATATATGACTGGTAGGCTCATATAATCCAGATAAATTAACTGAAAACTATTGTGTGTAGTAGCTGGCATTAAGTAAGGCCAAACTTGTCCTTCACTTAAGGATAAAAACAAGCATTAGAGTAAAATTACACTAGGAGAAGAGATGATAAAGACTGTTATTCATTGATTTACTGTCTGGTATTTTTTTTTTTTTTAAGATTTGCATGTATTACTTTTCAGTAAATACAATTGGTTGATCTGGGTGGTTCAGCTCAGTGGATTGAGTGCCAGCCTACAAACAAAAGGGTCACTGGTTCAATCCCCAGTCAGGGTGCATGCCTGGGTTGTGGGCCAGGTCAGGTCCCAAGTAGAGGGCATGCACAAGGCAACCACATGATGTTTTTCTCCCTTCCTCCCTCCCTTCCCTTTTCTAAAAATAAATAAAATCTTTTTAAACAAGAAAAAATACCCGTTGCTTTTTTTAGTTTTTGTTTTACTTTTCTTTGAAGTTGTTTTTTTTTTTTTTTTTCTGAAAAAGGAAAGGTAGTTTGTGTATTTGTTTGGAACTTACTCATTTTCAAAAAAGGTTTTGGGTTGATATATGGTGGGAAACCATGGTAACACAATACAAAATAAAAGGAAAATGGTAAAGCAGATAGGAATGTGAAAAAAAATTAGGTAGGGTAGTATAAGGGAAAAGGAAAAACATTCATGGAACTTGGAAGTTAAACCAACCTATACCCATAAGGTATAGGTTGGTTTTTCCTCTTATTTACCAGTGATGATCATAATGCCCAGGGAGATGAGATAAGTTTCTGAAGTTCACAGAACCGGGGAATACTGACCCTAGAATTCAAACCCTAGTGAGTCTTGTTCAAAGCCTGTGCATGTCCCACCACCTGTTGTTGCTAGTCTTGAGGAAAACAGTTGTGCGCAAATTGCTCCTGATATAAAAGTGATGAACTTGTCTAGTTTGCTTGAGACTATTCTGGTTTTAAAACTGAAAGTTCTGCACCCTAGTACCTCCTTTTGTCCAGAGCAAAGCTAGATGGTTGGCCACCTACCTAACTTCCTCCCAGCCATGGAAAGAAGAGAAAGTTGAGGGCGTTAGAAAGTTTTCTTCAAATGGCAGTACAGCCGAGTACTTTTCTTCCAAACTACATAATGCATCATCTTCCCTCAATGATAATTAGCTCCTGCATTGTAAAGCTGAGTTGCTGCTTTCTGAGCTCTACCACAGGCTGTGGATTTGGTGGCAGTCTTTATCCTGCTATTAATATATTGTGGGTTTTTTTTTTTCATAGTGCATGTGGTATGTACCCAAATGATTTTTGGGTCATTTCGGCTATGAGTAGTTTAAGTATTTATATGTATATATACCGTACCTATTTGTCAAAAGGTCCTGGTAGAAGCTCTTAATGTTTCCTAAATGAATCCCAGTGTTAATCCCATGGGTAAATAAAAGTTTATTTTTTATGTAATAGTATGAGGTGATCATTCTACATCAGCGAGAGGCTCTCCTTCCCGCTGACATGCGGATTCCTTCTGTTTGTCTTCTGTAGCATCTCTTAAGATATTTCCCTCATTTGTGGTCAGAGCCAGGTTGTTGCCAAGGGCAAGAAAGAAAGCATGGAGGGGGCATACTCATGCCCAAAGGTTTAGGATTAGAAGTGGCAGAAATAAATTTCTGCTGTCATTACTTCAGATCTAACGTGGATACATGGCTGAACCAAACTGCAGGGAAGGCTGGGAATGGGTTAGCCAGGTGCCCAGGACAATGCAGGGAATGGATGTGTGGAACAGCTAGCAGTCTCCAGCTCTAGGCTTGAATTAAATATGTTTAAGTACTTTCTAAATGCTTTTTTTAATACAGGAAAATGATCTCTTCAAACAATTTCTAAAGTTTTATCCTCTTGTTTTGGGAAGAAGCGCCTCCAACCCCTGCTACCCAGGGATTTCTTTTGCAATGATGAAAACTGTATTACTATTGAAATCCTATTAGGTGTGCAATATCATCATAAGAAAGTTCCCTCCATTCTGCAAATTCCCAGTCATGTAGTCACAAGATTTGATTGGTATCCTCAAATTGGTCAATGTACAAAAAAAGTCACAATTCCAAAATATGTTTCAATATATTAATATATACAGTAAATAAAATGAAGGTGGAAAATACAATATATGATAAAAGAGTCCAGAAGTTCAATAGATGAATAAAAATGTTCAAGAGGTAAATAAAATTTTCTGAAGTCTTTTGGAGTAGAACAAATGATACAGAGGTAGAAAATGCCAGAAGCTTCCAGACTGTGTAAGCATTAGGATGCAGGGGCCACTCAGGGTCTGCCTACTGAGAAAGGTTTGCATCAAACTGATAAACAGAGTTGTCCATTAGCACATATATTTTAGCTGATATTAGCCTAAATTTACATTAAAACAATAAATAAAATAATTTTATTATATTTGTGCATATTGAAGTAATTTAAAGCTTTATTTATACATGCATACTATATATATTTATATAATAAAGCTGTTTTAAATATATATGTATGTACATAAAATCACTACCATTGTGTGTTTGTATGTGTTCATGTTTATCTCATAGTAACTATAGAGTAGCAGAGTTACTGGGAACCCACTAAAAGCTTGTAACTCTCCTTGGGAAGAGTAATTCAGTTTCTAGTCATTTCCTACCCCCACCCTCGCTCCCATATTTTATTTAGATCATTTTGTTACTAATAATTTTAAATCCTAAGCATTTAATTTCGATTTTGTGTATGTGTACAATAACCATTTTAACTAAATGGCATAACAATTCTTTTATAACTTTATTAAATCTGATTTATCTGAAGAGACCAGCAACTGTGGATGTGTTGCTCATGGTAATAGATTATATGCTATATCAAAATGTTGCTTTTGTTGCTTCTCCAACAGGTGTAGTTTTAAGTATGGTTAATACTAAGCTACAATATCACACGTATAAAAATGTTATCAAAAGAAGTTTATGCTGTTGACTCATTACTCCCATATTTATTGTTATTACTGAAAATCACTAGATCTAATTCTATTGGTTTCCTTCCAGACTGAACCTAGAAAGCACAGTATTTCTTAAGTCATTTGTAACTATTCACTGTGGATATTAGAATTACAATCATGCTTCATTGTATGAGCAACGATTTAAAAAATTCTTTACACATATGGTAAGCAGGAGACCGATGCTATCCAGGTTTGAAGATGCTGAGTGTTCATATAACTGGTATTTAAATTTTTGATGTGAATTGCATTTGTTACCGAATATCAAGAATATGTTATTTTGCTTATATAGAGTAAGTTCAAAATGGGGTCTTCTGTAGAAGCACTTATCCTGTTTAGAATGATATAACAGAAGCCTGAATGTTCATATATCAAACAAAATGCCAGCGTTCTATGGAAAATAGGTGTCAAAAAGTTTCTTTGTATCACTAACGCATGTGATTATGTAGTACAAAATGCAGAGTTTGTAAAATTTCTTGAATATACAGGCAAAAAATGAATAATTCAAAACAACTCATAAGTTTTACATTCTATTGTCCCTTTATAACGCAGGCAGAAGATAGCAGTATGCTCCCAATAGAGCTGATTTTGCACAAGTTACACCTCTGAAAATGCCAGATGGTCTATGGTCTACTTTTGAGAGCTGTCACATATGTAAAGATTTGAAAAAAGAAAGACAGCTGAATGAGAGCAGTGGATCGTTAAAGGGAGAGTGAGGGTCCCTAGGCATCGCTCGTGTTTTAAGAAGCATTGTGTCATTCCCATATTAGCATGTTTTTTTTTTAAAAGCCATACACAACTTTTACACAATAAGAAAAAGAAATCTGTTTAAAGTCAAGTAGTTATGGTTTAGTCAGTCAGATATTTTTGTTCTTTCTGAAATAAAAAAAATCATTCTTCCTACTTGGTTTTAGTTGTTGTTATTATTATTTTAAATCCTCACCTGAGGATATGCTTATTGATTTTAGAAAGAGAGGCAGGGAGAGAGAGAAAAAAAATAACACTGATGTGAAAGAGAAATGATTGCCTTCTGAATGCACCCTTACTGGGGATCAAATCTGAAACCTAGGTACGTGCCCTTACTAGGGATGGGACCCACAACCTTTTGATGTATGAGTTGGTGCTCCAACCAACTGAGCCACCCAGCCAGGGCAATTGTTATTTTACTGTAAGATTCAGGTGTCACCCATGAATAATTATCAATGAAATTAAAATAAATGTCTCTTGAGATAACCAATATATCTAGGGTTTATCCAGTTTTGTTTTGACATATGTACTGCATGCATCTGACAGAATCATATAACTAGGGAAGTTTTAATGTTAAAAACAATGAAAAACTAGAATGAGGAGATAATACTTGGTTACCTGACCATAAAACTATAGTAAAAATAATTAGGTGACAGTGAAACAAAAATTAAGGTACTATAATTTATCTGCCAACAGAAATAGATGTCATTTTGAAGACTGAGATGTAGATAAATGATTACAGATATGTTTGAATATCACTCCAGCCATACCCAGTAATTTGCCTATAGTCAATTTTGATAGTAGAAAAGGTCAGATCTGTCAGTTTTAGAATTTGATGGCAAGACATAGTTGTCTTTTACCATCTTTATTTTTATGTATTGAGAGTGTTTAACTATTACCTAGTGATTTTAAATTTATCTCGGATTATGGAATATGACAAGACATTTTTGATAAGAAATCTCCCCAGCATTGGTCAATGACATTTCAACTTAACCAAGCTCTCAGATTGCTTGAATTAATTCTTTTCAGAAAAAAAAAGTGGCCCTGTATGTTCCATTTATTGGTGAAATTACTGGAAAGTGCTCTGAAAAGAGCACCAAATGAGGTTTAACTGCCTTCTTTGGCATTTCTTTAAATAAATATGTATAACTAGCTTTACGTTTAATAGCAGTCATTAGGATGTCATTCCCATTGATACAAGAAGTTACAGGAGAGCATATTAATCTCTAGATCAAAAGATTACTCACCCATAAAAAATAGATCTGTTGCAGATGCCTTGATTGCCAATTTTAGTTATATGAAGGGCATCTATATCTTTTAAACAGAGAAGTAATCCTTTCTTCTTTTTTTATCTTTTATCAGCAGTTGTGAGAAAAGTAAAATATTTTGATATATTTTACAACCATTATTTGGTGTTATTCACAAATATTTAATTTTTGATAATTGTTCTCCTTTGTTTATTATTGAGTAACTTAAAAACTACGAGATTCATCTATTAGTTTTATAAATCAGGCATTAAGGGTATGAGAGCATACTTTTGCTTAAGTATGCTTAAGCAAAAAAAAATCAGTTTGTTTTTTCCTTGAAATCTGTACATTCATGAGTAGAATATTTTGATATATTAAGATGTTTATCTTCAAAAGACATAGGATATGGAACAAGAACAGACATAAACAATACGTCCTAAAGACATTCTTAAATGCAAATTGCCTTCTTTATAAAAAATATATGCTAAGCCCTAGCTAGTTCCCAGATCACATAAAATCAATCCCTTTTAAACATTATATGGTTTTGCATACAATAGGCTCTCTAAGTTGAAGAGTTCTTAGTATTTCGACTTAATTTACATTTTATAAGTGTTCATAATTATAAATTGAAAAGAAGACTAATTATATAGCAGTTTTAGATTCTGAAATTCTAGGAAATTATAAAAGGCTAAATTTTGACAGTAATGGTTTTTGTTATTACTGTTGTTTTTAACTGAAATGCTTTGATTGATAGCATTGGTTAGGAGCTATACAATCAAGATAAATGTTGATTTTAATAATCTCATTATTTAACCAGTATAAAAAAGTAACCCTTTCTGGGGAGATTAGAGCTCTTAGCTGCAAAACCAGAAATGATTTTAGCTAATTTAAATAGAAAATAAATCTATTAGCAGCACAGAGACTCTCAAGAGTTACACAGCTAAAGATCATGCCCCTACATTCAACCGAGCTTCTCTAAAGTAAACCTCACTGATGTGTTTTTGGCCCATGGGTCTGCTAGGGATTTAACCCCATAATATTTCAAACACTGAACCCCATAATGTTTCTCCAAATTGTCTAGCTTTGATACCTGAATCCATTCTTCTTTTCCTCTTAGTTCAAAAGATAATTCAGTAGTTTACCATTATCGGGGATAGTGAGATAATACTTTTGTGTCTCTGGCACACATAAGAGGACCTGGTGCATAGAAAATCGTCTACTTTTGCTGTTAAATGAGTGTTGAATTACTTATTCAGATTTCTAACTTCAATTTTGTTAAAAAACAAAACATTTTTTCTTCTTTTTTTAATATCCCTGTGTAATGTTGCCTTTGATGACCCCCTTTCTCATTCTCCCTTTTAGTAAGGATGCTTTCCCTATATTTATCCATTACTATTTATGTTATATATTTTGTTTATTATTACTATATATACTTATTCGTGTTTTAGTTTCTCCTTTCATTTTTAGTATCATGAGTAAAATTCAAAAAAGTCTATTACTGAATGTATTTTATTTTAAAATCTTAATTTATTTTTTAACCTAATAAACTTTTCCTGCTGTTTAACTTAGCCCAACCTCAGCGCTTGCCTCAGCTTCTAACTTCAGCACAGGAACCAAGTGAAGAGGAAATAGACAAGATAAAGGACTGCCACAAAAGTCTGAGCAATGGAAACGGAATTCACCATGGGGCCAAAACTATATCTGCAGATAGTCGAAGACTTTCAGCTCCCGTTTCTCAAAAAATGCATAGGAAAATTCAGTCCAGCTTGTCTGTAAATAGTGATATCAATAAGAAGAGTAAAGTAAATGCTGTCTTTTCCCAAAAGCCAGGCTCTTCACCTGAAGGTAAGTTTGAGATACATACATATTTTATTTGATGATGTGTAAAATCCTATTCACTAATATTTAATAATTATTTGATCAAGTAAACATAAATGAAGAATCTTGCTTACCTGTCAGACAAAAGGGAAATTTGGTAAAATGCAGCATAAATCCCCAAAGGAGAGCACAGGCTGTGAAAGCAAGCATTGGCAGCTGACATCCTGCTTTTAGATTATTGTCTTCTTCAGTGAGTAGTCATTAGTTTATATATAACTACTTCTTTTTAAAAACCACATTTAAAAATATGAATGCAACATTGTGGTGCCACATGAATGTATGGGAGTATTTTTTTCTGTTTCTGGTGTAATGTTATTATGTGGTTTAGAGATAAGTTTACTTGCTTGCAAATCAGTTCTTAAATATGCAAAACAAAACCAGAAAAAGATTTGGTAATTTTTATCTTCTTGCCAAGGAGTGGGACCAGTAATCTGCGTTGCTTGACTGACCAGCATCTTTCAGCTACCCTGCCCCATTCCAAGCTCACTGTGGTCTGGTCTTTAGCTCCTCTCAGGAACTAATTATTACCTCTTTGACTCTGTCTCATCCTGCCCTTGGCCAGGTTAAAGTCAGGTTAAATACTATGAACCTGAGAAAGTTTTTCGTTATTTTAACACAAGTCCATGTCATGACATGTGTTTATAACTTAGACTTTTTAATTTTTTATACAAATGGCTTTCTGTATTACATTAAAAAAGGAACAGTCTCCCTCATATTTAGGATTCCAGATTTCTCCTAACATATCCATGTTCTTCTGTTCTTCCTCTCTCCACTTTAATCGTTCTTAAGCATGAAAACACTCAAATATTCTATTATATATACACATATATATCTTTTTAAAGATTTTATTTATTTATTTATTTATTTATTTATTTATTTATTTATTAGGTGGGAAAGTAGGGCAAAAGAGGGAAAGAAATATCACAGTGTGGTTGCCTCTCATGTGCCTCCCACTGTGGACCTGGCCTGTAACACAGGCATGTGCCCTGACTGGTCATTGAACTGGTCACTCTTTGGTTCTCAGGCCAGCACTCAGTCCACTGAGCCACACCAGAAAGGGCTGTATATTTATTTCTTATTCCCGTTGCCTTTCTATTTTAATTGCCATGGAATTTTAAATACAGGAACTTCTGTGGATGCTTCTGTGAAGTTGGCCATGCTTATCCATAGAGATAAATTGAGTTGTAAATAGAAAATTGTATAGAGAGTTACCAGTAATGAGTAGGAGAAAGGATATTACATTTTGGGTACAGGTGCTCAAATTCAACTGAGGTAAAGTGTTAGGTTGATCAAATGATATGATAATAAATGGTCTGCGTAGTTCCAGGTCAGTGACACTACTTTCCAAACTAATTAGATTGAAAAGGACATGATTGACACTTTAAAATTAGTTTCACATGTTAGCTACATGGTCATCTCTGAAGCATAGGTAGGCTGTTAACTAAACTGACTCTCCAAGGAGTTGGGCAGGCAATGCAATTTTCTTTAGAGGATCTTCATTTTCAGGTGATTGGGTGAAATAATTGAATTCAATTGAAATCCACTTGTTTTTTTTACATTTAAATTTACTTAGTATATCGCTGTCCTCTTATTTTTCATTTGATATTTACTTATAAAAAATAGTAGCACTTACATATCGATCCAACTTAAAATTGCTTATGAAATTTTTATAAGGTTTGTTATTATTTGCTTACTTTCAATATCATGTATGAATTTATTTCTGATGTAAGAATGCAGCTTCCTAAGCAACATAGGAAGGAAGAGGAAAATCAATAGTATATAAATGAAATATAGTTCTGTAATTCCGGTTCTTTTCCCTCTCTCTTTTCCTTTCTTTGTTTCCTCTTCTCACATACACACTCACACTCATGGCCCACCACAAAGATATGGATGAGAGAAGTCCCTTGTAATCCTGATATTATCACAAAATCTGTTGCAGTTTAGGTTGTGGGGGTGTGAGAAGTATGAAGCACAAATGAAGATGATTAAAAATACTATACAGTATTCTATCCCCAACTTTGCCGTTAGGCTATAGAATTTAGCCAGTTGTAAGTTTATTTTATTTTGAGTGCTTAAATCTAGATGAAAATTCCATTGTCCTAGTTCACATTGTCTCAGATGTGTTCATGCTTTTGCTGCTCTTTAAGGTCATGACCTAAATTTTTTTTTGTTTCTTCTGATTTTCAGTTTTAAAGTTAAGTTTATTTTCTTGGCAATGCACTGTAGTTAAACAAACAAACAAACACATGGGAAAAAAAAAAACAAGCATAGAACTGGTAGATGGGAAATGAAAAGGAAAACATTCTCAGCTCTGCCATCAGATAGCTGGGAGACTTGAGTTTCCCTGGGGCTTCTTTTTCTATAAAATGGTATGAATATGTGGATTAGAAATCTCCAAAGTAAGTTTCAGTTCCAAGATTTTGTGCTGCTGTCTTTATAGCAAAGCTGCTTTGCTCTACAGACAGGTCTTTTGCTTTACAGACTGTGTGGGATGCTTGGTTTGGAAGAAATATGATACCTGTGGAATAGAATAGGGCAACAGCAGAAATGATTTTGATGACATAGCATCTGGATTTCAGGAGGGCTCTATTTCAGAACAGCAAGTCTTGAGCAGGCTTGGTTTGTTACACTAATAAAAATGGATATAAATTATTTTTTAAAAAGCAATAATAATGGGGAGATTTAATAGCTAGAATTTTCTCAGTTCCATGTTTGTCTGTTTTACATTTTTCTTAATTCTTCATTATCCATATCTGTTCTTACAGCAAAATAAGCAAACAAGTAGTAAAATAATATTTACTGAGAACCTCAAAAATCAGCTGACCATGCCCAGTTCGACAATGTGTGTTTTTTTTGTGAATAAATGATGATCGTGGTTATGCTCTTCATATTGCACATAAATAATATCGACAAGTAGAGGAACATTTTGTGGTTCAGATGATATAATTAGTATTTAGTCATTTCATAGCATTTCAGTAAGAGCCCTAAGGACTTCTTTGCTGATCATGTTTGGAAAATACTGCTAAGATTGGGCCTGTTGCTTATAAAAAGGTAAAGATTGACCCATACACATAATTGAGACAGTGAGTTGGTGACATGTGATAATATGTTTAAACTGTGGATTGAGTACACATAGACACATAGACATGTGCTCCATCGGATTCTTTTTTTAAGCTGTCTTGATTCGTGTAGTTACTTAGATTTATACTATGTACCAAGTGTTGTTCTATTTTGCTCATATGAACTCATTTAATCCTCCCAGCAGCACTGTAATGCTATGAACTATATGTAATTATCTAATTATAAATGAGGAAACTGAGGCACAGAAAGGTTAATTAAAACAATCAAAGTCAATTGGTAAATGATAAAATTGAGATTTAAACCCAGATAATTCTGAATCCACAATCTGTGCAACTAACCACTATTTTGCCTTTTTAAAGTCCTCTGGGAAAAGGATAATTTACTAGCCATTCCAACATCATATTGGATGTTAGTGTTACAGCTGTGGGTGAGGCAGGGATCTTCTTATTATTATAAATTTGCCTTCTCGAAGCCCTTCTATCCAAATTTTTAAAAACATTTCTTATACCTCTACCCAGTGTTTGTTTTCTTCCCTACTAGACTCTAAATTATTGAAAGACTGGACTGAGTCTGAGTCAATTTTTTTCTTTTTTCAATTTATGGTGATACCTAGTATGTTAGCTTCATAGACTTTCCCTGGAGTTAGTAAGCAATACAGTATTTTAACTAGCACTGAAAAATAAATGTGTGCTTATATTCATTTAAAAAAATGTTCTTTTGAAAAGTACATTTTATATAGTAGAGGGGTAAAATACCATGTGAGAAAATATAAAGGTTTTTAAATTAGTAGGGTTCTACTTGTTTTTCTTAATTAAATATTTTCATACATAATTCTGATTGCATCACCCATGTGTAGAGTTTTGAAATTAAATGTTTAAGATTCTTGACCTTTGAAATGATTATAGTATAATTTCTTTTCCTTTTTTAAAAAAGATTTTATTTATTTACTTTTTTAGAGAGAGAAGAAGGGAGGGAGAAAGAGAGTTAGAAAAACATCAATGTGCAGGAGATAAATTGATCAGTTGCCTCTCACACACTCTCACCTGAGAACCTGGATGCAACCCAGGCATGTGCCCTGACTGGGAATCAAACTGGTAACCTTTTTGTTCACAGGCTGGCATTCAGTCCACAGAGCCACATCAGCCAGGACAGTATAATTTATCTTCAACAACATTGAAATTGCCAAGGGTTTTCATTATATTATTTTCTTATCATAGGAATGACAAATCCTAACACATTTTAGGTGTGCCAGTTATTTTGTAAAAATTAAGTTTCAACAAATATATTTTTAGAAGAGATTGTTGCTTTTTAAGGAATATTTGATAATTTACACTCCATGTTGATAGATTTAGTATTTATAGTGAAGTGCATATCCAATCCCAGCAGGACATTGAACTCAAATGTTGAACAACAGAGTCAGGAACATTTCATACATAGCAATATCTAGGATCGGGCACTTTTTTAATTACACAGAGGTAGTTATGCTAGTTATCAGAATGTAGACTCTGGAACAAGTGTGCTTCATTGTGAAAATTGGCTTTACTGACCAGTGATGTGTCCTTGGGTAGATTTCTTAACTTCCTTATACGTCAGTGTCTTATCTGTAAAATGGGGATGTTATTAGTACCTACTTCACAGCATTGTTGTGAAGAGTACTTTAATTGACAGTACATTCAATTGAGTTAGAACACAGCCTGGTCCAGATGAAATATTTGAAATGTTAGTTTCTGTTTTCATCATCATCATTAAAGAACACAGAGGGAGGGGTCAGGAATATTAGCTTCCTGGAGAAGGCAATGCCTGGATAGAGACCTGAAAGATAAGATTAGGTTGGAGTTGAGGGAAGCATTCAAGACTGAAGTGATCTTATGAAATAATGTGTTTTATTCAGAGAACCATAAACTATTTGTTGTTTCTGAGAAGCTGAATTAGGATAAATGAGACTGGAAAGGCAAGAAAGAAACAGTCCAGGGCATGCCCTGTATTTGGAAGCTATGTAGCCAGGTATATATGACTTCTCAGAAGGACATCATTTTAATTTTTTTTGTTCTTATTAGAGGACATTTATTATTATTATTTTTCATTGCTTTTCAAGAGAGAGGGAGAGAGGAAGGAAATGTGAGAGAGAAGCATCGATTGTTTGCCTCCTCTATGTGCTATCCTCTATGTACACATTTGGACCAGTGGGTCACAAGAACCTTGCCCAGACTGGGGATTGAACCCACAACGTAGGCATGTGTCCTGACCAGAAATCAAGCCCACAGCCTCTCAGTTATGGGATGATGCTCCAACCAACTGAGCCACAACAGCCAGGGCTCTGAATCATTTTATATCTAGTATCATTTGTAGGTCTTTGATACATTGTATTTTCTTTTCTCTCTATAATGCAGAAATTTCTTAGATCAATTATGTAAGAACTATTACCATAAATAAAACCAGTGCATTGGTTTTAGGCTTGTTGACCTTTGGATGCTAACAAGCTCTTTAGGAAGCCTTTGAACCTATGGAGGGATTTAAGCCCAACCCTCAGATTTTACCTGTTCTCTCTCAAGTCCCTTTTTAAAAACTATTCCCTTGACTTCTAGCCTGTATGATATTTCTCTTTCTCCTTTAGACTTCTCTCACCTTTCTTTTTAGTATATTTACCCTGTATTCAGAGTGTAGACGTTTTTTACAACATCCCACAGAAACAAGCATCATACCCTCAGTAGGGAGGAGGACAGCCATAGATCTGTGGGAGACAGACTGGGTGGGGTGCACAGCTTTCAAAGGGATGTGCCATAATTGTGAAGGATAGTTTGAAAAGCCCACTAGGTGATCAGCCTATGTCTCGCCCCCTTCTTCCTTGAGAATCACTGGTATAAAATGGTAAAAATATATTTCCTTGACCTTATAGCTTCCTCTTCTCTCATCATCTGCAAACCCTGACCTAACTCCTTGATCTTGAAATTGTGCCTTTACTGTAATGCTTAGAGTTCCTGGCACACATAGTTAAGTAACACAGCTGAATGCCTTTGCTTCTTTTTAGACTGGGTTGTTCTCATAATTTTCCTTGCCTTCTTGATCTTTGATTTTCAGAACTGAACTCAGGTATCATATTCTGATGCTCCAACTTCAGGCAAATTGCCCCTATTGTACCTGCCACATATGAAATGGTACTGACATTTATCTGTTTTTCTGCACTAAAATGTAATCTCAGTGAAGACAAAGACTCTGTCTTATTCATCTCTTGATTTCCAGCATACAGCCTAGTGCCTGGTTTATCATAAGTGTTCAGTAAATGCTAAAGCACATAAGAAATAGAAACTGGAGAACATCAATACTTACTCTTTAACTTTCTGTAGATATTATAGTTGAAACCTCTGAATGGCTGAGATTCTCAAGGGAGAGAATAGGGGAGATATTAGGCAGTGCTAATATTTGAACTAAAAGAAAGGAAAATGAAACTCAACTGAGGCAGGATTGGAACTCAGAAATCCTGCCTATCACCCCATTAAGTTTTCTCATTATTCTATATGGTTTCAGTTATATTTCTGTATGATTTTAGAAAAGTAAAATTGAAATTTAATGGTTCATTCTTAGTTTTCATAGTATTAAAAAATTTTATTCATTTTCCCCATAAAAATTCTCAGTTTTGCCTGTAATGGTACAAGTACTAGTATTTTAGTATTTTATGATATGACCATAGAATAATAATTTGGGATTTTGGCAAGATATGTTGATACATCCCTCAAAATACTTAATTTGCTTGGATAATGTTTTGTTTTGTTCTGTTTTCTGAGGCACAGTGCCTTTTATCCATGTCAGAATAGGTTTAGAATTCTGCTTTCTTGATTAGGTTCCAGTTAAAGGGGGCAGGGCGGGGGGAAGGCAGAAAACTACTTGAACAACAATAACAAAAATGTTAAAAAATAAAAAAAAAATTCTTCTTTCTCATGTAATATTTGCCAGTTCATTGGAAAACAGGATTTTAATAAATTTAACTGGTTAGCTAACAAACTGAATGGCACAACACGAATCAAACAGAAGGGTGTGTGTATATATGTGGAGAGCAGACATGATCAAAGTTGTATATGTCAAAGTATAAATTATTCTTCAATTTTAAATCATTGCTTCTCCTTTGATTTAATCTTTTTTGTAGTTTTTCCATTATTTACTTAAAATATTTAATCATTTTTTTCTTAAAAATAAACATTTATCTATCCAAAGTATTATAAGTGGTAAGTTTACTTTAGGGCTGAACCTAGATATTTAAATACACTTCCTTTAGTGTTTAGGAAAATAGCTTAACTATATAATTTGTGACTTATAGTAACTTATTTTTATACCCATCCATTTGATGAGGTGCAAAGAAGAGATTTTACAAGGTTATAAAATAAATATAATTTAACATTTGTAATATAGAAACACCTCCACCTCCAATCTGCCTCAAATTTGAGAGTGCTCCTTTGATAATAACTGACAACTTTGCAAGCCATGTTGTAGAAGACATAGATGCTATCAGCGGTGTATGGACTCCACCTTTGATTTCTTGGTTTTGTAGACAAACTGTTTTAGGCCACTGCTCAGAGAATTTATATTAGCTTAGCATTCACTGAGGAGATGGGTGGGGAGGAAATAAAACAATGGAAATACAGATAGACTGGCCAGGAAGCTTTTGGGTGTGGGGTATCAGAGTATGGAGACTATTTAGAAACTCAGTGTCCGAATAATAGGTGAAGTGGAAAGAACTGTGCAAACCTTAAGGCCTTATTAATATACACCAAGGTTTTAATTTTTGTTTTGTATAGTGATGAAAAGTTTTGATGATGTTTTTATTAGGTCAAACAGTAATAGGTAGATAAAGTAGCCAAGCTTCCCTAGGATGAGAGTTTTCAATACCAAGAGCTGTTCCAAATATCTGTAGTGGAAAACCTGAAGGTAAGGTTTCAGGATTGAGTGAAGGGTCCAAGCCAGGGCTAAAGCCAAATAAAAGTCGAGCAACAGTCAAACATGCATCCTAAGCAGGACTGTCATTAATTTTTTAGTTCAGTGAGCTTGGAAAATACAGAAATTAGGATGTCATGAGGAATCATTGAATATTATTTGAAGCTGACCATGAGTTGCATTTTAGACCTGTTCAATTTCAAATGGTGACAAGCAGTACAGAAGCATTTGAAAATACACACTGGACCTTGAACGAAGGAGTTAGAAGTAAACATACTAATTTATATTTGTTCTCATAGAGGGGATATTTGAAACTGAATCTGAATGAGTTTTCCTGAATAGAGATTTAAGAGAAAAGGTCAGGTGGATGAAAACTGAATGACTCAGGGATCACTGGAGGCCATCCAATTTGGTGGGATGGGAATGTATGTTCAGCTTGAGTAGAGTTTTCTCCAGAGGTGATATCAAAAATAAGTCAGAATGAGTCCATGGCACTGATAAGATCACCTAAGGGAGAGGTAAAAGGGAGAAGAGAAGAAGATTATCAACGCTGAGAGAAAACAAAGGTGAGAGAAGAAACAAATTGGAGAGGGTGTTGTCCTGGAAGCCAGGAAAAAAGTGTTTTAAGAACACTCTACCAGATACTGCACCAGATGTTATTGACATTTTCAGGGTGAGTACTGAAATGATTTTGTTGGATTTAACAATGTGGACATTATTTGGCTACCATATTAAGGGCCATTTTCATGGAGCAGCCAGAAAAATGTGGGTTATGGATTGTGTGGAAACACAACAGCTCTAGAAAGGCCAGAGTCCAGGTTGAAAGTGTGGGTCAGGGAGGTTGTTTTGTTATTTTGTTTTAATGTGGGAAAGTTTTGAGTGTTTTTACATTTGCATGGAAAGGATTCAGGAGATAGAGAAAGCATTTGAGGATCTTAAGAAGATAATAATGATACCTTCATGAGGAGCCAGCATATTATTCCTTTAGAGTTGAAATCTAGAGTTCAGTATAATGAATTTTGTGAATTTGTTACAGAACAGACCAGGGTGGGGGGTGGTGAATGATGTGCTATTACCAAAAGAACCCTCCCACTTTTTTCTCCGGCAGTTTCATCCCACCCCATGCTAGGTTCACTTTGCTTGCCGCTGCCATGATCTCCAGTTGATCCAAAGCCATGTGGCACCTTCTCATGGCCCACCAGCAAGAGTCCTTTCACCCCTTTTCTTCCAGGCAAAGTCTCTCCTGCTGCCTAAGCCAGGTGGCAAAAAGGAGCAACCCAAAGCCGTGTGGTCCCAACCTCTGCCTAAGTCGGGAAGTGAATCCCAACTCCTCCAAAGCCACGTGGTCCTGTCTTGGTATGGCTGCTGTGCCTAGGTTGAAATCCCTGCACAGATCTTCCCCTGCAGCCTCATTCTGACTCCTCCCACAATCAGTTACACCTGCCAGCACTCCTGTATTCTTCCAGCTTTACTGGGCTGCCATAGTAAGTCTGGGTAGGCATGGCCCCATAGCGTGGAGCCATTCATCTCCAAGCTCTCAGGCAGGTGCTGTAACCAGGGGGAGTTGCTTCCCAGTTGCATCCTAGGTTAAAGTCACTCCCATCCCCATATCTCAGTGGCCACAGCTATTTAACATATCTATGAAACCAGTTAAAAGCTATAGATATGTTAAATGACTATGCCAAAGGTTAGCTGCAAAGCCATTGCTATGCAAAACAGCACTCATTGGCCCTGGGGTATGTGTCCTATCCCCCAGCTCAGACTGGTGGGGGTGAGGACATCGTATATATATTTTTCTCTAATATTTCCTGGACACCCTGAGTTCTGGACCCCATTGCAAATCCCCATTTCCCCCCTACCTTGACTGCACCCTGTTACAAATTCACATCTATTATTAAAGCAAGAGAACTGAACAACCAGAGGACCTTTGCTGAATGGTTAACCTAGACAACTCCACTCTGTATGGGTTACATGGTTCATTAATCTTAGAAGCCTTTGAGTAATTCTGAGAGTCATTCTGTGGAATGACTTTGTATAAGGAAATGTAACCTTAAAAATACTTAAAAGTCTATCTCAAGTCCTACTCCTACTTTATTCCAGAAGTAGTTACTACATTTGGATAGATATAAGGCATTACTAGGGCAGGTGTTTATGGTTTTCAGTTCCAAATTTCTGACTTTGTTTTGGACCAAAACTTAATGGAAGTTGAGAGATTCTTATACTTTAGATTGGTAAAGCCTCTAAGTGAATAGCTTTTATACAATGAGTACTGGTCCAAAGGAAATAAAACATAAACAAGTAAACAAGCAGTTAAAGAGTTAGAAAAAAGTGTAGGAAAGATAAGTAAATAGAAAACAGTGGCTTAATTTAAAAATGTATTTAAAGTAAATTTATGTTTGCTTGTGAAGAGTAGGCCACCTTAAAAGGCTTAAAGGGTTAAGACTTAACCTATAATCAATTGGAATTTTGATTAATTGTGGTAGTCTCTTATATAATAATTCTGATCATTTTGGGATGTGTTTGAGAATCTGACAAAAATTTTTAAGAAAGAAGGAAACAGAATATTGTTCCTCTTCTTTTGTTCCTGGAAGTAACCAAAGACATTGAGTGCTTTCAGATATCTTATTTTAAAGTCAATTTCTCTAAGACCTGAACAGTGAAGAGGATAGAAAGTAATCAGCCAGGGTTTTGATTCTGATCTGAGTGAACTAGGAAGCCAATGGCAGGTTTTAAGCATACAACTTACATGATCTGACTTATCATTTTTAATCATCACCTGCTTTTTTGTGCTGAGGGTAGACTACAGGTACACAAAGGGCCAAAGAAGGGAGTCTTTCCTGTAGTAATTCAGATGGGAGTTAATAATTGAGTAATTCAATGGGAGTCAGATGGTTGGATCAGGATGGCATTGTCAAAATGCTGTTGCATATAGAGCAAGATATACTGAAGGACAAGATTTCTGTGTGAGATAAAGACAGTGGTTAAGGATGACTCCAAATTATTTGGCCTTAGCAGGTGAAAGCATGGAGTTGCCTTTAACAGAGATAGGAAGACTGAGTGAAGAACACAGTTTGGTTCTGGGAGGAAGATCAGGAGTTCAGTTTTGAACAGGTTGGATTGAAATGATTGTTATCTATTCAAGTGGTGATATGAGATGGTTGGATAGAGGAGTCCGAAGTTCAGAAGAAAGGTGTGAACGTTTTGTGAGTCATCAGATTTCAGAATGTTCAGTGGATGAGATCACCTAACACTGGGGTTCCCAACCCTGGCATCCTGCATATTTGTAATAAGAGCTTCTAGGCTTTGTCCCCAGAATGCAATGGAATAGGGCCAAGGCATCAGCTTCTTTAGAACTACCTACAGTAGGTAAAGTTAAGTTCCAAGAACTGTAGAAGCCAGAAAGTAAAGATCAACTGTGAAACAAATGAGGATCAGTAACCCAAAATGGAGAGGGACCCAACAAAGAGGAACAACTTAGAAGAAACTGAAGAAAATGTTTTAAGATGGAAGGAATGATCATGTGTCAAATGTAACTGAGAAGTCCAGCAAGATGAATGAGAAGTGATAACTGACATTATCCTATGAAAACCATTGGTGACCTTTATACTTTTGGTGTTGTGATGGGGACAAAAGTCTGACTGAAGTAGGTGCTAGGGAGAATGAAAAGAGAACAATTAAAAATTGCAAATCTAGGCCACTCTGTTCAAGAAGTTTTCCTGAAGACAAATGGTAAAAGTGCTGTGAGCTAAAAGGGAATGCTTTTAGGAATGGGATGTTGTAGGCTGAGTGTTGTTGGTAATGAGCTCATGGATTGAAGATATTGATAATGCAGGAGTAGGATATCCTTGAGTAGGTGAAAGGGGAGGAAATCCATTACAAAGTGCCCTATGTTGTAGTTCTTAATTGATATCTGTATCTAAATATATCTACATCTTATCATCTCTCTCAGGTTTTATATTATTAGAAGGAGGTCATGCTTTGAGATTATCTTTTATAGTAATTGCTTTAGTAAACTGACTTACACTTATAAGGCACTGTCTATTTAGTTAACTGTAGATCTTTCAATTGACCAGTAGGTTTTAGTATAGGAGATTTATAGTTTTGTAACCAGTTTTGGAAACTTTTTATCTAAAAAAAGTATGTTATCATTTGAAATGATGTTAAATATACTACACATTTCCATTCATTTTAGAAGGATTTCAAAAAAATACTTTATAATTACAATAATAGCACTATACATTGCTTAATACTATAATTCTCAAAGGAGGAAGTTTTGGGGAAGAGATACACAATATGCAGGATGGTTCGAATCTTCTGACAAAAACTGATGACTCATAAGTCTTGTAGTTTATAAAGTGTATACACAGGGAAAATAATATCAGAATATTATTGAGTGAATACAATTTTTGTCTTTAAATATTTGAGATGACAGGCACAGTAAAACTTTTCTTAGATGCTCACAATAAATCAGAACATTTTCTTTATGTTTGTATTTTACTTTACCTAATTTTTACAACTTTAGCTAAAGTGTTTTTATTTTTTAAATAATTAGTTCCATTTTTGAGGATAAGAGAGTAGAAGTGTTTACATCAGCCGATAAATTGTAAAAATACTGTTGAGTAATCAGTACCGTAGTTCATGTCCAAATGCTGTGTGGTCAGTCTATGGACAGTGGAGGAAATAGAAAATTCAATGTTAACCTAACTTGTTATAGTAATGTTCCTTTGTTTTTAACTAAAACTACTTCAGTAATACTATATTTTATATATTTTTTAATTGTTGTCTTTCGTGCCAACAAAAGATAACATATATATATTCCCTTTCCTTGTGAAGGAGTTCACAAAGAGAATAAAGTATCAAGAATAAAGTTTTAATTCACTCTCGAAAAGAGAACAGAGGCATGGCGTGGAGATACACCAGCAGCCTTTCATAAGTTTTTTTATTTTTCCCCAATGTTTTATTAGTACATTATTTCAATTTCTTTGTGTGTGTGTGTGCCCCCACCGTTATCTCTATATACTTGAAAGATCTATCTGGCTACATAGACACTATGATGTTTAAGAATAAAGAATTATAATATTAGGGAAAGTAACTTTGAACATGGAGTTTAAAAAAAATAAAGATTCTAAAAGAGAAGGAACAAAAAGTTGCCCTTCATGTCTAGGACTATCTGTTTTGTGCACTAATCAGAAAGCTTCCATATTTGCAGCTCTGGCCTGCAAGCTTAGCTGTTACTCCAAAAAGTATACCTTTGGTATGTCTCTCCATCTGCATGTCTCTCTCTCCACTCTCCCATCTCTTTGTTTTCCCACACCTCAGTTCTCCCTTTTTCTTACTTTGTCTTTCTCCTGATTAATTTCAGTTACAAGTTTTGCCTGATTTCACGAACAATTTATTGCAGTTTAGAAGAACTTAAATGGTAGTGATTCATGATAGTTTCAATAATAGTTTTAATATGCTTTTCAGATAGTTTTAGTCTTAGCTTGCATGTCTGTGAATTTGTGTATGCAGATTAAAATAAATAGCTCCACAAATCTCTAAGACCCAAGACTTTTAAAATAATTATTTTTTTCTAGATTCAATTAGATTGTCATGGTATTTGAGTTGATTTCTTTTCTTGCAGAACACATAAGTTTCTTTAATGTTTGATTTTCAAAATTACACTCTCAAATGAACCAACCTGACTCTTAAAACTGATGGAAGTGACAGAAATACTAGTTTAAGTTATATATATTTTTACCAGATATAATCCTTACATAAGTGTTAAACAGTTATACTATTTGAAAGATTCACATATGATCCTCCAGCTCAGTGATTCTTAATTTTGGGAGGGATCATGACTTTGATGAGAAAAAAGAAATGAAACAAACAAAAAGCAAACAAACTTAATTTTGTTAACATCTACACTTTTAATGAAATTTGACATTTCCCTAAATTATAAGTGTAAGCAATAAATTTCAGTTGCGTTAGTAGTACCTGTGACTTTGTCACAGATACTTTCATAGCATATCGCAGTTATTGCAGAAATCATGAAATATCATTTATGCTAATTGCTGCCTTAAAATTATAGTTAGTATTAGATCACCAATAGATCTTGTTTTTAATGTGTTTTTTAAAAAGCACATATATATTCAACCCTCCCCTCCAGTCACTCTCAGTCTGTTTCATGTTTCCATGCATCTACTTCTATTTTGCTTATTTATTTACTTTGTTCATTAGGTTACTCTCATAGGTGAGATCATATGGCATTTGTCTTTCACTGCCTGACTTATTTCATTTAGCATGATGCTCTCTAGTTCCATCCATGCTGTTGCAAAAGGCAGGGCTTCTTTCTTTCTTTCTGCTGCATAGTATTCCATTGTGTAAATGTCATTTAATTGTGCTCTGATCTTGATTTTTTCCTTTCTTCTACTCTGTTTGCACTTAGTTTGTTGTTGTTCCTCTAGTTCTTGTAGATATAAAGTTAAGTTGTTTGAGATTTTTCTGTCTTCTTTAAGTAGGCCTGTGTTGTTATGAACTTCTCTCTCAGGACCACCTTCACTGTGTCCCATAGGTTTGGGGCTGTTGTGTGCTCATTTTAATTTGTTTCCATAAACTATTTGATTTCTTCCTTGATGGCATTATTAAACCATTCATTATTTAATAGTATGTTGTTCAGTCTCCATGAATTTGAATGTTTTTGAGTTTTTTCCTTGAGGTTGGTTTCTAGTTTCAAGCCATTGTGATCCGAGAAGATGCTTAATATGATTATAGTTTGTTGTATTTGTTGAGGTTTGTTATGTGTCCTACTGTGTAATCTATCTTTGAAAATGTTCCATGTGCATTAGAAAAGAATGTGTATTTTGCTTCTTTGGAGTGAAAGGCTCTGTATATATCAATTAAGTCCATTTGATCTAGAGGGTGTTCAGCTCCACAATATCCTTGTTGATTCTTTGCTTGGAAGATCTATCCATTTTACAGTGGGGTGTTAAAATTCCCTACTATAAGTATGATACTATCAATATCTTTCTTGAGATTTTCTTTATATATTTGGGGCTATGTTGGGTGCATTTATGTTTACAATGGTTATATTTTCCTTATGGATTATTCCTTTAAGTATTATGTAGTGTTGTCTTTTTATGGCCTTTTTTTGTTTTGTTTTGTTTTTGCAATCTATTTTCTCTGATATGAATGTTTCTACCCCAGCGTTTTTTTCATGTCCTTTTGCTTGGAATATTTTTTCCTTCCCTTCACTTTTTGTCTCCGTAGATCTTTTATTCTGAGCTGGGTCTCTTGCAGACAGTACATATGTTGGTTATGTTTTCTTATCCATTCAGCTACCTGATGTCTTTTGATTAGAGTATATGATCCATTTATATTTAATGCTATTATTGATAGGTATTTATTTATTGCCATAAAATAAATTTTTCCCTTTGTACCTCTGTTCTTCTCTCTTTTTCTTCATCATCTTAAAGCAGTTCCTTTAGCATCTCTTGAAATCCTGATTTATTGTAGATGTATTCTTTAACCTCCTGTTTGTCTGGGAAGCTCCTTATTTTGCCTTCCTTTTTAAATGAGAGCCTTGCTGTGTAGAGTAGTCTCAGTCACAGGTCTTTTGTTTTTATTTCTTGGACTGTTTCTTGCCATTCCCTTCTCTTTTGTAGTGTTTCTGTTGAGTTATTAACTTATAGCCTTATCAGAGCTCTCTTGTGTATTGCTAGCTGTTTCTCTCTTGCTGCCTTTAAGATTCTTTCTATTTTTTTAATTTTGCCATTTTCAGTATGATGTATCTTGGGGTGGGCTTCTTTGTGTTCATCTTAATTGGGATCCTCTGTGCTTCCTGGACTTGTGACTTTTTCTTTTATTAAGTTAGGGAAGTTTTCTGTCATTACTTTTTCAAATAGGTTTTCTATCCCAGGCTCCTTTTCTCCTTCTGGTATCCCTATGATATAGATAGTATTGTGTTTCATGTTGTTCTGCAGCTCCCTTAACCCCTCTTCATTCTTTTTCAGTCCTTTTTCATTTTTTACTCTGTCTGGGAATTTTTTTTACCCTGTTCCCTAGGTCGTTGATTTAATGCTCTGCCTCATCTAGCATGCTTCTAATTCCTTCTTTTATGTTCTTCATTTCAGAATTTGTATTCTTCATTTCTACCTGGCTCTTACTTACACTTTCTCTGTCCTTTTTCATGCTGGCATAATTCACAGTAAGTTTCTTGTGGCTTCCCTGGAGTTCTTTGTAGTTCTCACTGAGCTCCTTGAGTAGCCTTATAACCATTATTTTGAACACAATGTTGGATAGTTTGCTTGCCTCTATTTAATTAAAACTCTTTGGGAGATTCCTGTTTTCTTTTTGATTGAGGGTTGTTTCTTTTATCCCCATTTTAAGTGACTGTTTGTTTCTGCTACTTAGATATATCTGCTTTGACTTTCTGTCTTCATGGTATGAACCTCCATGTTAGGAGATTTGTGGGACTCAGTGAGTGGTGCAGTGTCCTTGATCTCCTGAACTTGATGCTCTTGGGATACCCTTAATGCTGTTTATGTGGGCTCTCTGGTTGTAACTGGGTTTTGGTTGTTGTTGGGTCGTTCTTTGTTGGGTCTTTCCCTGTGGTTGGCTGCCTGAGTCATTCTGCCCATCACATCTTGTATGCTATTGTACAGGTGCTGCCAGAACAAAATTGAACAGGCTAGGGAACAAACCCATCCCACAAAAATAATACCCCCTATTATCAACTGCAAATGAGCCATTTCTAAAAAGTTGTAAAAAGATTAATACTATTGTAAAAAAAGGAAAAGCAATTATGCTTTGTGACTATGTGAAAGACAAATGATTTTGAGAGGGTAGAGGGAGAAGCAATAATAAGAGCAGGGAATAGATACAAGGCAAAGAGAGAAAGTAAAATTTACATTTTAAATAAAAAAGAGAGGGGAGAAGTCAGAGTTGAGTTAGAGAAGGAACATGTATAGTATTAGGTTTAAACAGAAAATTAAAAAAAATATATAGTGAGAGAAAAAAATAGGAAACAAATTGGCAAAAAAGATCCACCATAACAATATCTACAACAAATGAGCAAAGTTTAATATAGGTGGGATGAGAATAATAGGGGGATAAGAAAGAAAGAAAGAAAGAAAGAAAGAAAGAAAGAAAGAAAGAAAGAAAGAAAGAAAAGCTTAACAGATATCTAGAGAAAAGAGAAGTGATTTTTGAGAGGATAGAGGGAGAAGGCATACTATGGGTTAGGAATGAGAATCAGGCTAAGGCAGGGAAAAATTAAAATTTAAATTTAAAAAAGAGCAGGAAGAAGGCAAAATGGAGTAGGGGAGGGGAATGATAAAATTTGAAATTTGAAATACAAAAACAGTGAAGATCTAGAAATAAAGTTGATGAAATGCAACCACCACCACCACCATATCCACAACCAGTGAGCACATGCACATATTGGTAAAGGCGGAAAGAGAAAACGGATGTGTTAAGAACAGGAAAACGAATGTGAGATGACTAATGACAAGAAAAATGGTTTTGAGAGACTGGAGGGGGGAGAGAGAAATGGCAAGTTATGGAATGGAAACAAGTCATAGCAAGAGAAAAAATAAAATTTAAAATGAAATTAAGAAGAGGAAAGAAGGTAAAAATGAAGTAAGAGAAGGGAGAAGCAAAATATGAGATTTGAAATAAAGTATAGTATAAAAACTAGTGACATAGTAGGCACAAACTTGAAGGACAAGAAATAAATGTTAAAAAGCTGTGCGGGAGAAAAAATAACACAAATGATGATGAAGATGGTGGTGAAATTTGTTTCAGTAGAATCTAGTGTTTACCACTGTCTTTTCTTTCTGGATCTACCCCCTGGTGATGTTAGATGCTCTCTCATTCTGGCCCTTGGCAGCCTTTCATGACTATAAGTGTTCCACAGTCTGTGGCTGTCACCTTCAGTTGTTAATCTAATCAACATGTAATCAGCAGTCAGGCTTAAACACCACAGGGTGGGACAGAGTAATTCCTTTGGGCTCAGCTATTGCGCTTCCCTTCAGGGTGATGCCATTCAGAGAAGTTGTTCTGCCTGTCGGTGATGGTTCCTGCAGTATGGGAAATGATTCAGGACAGGGATCCTGGTGGCTGTTCCCCCAATTCTCTCCCCAGAGCCACCAAATCCAGACTCTCCTCAAGTTTCTCTAGTCCACTCTGCCCACCCTTTGCTGGAACCCAGGGTAAGAGGCTGCAAACAAAATTTTGTGTGTTGGCCCTAAGGATCTTTGAATCTCCAGCCATCTCTCCCTGTAAACAGAAACTGGTGTTTTTCTCAGCTGGATGTTATTTGGGTTTCTTTTTGGTTCTGGTGCTTTAGGCTAGGGAGCCCAGCTTAGGATTTTGACACCCCACTTTCAGGGGGGATCCCCCAGCTGCTGAAATATCCCTCTGGAACTTAGGCTGTTGCCCATGGGAGCCCAGCCAGTCCTCTTGCATCTTCTCCACACTCAGTACCAGTCACGTTGTGTTGAAGTGATTTCCTGTCCATGGTTGTAAGGCTTCTCTTCAATTCAGTTGATTATTCCAGATGATTTCTCTATACTTTAGTTGTAATTCCAGACTCTTTCTTGGAGGTTAGTGTAGCTTCCGCTTACTCCTCCACCATCTTGGATCTCCTTTTCTGTCAGAGCCTGCATCACCAAATGTTTCTTTCTAATTAGATTTGGCAGCCTCCAGTTTAGAAGTTCATGTGGATTCAGACCAGACTTTGCCAATATTTGTTTCAAGTTTTCAGCCATCACCTCCTTCTATAAACCATGTTTGACACATTCCAGCAATCACAGCACCTTCTCCGTATACTGCACAAATCTTTTTGGTTTGCATTTCAGTTGTGTAACTGTCGAAACAATAAACATATTATGCCTAGTATGCCGAAAATGATCCTTATTTTCTTCCACCCTCAATATTAAAATGGCTTCACAAAAATTAATCAATTTTGATTTTTTAAATATATTTTATTGATTATGCTATTACAGTTGTCTCATTCCTCCCCCTTTTACTCCCCTCCACCCTGCACACCCACTCCCACCCACCTCCCCCCTTTATTTCATGTTCATGAACTAAATTATAAGTTCTTTGGCTTCTACATTTCCTGTACTGTTGTTAACCTTCCCCTGTCTATTTTCTACCTACCATTTATGCCACTTATTCTCTGTACCTTTTCCCCCTCTCTCCCCCTGCCAGTCTCCCACTGATAACCCTCCATGTGATCTCCATTTCTGTGATTCTGTTCCTGTTCTAGTTGTTTGCTTAGTTTGTTCTTGTTCTTTTTAGGTTCGGTTGTTAATAGCTGTGAGTTTGTTGTTATTTTAGTGTTCATATTTTTGATCTTCTTTTTCTTAGATAAAACCCTTTAATGTTACATATAATAAGTGCTGGGTGATGATGAACTCCTTTAACTTGACATTTTCTGGGAAGCACTTTATCTGCCCTTCTATTATAAATGATAGCTTTGCTGGGTAGAGTAATCTTGGATGTAGGTCCTTGCCTTTCATGACTTTGAATACTTCTTTCCAGCCCCTTCTTACCTGCAAGGTTTCACTGTTGGTTCCCTGTAGATTTTTCTTTATTTCACATAATATGACCTTCATTGGTGCCTGGGTCCTTTTTATGCTGTTGAAGTACCCAGTGAGTTCCTGGAGCATCCTAATAACCATGGTTTTGAACTGTGTATCTGATAGGTTGGCTATCTCTTTGTTGCTTAGTTGTATTTTTTCTGGAGCTTTGAACTGTTCTTTAATTTGGGTAATTTTTTTTTTTTTTTTTTTTTGGTCTCAGCATACCTGTTATGTATAAGGGGCCGAGACTTAGTTATTCACCAGGGCAGGGGAACCTATGTAGCTGCATTTTAATGCTATATGTAGGGGAGGGGTCCGAGAGGGAACAATGGTGCTTGCTCTGCTCTCTGCCGGTTTTTAGTCACTTCCTCTACTACCCACAATCAAATTTGGCCTTTCTGGTGCTGATTCCCGGTGGGTGGGTTTGTATACATTCTAGGACCCCGTGGGTCTCTCCAACAAACTCTCCTGTGAGACTGGGAGTTTCTCCCGCTGGTTCCTCAACCCCCACAGGTGTTTTTAGTCAGAGGCTTTGAGGCTTTATTTTCCCCCACTTGAACCCTGGGTTGTGCGGTCTATCTCGCTCCCTAGTTGTTCCTCCTGGTTTATCTGCATGTGAATGTGGGACTGCACAGTCTGAAAGCTACCACTTCACCCAGTCCACCAGCCACTGCCTTGCCTACCTTGGTCCTCCAACTGCTTCCTTGCCGCAAGTGCTCTTTACCCGGCTGCCCGTCTCCACCCCTTCTACTGGTCTGGATGAATGTTTCTTCTTTAAATCCTTGGTTGTCAGACTTCCATACAGTTCGATTTTCTGTCAGTTATGGTTGCTTTTTGTTTTTAAATTTGTTGTTTGCCTTGTTTTGTTGTGTGAGGAGGCACAGTGTGCCTACCTATGCTTCCATCTTGCCTGGAGGTCTCAATTTTGATTTTTTTTAATGCATGCTAATATGACAGCTGTCATAATGCAATCTAACAAAATTGTTTTGGATGAAGTTAAATACAACTAAGTGCTACTAGAGCCATCTTACGGGGGTGGGGGCGAACTTTTTTAGCCAACCGAATATATATGCCTTAGCATGCTCTACTTCCTCATTTTTCAATCACTCCCTATCTCACTGCTATTCATTTCCTTAGCTATCACATCACTAAAATTTATCTGGCTAAACAGTGTTTGACACAATTTCCTGAACTATTTTTCTATATTATTTCTGCAGTACCTCTATTTTCTGGAGTTTCCTCTGCCTAGCTTTCTTCCTCAGCCCTTTCCTTAAATGCTGTTGTCTCCTGTCATTCTCTTCTCTTTCTACTTGGCACATTCTCTCAGGGCAACTTAATAATTTTATCCTATGTAGGAGTTTCAGCTACCTCTAACTTCCTTGCTAGAATTTATTTCCTAAGCTCCAGACCTCTGTGTCCAGCCATAGCTTGGATATCTCCCTTTGAGTATCCTCA
Source organism: Glossophaga mutica (assembly GCA_039655065.1). Classification (NCBI taxonomy): domain Eukaryota; kingdom Metazoa; phylum Chordata; class Mammalia; order Chiroptera; family Phyllostomidae; genus Glossophaga; species Glossophaga mutica. Next base: position 33,720,539 of record CM077313.1, on the reverse strand, counting down.
GACTTATTATACCTTAATGTTCAAAATGTTTAAACCAAACTATTTTTTTCTATATTTCTGCTGTAGTAAATGGCTCCAAAAACCAGTGCATTGCACTTGACTCTTCCCATCACTGCCTTGTCCAGTGTCTTGTCAACTCCTGGTAACACTATCTTCTTTATATTCCTCAAAATCATCCTGCCTGACCCCACTAACACCGTATTATCACTAATGCTGTCCCTGCCTCGTCATTTATGAAATGGAGAATTGAGACTTTGTACGTGTTTTTTCCTTCCCCAACATTGAGATACTCATCTCAAAAACTGTTTTTTCATAGCCATCCCAGTGCTTGGAACCTCCTTTGTTTTCTTTTTCCCTAATGCATGCCATCTGACCATCAGTTCCTGGGGTTAAGCCATCTCGAAGTCCTCTCTTATTCAGCATTAGGTTATTACTTTTCAGAGGAAATTGCTCCATAAGTAGCTGTAGATCTATATATGTCTATAGGAGAAGGTGAGTTCAGGATCTCCCTATGTCACCACCTTCAACCTGAACTCCTCAAAGAGAAATCTTTTAGTCACTAATAATAACCTATTACAGAAACCCACAGGGTGAGCCAGCTAGGGCACCTGTGCCATGAGGTCTTTATGGCAGCATGGGAGTTAACACTTTAAGAGGGCGCTGATAGTATTGTAGGCCTGGGATCAGGCATAACAACTCTCTAGGCACTTGAACATTCCTTAGCAAAAGTCTAAAAGGGCAAGGCTGAACAATGACTGTTCTGCAGGCCCCTACTGAGGCAGGGTAGCATTCCCAGCAGGAGGTATATGCCTCATAAAGGCATGAGAACCATTATCTTAAGAAGTCCCAAGAGGCACTCCCTGGCCTGACCAAAGAGCCAGAACAGTCCAACAAATACGCTGGGCAAGGTGAAGAAGAACAAGTCAAGTGAAATGTTATAGCAAAATGAGACACTAAAGCACATTTCAGTGCAATGAACAAAAGACAAATCCTGTTATTTATGTAATTAATTAATTAATTTTCAGACAAATCCTGTTATTTATGTAATTAATTTTTTAGTGTTTCAATTGTTAACTCTTTCCATATCCCTTTCTCCCCACCTATGTTATCTATTAATACCATCTAATTTTTTAGAGCACCATCATAAGCCTCTGATAAAAAGGACAGCATGACATTAAAATTATAAGATATAAATACCTCCACCTTAATTTAGTGTACAAACAATTCCAGAGCTAAGAAAATCTATGAACATGTTGTTTGCAAGTAGTTTAAAACTGACAAAAGCAGATAAACAGAGTTTTCTCATACAATAAAAAATTTTAGCCTAATTATATTGCTTAACTATATTACTTTAAATTGTGGAAAAGAAAGTAAAAATAAAAATCTTCTTCCATGCCCTGGCTGGCATAGCTCAGTCGACTGAGCATGGACTGCAAACCAAAGGGTCGCAGGTTCAATTCCCAGTCAGGGCACATGCCTGGATTGTGGGCCAGGTCCCCAGTGGGGGCCATTTGAGAGGCAACCACACATTGATGTTTCTCTTTCTCTCTCTCTCTCTTTCTCCCTCCCTTCCCCTCTCTAAAAAATAAATAAATCTTTAAAAAAATAAATAAAATAAAAATAAAAACTCTCCTACTGAGCTGTTTACCAATCCTCTGTGCTTCATCAGGGCCATCCCCAACTAAAGTTTTCCTGAGTCACAGACTCTGAGAAGAGTCATTACCTTCTAAGACAATTCAGGAAGGCAAATGCTAGAATCCCTAAAAGAAATCCCCTACGTGCCTGTGGTGGCAGTTGCTGTTTGCATGTTTGATTTTGGGGAGGTTTCTAGCAACAGAGAAATAACTTTCTTGGGGGCACAAAAACAAAGATGTTTCAATTCATGATCACCCTGCCAGCTTCATGAGTAGAACAGATGCCAAGTATTATCCTATTTATTATGACCTAGAAAATTAAAACCTGCTTCTAGTCTTGACTCTGTCACAAATTGGCTAAACAACCTTGGACAAGTCATTTCCCTCAGTGTCCATATGCTTATAATGAAGGAGAAAATGACCTCCAAGTTCACTTCAAACACTAAGTTACTATGATGATATAATCTGTTTTCTATAAGTGTATGTATTTTGAAGTCTGTGTAGGGTCTATTATTGACCTTTAAAAAGCCATTACTTGACTTAATACAACATTCAAAGCACAATGAAAAGTCAATTAATGTTGTAGTAAATGGCTCCAGAAACCAGGGCATTGCACTTGACTCTTCCCATCACTGCCTCATCCAGTGTCTTGTCAACTCCTGCTAACACTACCTTCCTTATATTCCTCAACATCATCCTGCCTGACCCCACTAACACTGCATTATCACTAATGCTGTCCTTACTTCATTTCTGAAATGGAGAATTGAAGGCTTTGTACCTGCCTTTTCCTTCCCCTAAATTTCAAGAACCCACCTCGCTACATACATAGTTATTATGATATTATAGATTATATTCTCCATGCTGTTAACTACCCATTTGTACTTTTTATCCCTTAAACTTTTTCGGCCAACCCAACAAACCCCGTTCTCTGTCAGTTACCCATCTGTTTGCTGTACTCATGAGTTTGTTTCCATTTTGTTTGTTTATTTTGGTCTTTAGATTTCACATAAAAGTGAGACCATAAGGTATTAGTATTTCTCTGACTTATTTCACTCAGCACAACACCATTTAGGTTCATCCATGCTGTCACAAAGGTAGTTTTTTTTTTTTTTTTTAATGTCCAAATAGTAGTCCATTATATATATGTGCACAGCTTTTTTATCTACTTGTATATTGTTAGGCACTTGGGTAGCTTCCATATCTTAGCTGTTGTAAATAGCTGCAAGGAATATAGGGGTACATATAAATTTTGAATTAGTATTTTGATTTTTTTTCAGATATATTCCCAGAAATGATATCACTGGGTCATAAGGCAATTCCATTTTTAATTTTTTTAAGGAACCTCCTTACTGTTTTCCATAGTGGTTGCACAAATCTGCAGTCCCACCAACAGTGTACCAGGGTTTCCTTTTCTGCACATCTTTACCAATGCTTGTTTGTTGATTTATTGATGATAGCCATCCTGATAGGTGTGAGGTAGTATCTTATTGTGGTTTGATTTGTATTCCTTTGATGATTAATGATGTTGAGCAACCTTTCATATATCTATTGGCCATCTTATGTCTTCTTTGGGAAAGTGTTTATTTAGGACTTCTCACTTTTTAATTGGGTTATGTAATTGGGTTATTTAATTTGGGTTTTCTGGTGTTTAGTTGCCAGAGTTCTTTATACATTCTGGATATTAACTCCTTATAGGATAGATCTTTGGGGAATAATTTTCTCTCATTTAGTAAGTTAAACAACTTATTCATTTTGTTGATGTTTTTCCTTGCTGTGCAGAAACTTTTCAGTTTGATGTAGTCCTGTTAGTTTATTATTATTTTTTGTTTCTCTTGCCCAAGAAGATAGTGAAAAAATATTGCTAAGAGAAATGTCTGAGGTAATACTGCCTGTGTTGTCTTCTAGAGTTTCACAGTTTTGGTTCTTACATTTAAGCCTTTCATTCATTTTGAGTTTATTCTTGTATATGGTATAAGAAGGTGGTCTAGTTTCATTTTTTGATGTATCTATCCAAAATTTCCAATTCCATTTTTAATAGACTGTTTTTACTGAATTGAATGTTCTTGCTTTCATTGTAATAGATTAATTAACATATAGGTATGGGTTTATTACTGGGCTATTTGTTTCTGTTCATCTGTGTATCTATTTTTATGCCCACACCATACTATTTTGATTACTATAGCTTTGTAGTAAAGTTTGATATCAGGTAGCGTGATACCTCCCAATTTGTTCTTTCTCAAGATTGCTATGGCTATTCTGTCTCTTTTGTAGTTCCATGTAAATTTTTGGATTATTTGTTCTAGTTCTGTGAAATGTGCCATTGGTATTTTAATAGGAATTGCATTGAATCTATAGATTGCTTTGAATAGTACAGAAATTTTAATGATGTTAATTTTTCCCATTCATGATCATGGTATATGTTTCTAGTTATTAGTAACTTTTGACTTATTTCATTCCTGTAAAATTTTCTGAGTACAGGTCTTTTATCTCTTTGGTTAAATTTATTCTTTGGTATTTTTTTATGATGCTATGGTAAACGTGATTTTCATAGTTTCCCTTCTTGATATTGGTTTGACCAAAAAGTACATTTGCTTTTTTCCATAAGATGGCTCTAGTAGGGTTTAGTTGTCTTTAACTTTATTTGAAACAATTTTGTTAGATTGTATTTTGACAGCTGTCTTATCAGCATGCATTAAAAGAAAAAACTTACCAAAATTGGTGAATTTTCTATGGTAATTTTAATATTAATGATGAAAGAAAACATGCAACATTTTTGGCATATTATTCTTTATTACTTCAAGAAAGGTAGAAACACAAAGAAAAGTTTTCTGCAGTGAATAAAGAAGGTGCTATGAGTGATAGAACATGTCAAAAGTCGTTTGCCAAGTTTCATGCTGTAGATTTCTTGCTGGACAATACTCCACAGATGGGTACACCAGTTGAAGTTGATAGCAATCAAATCAAGACATTAACTGAGCCCTGGCTGGTGTAGCTCAGTGGATTGAGCGTGGGCTGTGAACCAAAGGGTCGAGGTTCGATTCCCAGTCAGGGCACATGCCTGGGTGGCAGGCCAGGTCCCCAGTGGGGGGCACGTGAGAGGCAACCACACATTGATGTTTCTCTCCCTTTCTCCTTCCCTTCTCCTCTCTCTAAAAATAAAGAAATAAAATATTTTAAAAAAGACATTAACTGAGAACAATCAATGTTATACCATGTGAGATATAGCCAACATACTCAAAATATCCAAATCAATAAAATTATTAGTGAAAATGAAAAATGTACCTTATTATACATAAAAACTAAATGAAACTTTTGCCCAACACAATAGTTCATTTTTGGTGTACTTTTTTATGCATTTAATGTTTGAGTATTTATTTTGTATCCTGCTACTTTACTGAATTTATCAGTTCTAGTTGCTTTTTTGGTGAATTTTCAGGATTCTCTATATACAGTTCACATATCTGCAGATAATGACAGTTTTACTTCTTTCATACTAATTTAGATGCCTTTTTTTTTTTGGGGGGGGGAGGGGGGTCTGGTTGCTGAGGCCAGTACTATATTGAATAAGAGTGGTGAAAATGTATATCCCTGTCTTGTTCCTAATATTAAGGGAAATACTTTTACTTTTTCCCCATTGAGTATGATGTTGGCTGTGGGTTTCTTAAATATAGCCTTTATTATGCTTAGCTATGTTCTCTCTATTTCTACTTCAACAAGAATTTTTATCATAAATCAATTTTGGATTTTTTCAAAGGATTTTTCCATATGTATATATTATCTACATACACACACACATATATATATTTAAAAAATTTGTTAATGTGGTGTATCATGTTAATTGATATGCAGATATTGTACCAACCTTGCATCCCAGAATAAATCCCACATGCTCTGGGTGTATTTTTAAAAATATATTGCTGGATTTAGCCCTGGCTGGTGTAGCTCAGTGGATTGAGTGCGGGCCTGCGAACCGAAGGACCGCGGTTTGATTCCCAGTCAGGGCACATGCCTGGGTTGCCAGGCCAGTTCCCGGCAGGGGACATACAAGAGGCAACTGCACATTGATGTTTCTCTCCCTCTCTCCTTCCCTTCCCCTCTGAAGATAAATAAATAAAATCTAAAAGAAAAAAAATAAATAAAAAAATATATAAAATATAAATAAAAAAATTAAAAATATATATATATTACTGGATTTGATTTGAAGATGTTTGCACCTATATTCACCTATCATATAGGCCTATAATTTTTTCTTTGTAGTATTTTAAGCTGGGTTAGGATAAAGTAACATGCTGGCCTTGTAAAATGAACTTGGGGTTTCCTTGCTCTTGAAATTTTTGGACTAGTTTGGGAAGAGCAGCTGTTAGCTCTTTGAATATTTGGTAAATTCTTCTTTGAATATTCTTGGTCAGGACTTATGTTTGCTGGAAGGTTTTGATTACTTGTTTGATTTTATTAATTGTAATCAGTCTTTCAGAATTTCTGTATGTTTCAAAGAATTCATCCCTTTCTTCCAGATTGTTTAATTTGTTGGCACATCATTGTTCATGTTATTTTCTTATAAGTTGTGTTTCTGTAGTTTCAGTCATTACTTTTCCCATTTCTGATTTTATTTCCTTATTTTCTTTCTTTTTTCTTGTTGAATCTGATTAAAGGTTTATAAATCTTGTATATCTTTTCAAAGAATCAGCTCTTGGCTTTATTGTTTTTTTGTGTTGTTTTTTTAGACTCTTATTTCATTTATTACAACTCTGATCTTCATTATTTCCTTCCTTCCACTCACTCTGAGCTTTCTTTGTTGTTGTTGTCTTAAAATTATGATTTTTAGTTACTTTAACATAAGGTTATATTACTTATTTGAGATTTTTATTTTGCTCTTTTCAGTTAGACCTGCATTGCTGTGAATTTTTGTCTAATGACTGCTTTTGCTGTATTTCAAAAAAACTAAATGAAGTGAGAAGAGAGGGAAATGCCTCGACATAATAAAGGCCATGTATGGTAATCCCAGTTAATATCATGCTGAATGGTAAAAAGCTGAAATCTTTTCTTCTAAGACCAGGAAATAGGATGCCTTCTCTTACCACTTTTATTCAACATAGTATTAGAAGTTCTAACCAAAGCCATTAGGCAAGAACAAGTAGAAAAAGGCATCATCTTGAAGGCAGGAAGTAAAACTGTCACTATTTGAAGATGACATATTATGTATAAAAAACCCTAAGGACTCCACCAAAAAAAGAGAAAATATTATAACTGGTTAATGAATTTAATAAAGCTGCAGGATACAAAATCAATATACAAAAACATGTTGTATTTTTATATACTAATGATCTATCAGAGTAAAAATTAAGAAAACAATCCTGTTTAAAATTGCCTTAATGAGAATTAAATACCTAGGAATAACTTTAACCAATGAGGTGAAAGACCTACACTATGAGACGTATGAGACAATGATGAAAAAATTAAAGATAACCAAAATAAATCGGAAGATATTGTATGCTCACGGATTTGAAGAATTAATATTGTTAAAAATGTCTGTATTACACAAAAGAAGCTACAGATTCAGTTCAATCCCTATTATGATTTTTTTGGATTTGATACGAAAATCAAAGGTAACAAAAGCAAAAATAAACAAGAATACATCAAATTTAAAAAGGCTTCTGCACAGCAAAGGAAACCACCCAAAAAATGAAAAAACAACCTGCAGAATGGGAGAAAATGTTTGCAAATAATGTGTCTGATAAGGAGTTAATGTAAAAAATATATAAAGAACTTTATAACTCAACAACAACCCAAACAATACAATTTTTAAAAAATGGGCAGAGAGTCTGAATAGACATTTTTTCAGAAAAGACATACAGATGGACATCAGGTGCATGAAAAGGTGCTTAACATCACTAACCACCAGTGAAATGTAAGTTGAAACCACAGTGAGATAGCACCTCACACCTCTTAGAATGATTATTAGCAAAGCACAAGAAATAAGTATTAGCAAAGATGTTGAAGAAGAGAGAAGAACACTTTGGTGCTCTTGATGGGAATATAATTTAATATAGCCATTATGAAAAACATTTTGGAGGTTCTTCAGAAAATTAAAAATAGAACTACATATGATCCTAATTCCACTTCAGGGTATTTATTTGAAGGAAATGAAAAGAAAGATATGTGCACCCCCATGTTCCCTGTAGCATTATTTGCAGTAAATAAGATATAGAAGCAACCTAAGTAACTATCAGTAGACAAATGAATAAAGAAGTAATGCATACATACAATAGAGAGTTTATTCAACCATAAAGTGAACAAACAGAATGAGGAAATGCGGTCATTTACGACAACATGCATAGATCTTGAAGTGTCATCATCCTTAGTGAAATATGTCAGACAGAGAAAGACAAATACCATATGATCTTAGGTATATATAGAATCCTAAAGGGAGGAAGGGAGATAGTGGGAAGGAGGGAGGCAGGAGGAAGAGAAGGAGGAAAGGAAGGAAGGAAGGAAGGAAGGAAGGAAGGAAGGAAGGAAGGAAGGAAGGAAAAGGAAACTATAAGCTCATAGATAAACTGATTGATAGTGACCAGAGGTGGTCTTTGGGGCTGGGAAAAATGAGTGTAGTGTTAAAAGATACAAATTTCCCATTATAAAATAAGTAATGGGGATGTAACTTAACAGCAATGTGAGTGTAGTTAATACTGTATTACATATTTGAAATTTTTTTCCTCTTCATTTTAATTGTTGTTCTTGTACAGTTTTCTGTCTTTTACTCCCATCCCAGCCCCCCGCCCCAGCCCTCCTCACTAAAGACATTGAAATTGAGAACAGGCTGACATATTTGAAAGTTTTTAAGAGAGTAGATCTTAAAAGTTCTCATCACTGGGAAAAGAAATTGTAACTATGTATGATGACAGATGTTAACTAGGCATTGTAGTGTATAAATAAATACAGGATCATTATGTTATACACCTGAAACTAATATAATGTCATATGTCAATTACACCTCAATAAAAATAAATAAAAAGTGTCTAATATTGCAAGGATGTTATTTTATCATCATCATCATCGCCTTTTACAGAACTACCCCAGTGGATAATATATGTCTTTTTTTTAAAAAAAAAAAAAAGCTGATTTCTTTTTATAATATAACTTGCATAATATTTCAACAAGAACAAATAAGAGGTAAAGCTGAAATGTGATTTGTGAAATAAATGTGGTTGTGTAAAGATCCTGGGAAACAATAAGTGTCCTAGTATATATGTTATTTTCTCAAACTTTATAAAATGTGACTTTTAGAAAGGACTACTTGAATCAGTGCTCCTGTTAGGTCATAACCCAATTACTGGATCAAACTCTGTCACAGTTTGGAATATTTAAATAAATCAACTAAAGATCAGGTAGCAGGCTAAATGAATAATGAAGCAAAAAAAAATCTGTAGTATCCACTTACTTTAATTTAAAATACAAACATGGAGAAAAGAGAACCCTAGTGCACTGTTGGTGGGATTGCAGACTGGTACAACCACTATGGAAAACAGTATGGAATTTTCTCAGAAAACTAAAAATGGATCTGCCTTTTTACCTAGCAATTCCACTGCTAGGATTATATCCTAAGAACTCTGAAACACCAATCCAGAAGAACCTATGCACCCCAATGTTCATAGCAGCACAATTTACAATAGCCAAGTGCTGGAAGCAACCCAAGTGCCCATCAGTAAATGGATGGATCAAAAAACTATGGTACATTTACACAATGGAATACTATGCAGCAGAAAGAAAGAAGGGGCTCCTACCTTTTGCAACAGCATGGATGGAACTGGAGAGCATTATTGTAAGCCAAATATGCCAGGTGGTGAAAGACAAATACCATATGAACTCATCTTTAACAGTAACCTAAACAACAAAACAAATAAACATGCAAAGTATAACCAAAGACACTGAAATTGAGAACAGGCTGACAGTCACCAGAGGGGAGAAGGGAGGGAATTTCAGGGGAAAAGGGGAAAGGTTTACAGGAACAAGTATAAAGGACACATGGATAATAACAAGGAGGGGGTGGAAACGGAAGGGAGGTGGGGAGGGCTGGGGGGGTGGGCTGGGATAGGGGTAAAAGGGAGAAAACTGTATTTGAACAACAATTAAAATTAAAAAAAAATAAAAGTCAGGCTTAATAATTCACTAAATGATGTAGAAATAAAAAAGCATTAAAAACCAAAAAAATAAAAAAATAAAAATAAAAGCTATTCAAATTTGTTTAAACATAAAAATAAAAATAATAAAATACAACCATACCTTTCGTAGGAGGAGGATGAATTCCAGAATTTGGACAGGTGATAGGAAATTTACTGAGGAGTTCTTTTATTAGGTATTGGAAAATGATGCTGTTTTTTCTCAAGGTTCTTTTAAGTTTGTTGAATGAAAAATTATAAAGATTATTGTTGCTTCACTAGTGTGGTAATCCTTGTTTTGCAGTGTAAAACATTGTTCTCTTTATTTTACTCCTGACCTAACTCAGTTTCTTCAACAGGAAAATGTTAATTGTGTTCTGGCGAAGACCCATGACCTCATGGGGACAGCAGTGTGCCAGAGGGTTCTTCTGTGTAGGAGGCATACTTTCAATTTATGCAGGCAGCTGGTCATTCTGTACTGTAGGCCAGATACTGTGGGTCCTCTGACTTAGAGACACAAAGCTACTTAGAGCTGAGCTACTGTGCTATATTAGTAAATATTTCTTGCCCCCATGAACACTTGAGGAACTGAACTCCCTGGAGATGTCTGTGCCTTGTCCCACACAGATGGCTTTTCATAGAGGCCATACACTAACTTAGGTATTTTGGCTGGGATTCAGGACCACCAAAACCTACCTCTAGCCTACATTTTTTTTGTGTTGAGAAATAACAGTAAAGCAATATATGGGAATAGGAATGCCCCCAGTCAGTTGGACTTCCTCGGAACAGTGAGCACCCCTATCAGGCAGATGTGAGCCCTAGCAGCAAGATATGGGAACAACTTACAGGTTCTCTGTAGCTTTTGTTGTAGAGCTACAGAGTCAGGTTTGTTCTCAATGCAATTTCCTAAATTACTAATTACACATAACTGACTGTTCATATTCTCATCTGCAGTTGTTTTTTTGGTATATTTTTGTGCCTGTGTTTCTCAGTATGTAGTTTATGTGATAGGGACCTGATTAAGAAAGTATTTTCAAGCATTTTAAGTCATAGGAAACATTATTTGAGATTAGCCAAGATAAGACACATGCAAACCTGCATTTGCTCAAAAAGAGGCTGTAGGTTATTCTCAGAAACCACTGCTCTTTAACTTCTCTGTACTCCGCTGTTTGGTGTTTTTGTTCAAAGAAATTCAGAGCAAATCATACCACATCTTAAGAGAAGGAAACTAAAGAAATAGAAACTTGCTTAGAATAGAGCTGACTTTACTGTGCAGATAGTTTTCTGATGGCTCTTTAGGGATCCTTTTACTATTAAAATCGTTTTCCTTGCATTTTGCTAGTATTTTTTGTCACATATGATTGAGTAAATTAATTGGGGATAATTTTATTATTAAACTAATATGTTATTATAAAAATGAATCTACAATCTCATTTTAAACACAACAAAGTCCCTTGGATCAGTCACAAATGTTTTCACCAGTCATCTGAGATGATGTTTTAGTAGGTTTCAGTTGTTGTCTTCATGGTATTGGGAAGCTAGCCAATTTCCAGAGATACCAGCTACATGGGTTTAACACTGATGACCTTCCATAAGACACAAAGTTTTGATTTGGTTTGTGTCTGCAGTAATTCATAACCTTTTATTTTAATTTTTAATCAAATGTTCTACTGAAGACTTCCTGTCATGATTTTAGCTACTTGGCTGCTGGTAGTTTCCTTTGTTTTCCTAAATTTATAGTAGTCAGTCTTGTGCTGTGTTCTCTTCTCAGTAATACACTGCATTGTGCAATTCTTGCTTGGCCTAGTTTGGGACAGAAACCCTTCCCAAAACCTTAGTTGACTTGTCAAAGCTTAATACTTTGGACAAAATCTGCAACTATGGCTGAATAAAACCATAAAAACTAAAAACCTCATGAACAGTGTGAAAAGAATTGTTTCTGATGGCAAACTACATAGATGAGGAGGGTTCACCTTTTTTTTTTTTTTGCCCCTTTCTCTTTTTAACTCTTACTTTGATAATTCTTATAATCCTGTGTTTCAAATAAAACCAGTATTTAATGCTTTTATGATTTTTTAAAAGATTGAATTTATTTATTTTTAGAGGGAGGGAGAAAGAAGGAGAGAAACATCAATGTGTGGTTACCCCTCGCACACCTCCTACTGGAGACCCAACCCACAATCCAGGCATGTGCCCTGGACTGGGAATTGAAACAGCAACACTTTGGTTTGCAAACCAGCACTTGAGCCACACCATCCAGGGTCTTTTATGATTCTCGATTCTGCTGAGGATAATGGGAGTGATAGTGGTAACAATTAACAATTATTTTTTCTTAGTTTATTTAAACTTTTTACTACTCCAAGTCACAAACTACTGTTTCTAGAAGACAACCAAAAAGAAAAATGTTTCTGGCAGGGGATAAAAATCAGATTATTAAATTGATTTGATAGTATTATGGATTCTTTTGTTGTTTGTTTGTGTGTTTGGTTGTTATAGCTAGGTATTTCTCTACTTTCTGGTAAATGTCTCTTTGAATGTACCTTGCTTAATATCACTTTAATCTCTAAAATGCATTATGGTTTGTGGCTTTTTCTTAAGAGACTTGGTTTTTCAGAGTAGCCCCAAGTGCTTTTGTAGTAAATTAAATCAAACCTATGTTTAGAGATATTTATTTTTGTTAATTTTTATTTGTTTTTTAATCTTTTTATTGTTGTTCAATTACAATTGTCTCCATTGTTTTCCCATTGCTCTCCTCTACCCTGCCCACCACCCTCTCCCACATTCAATACTCTCCCCACTCAGTTGTCCTTGTCCATGGGTCCTTTATACATGTTCCTTGACTTGACCCTCCCCTTTCTTTTCTCATTACCCGCCTCCCACTGGTCACTGTCAATTTGTTCTTTATTTCCTTGTCTCTGGTTATATTTTGCTAACTTGTTTGTTTTGTAGATTAGGTTCCACTTATAGGTAAGATCAAAGGGTATTTGTCCTTCACACTGGCTCATTTCATGTGGCATAATACTCTCCAGTTCCATCCATGCTGTCTCAAAGGATAGGCATTCCTACTTTCTTTCTGCTGTGTAGTATTCCATTGTATAAATGTACCACAATTTTTTGCTCCACTCATTATACTGATGGATACTGAGGCTGTTTCCAGCAGTTGGCTATTATTTATTGTGCTGTTATAAACACTGAGGTGCATAGGCTCTTCTGAATTGGTGTTTCAGGGTTCTTAGGATATAATCCCAGAGGTGGAATTGCTGGGTCAAAAGGCAATTCCATTTTTAGTTTTCTGAGGAAATCCCACATTGTTTTCCACAGTGGCTGTACTAGTCTACATTCCCATTAACAGTGTACTAGGGTTCCCTTTTCTCCACAACCTCTCCAACACTTGTTTGTTGATTTGTTTATGATAGCCATTCTGACCAGTATGAGGTGGTATCTCATTGTGGTTTTAATTTGCATCTCTCTGATGGCTATTGATGCTGAGCACCCTTTCATATGACCATGGGCCCTCTGTATGTCCTCTTTGGAGGAGTGTCTGTTCAGGTCCTTTGCCCATTTTTTAAATTGGATTTTTTGTCTTCCTGTTGTGGAGTCATATGAGTTCTTTATATATTTTAGAGATCAAACTCTTGTCTGAGGTATCTTTGGCAAATATGTTTTCCCATGGAGTTGGGTCCCTTTTCATTTTGCTGATATTTTCTTTAGACACTCAGAAGCTTTTTAATTTGATGTAGACTCAGTTGTTTATTTTTTTCTTTGTACCCCTTGATCTCAGGGACATGTAGGTGAAATTATTGCTATGTGTAATATGTGAGATTTTCCATCCTATGTTCTCTTCTAGGACTTTTATGGTATCACGTCTTATATTTATGTCTTTTATTCATTTGAGTTTATTTTTGTATATGGTATAAGTTGGTGGTTGAGTTTCTTTTTTTTTTTTCTGTATATAGCTGTCCAGATTTCCCAACACCATTTGTTGAAGAGGTTATTTTTACTCTATTTTATGCTTCTGCCCTCCTTGTCAAATATTGATTGACCGTAGAGAGTTGGGTTTATTTCTGGACTCTCTGTCTGTTCCATTGACCTATGTGTCTGTTCTTATGTCATTACCAGACTGTTTGGATTGCAGTGACCTTGTAATATAGTTTGATGTCAGGTATTGTGATCCCTCCTATTTTGTTGTTCTTTCTCAGAAAAAACTGAAACTATTTGGGGTCATTTATGGTTTTATATAAATTCTTGAAATAAGTTTTAACATTTACATAAAGAGCTTATTCTTTTGAGACTTCAGTCATTTTGCCATTCTAGTTTTACCACTAGAGTTCCTATGTAATCTCTATATTGTTCTTGTTTATATAACTGTAGACTTTAATTTTTATATTTAAAATTTTCAGAGTTCTTTCTTTTGATTGAGACACCATCTTTTTGTTATATTTCAAAAATTGACTAGCAGCAGCTTATCAACTTTGCTCTTACTTGTTGAAGGTTGACATTTACTATAAACTCTTCATTAAAGCTGAAATTCAAAATTATCTTTAGAAGGAAAAATGAGTTGACTTTAAGCCAAAAACAAATCCTCAAGACAAATCAGCACAAATTTTTGTATTTATAGCTAATCTTCCCACCAGTAAGATGAAGCAAATGTTTGGAGTGACCCATCCCTGCAATGGTAGCACACACAGCATGCTATATCATAGCATGGTCTACATGTGGGCTCTGACCCTGGCTCTGCTACTTTATTGCTTGGGTCAATTTCCTAAATTTGGGTCAATTTCCTAAATTTTCTGTGACTGACTCTGTATTGGTAAAATGGGGATAATATCAGAACTGCTTCTTAGGAATGTTATAGGAAGTGAATGAATTAATATTTATAAAGAGTGTAAAGAGAGATTAGTACAAAGCAAGTTTCTTAAATAAATAGTGTTTTTAAAAATGAAAGAGTGATAAAAACAGTACTGCCCTAAGATGACATCTGTCCTAATTCTGACAACAGCAAATAAATACTTCTTCTTCATTAATGCTAGGCTTCCCTTTTATATAAAACCACCGCTCATACCCATTAATTATAGAAATCATGTGTTATAAAAGACAGGCTAGAAAAAGAGTGTTTGATCTATTCAGAGCTAAGAAATTTTTGTTTTAATTTCCTTTGTTTACTAAAAATACAAAGACATTTTAATAGACTTAAATTATCTAGTAGATCTTGTTGGCTAACTGTATGAGTGTGGAGAAATTTTATTCTTGGTATAGGGCTTGTGATTTCCAAATGAAAAGTGTCATTATTGTCCATGATCTGGAAGAGATTTTAATTGTCAAATGACTATATCCTGAGTGGAAATGAGTTGTTTAGTTTGGAATGTCATTCCCACCCTTCTTCATGTGGAACTGACACCTTTCACACTCAACTAATTGGCATATATGGGAGTATGACAGTTTCAAAGATTGGTGAGTATATGAAATGGTGAGCATTTTCGTACTTGATTGGTGAAGTAAATTTTGGAGCAGTCATTTTGGAAACAAACAGAATTACCTAATAAGGTACGCACATATGCACATCCTATGACCTAACCATTCTACTGCTAATTATTTAACATGTGCTCTACCAGACTTACACAAAAGTATTTCAAACAGTCACGTTTGGAATACCAAAGACACTGGAAATGAACAAAATATTAAT